>JAKTUI010000005.1:600000-1154171 GCA_030556595.1 Debaryomyces udenii | reverse complement strand
GGGGAGCGAAGCGACCCTTTTTATATTGTTAGAAGTGGTTGCAAAAGTTATAGGTTATATTAGTAGAGGGGTTATTGGCGGGGCATATAGTCAGATTCTCTGACACAGTTTGAAGTCCTCCGATATAGTGTAACGGCTAGCACGGTTCGCTTTCACCGAGCAAACCCGGGTTCGACTCCCGGTATCGGAAGTATTTTTTTTTATCATACAACTTATTCTAGTACGTCTCTATGAGTCCCTTCCCTAATAACCTACGGCAATTATCTACTAAACTAATATATTAAGTAACTATATAAATCGATTTGCTGTAAAATAGTCGATTTTAATTTATGCATATGGCTCTATAGATGTCAATCCAAAACCTAGCGAAAGAACAAAGATTGTACACAAGCTTAAACCGTAGACTCTATGAGTGTAGTCAACTGGCAAACTAAATAGAGTTTAGGTTCATTAATTCGCCATGGCTCTTTTTTTACTTTTTACTTTTTTTTTTTTTATTTCAACATAATATTCTCTTAGAGTACGCTTCCTCTGATTCTTTCACTTATAGTAAATCATTCACTCTAGTCAAAAACGCAGCACGCCTCGTCTTGTTGCTAAATTAATCTTTTTTCGTCACTATGTCCAAGTTTTCGTACACAGAGCCCGTGGATTTATATAATTCTGACGCAGTAACTCCACTCTTCGTCTTTTCATTTTCGTTCAATTGTTGCAACATAAGTCTCGTTCTCTCTCTTTCCTTGAATCCGTGTAAGCATTCGAAGTAATCTTCAAAGTAAGGAGTACATGCCTTTTTAGTTGCAGTTTCAGCCGATGTGTAGCAGGCGACTAAAGTCTGAAATTCATAAAAGCATCTTCTAGTGCCCCCAGATCTCGAGTATGGCTGCATTATTACTTTTGTTTATATTATTCTATGCCTTTTTTATCAAGAAGTATCTTCTCTATTTTGAAGTACTAGTCAGCTTAGATTTTCAGTGCGCTAATTGGACGTCCAAATAGTTTGATTGATACACGACCATATATCAAAATGTCAAGATTAATACTATACATGTTGAAGTTGGTATTTACCTCTATCCATTATATTAATTATATAGGCTATCATACATAAGCTAACATCTCACGGATGCAATCTTTGATCTCGTAATACAATGGGCCCATAATACCATCAATGACAATATCACCAGTGTCTTCACCTTCACCACCACCATATGCAACTTTTCTAATTGCAAGGCTATTATTTACAACTAAAGTACCTTCACTTTTGAACTCTGCATTTAAACTACGGTTTAGAAGCTTCTTTTTCAATTCTGGAAGCCTAATATTACCTATGGCTAACTTTGGTCCATTGTCGCCAATCAATTGATTAGCATTAGTGTTGTTTAGACCAGCAAGGGCTTGTTGTTGACGTACATAGTCTTGGTCTGACATGGGCTTCAATGTAAATTGAGTGGAAGAGTTCATGTAATCACTGATCGTTTTTTGTTTTTTGTAAGGGACGTCTTGGTTGTGGACTTCAAGCTCTCCGTATACTTGTGCAACCCTGTAACTGCCGTCAATTTGTTGCCACTTCAAACTATTGACAATAGAATCATCCAACTTAATTTCAAAGTTGCTTGATCCAATACCAGTTTCATCTGAGTCTCCAATTTTGATAGGTTTATTACACTCTATGGCCACAATCGCCAGTTTGCTGGTACCATTTGTACCGGATGAAATTCGACTCGCAATTCCACTTCTAATACTTGCCAATGACAAATAATTTGAATTTGTTTGTGTCTTTTTATTTTGCACTTGCTGCTGCTGATCCTGTTGTTGGTCAAACATAGACTTGACGGTCTTCCATCCATTCATTTCTTCAATAGTATCTCTGTTAACACTAAAATCTGGTAATAACAAAAGATTATAAGGCTTTAAAGATGATACTATCAAACTCAAAGAGCGCATGTCCACCAATCCAGATAAATCCACAAACGATAATCCACACCTTATACGTAATTCTTGAGGTTGAGATGAGAAGGAGGAAGCAGCATTAAGTGGAATCCTTTTTCGCGGACTGAACAAAGTGTCAAGGTTTCTTTGTAACAACTGATTATTTAAGAGCTCTTGAGGTGTGAGTTTATTTTGACTATTATTATTTTTATCCGAGTTTTTTCCACGGTCCCTGCCCTTGCCACCATCTACATTGTCCCACTTGCGTCTTTCATTTTGCTCAAACTTCCTCTTGCTCTCTAAGATCAATTTGTTATTACTGGAATCGTCTTGCCTTTGGAAATCTTTAATATCTATCACTTCCCCATAATCATCAAATTTCTGTTTGTAAGAGCTTGCAATATATGGAAACATTGCTTGCCTTGGTCTCAACTTATGCGTGATTTTTAGATCTAAAGGGCGATTTGCATCAAGTGTTTGCTTTACATGGTCTGTTATGAAAGCTTCATGCGCTGAAAGCTCGTCAACTTTTACTGTTGTAGGCACGCTATTGCTAGTAGTATTTGCCGTGTTAACTGGAGCTTCTGCGAGCTCTAGTGCAGACGTTTCTTCATCCGATGAGTTAACATCATCTTCATCAGAGGACGAGTCATCTCCATTAATTGTATCGGCATTTAACAAGTTCTGGTTTTTTCTATCCCTTACTTTAGCAAGTAATTTCTGTTTTCTTTGAATCTTTATCTTTTCTTGGAAATCACTGAGCTCTGCTCCAATCAATGGTTCTTCCCTGCACCAATCCTCGAGACTTATCGCTCTTTCTAAAGGCACAGCGACACCATCCTCAATAGTTCCTCCTTGTTTTTGTTTTGCGAGCTTATACCAGTCGTTATACAATTGAGAATTGATAGTATTATCCAATCCAAAATGGGTTTTCTCAGTTAAGATGATGGTTGTTTTTTCATCTTGACATAAATATTGTAAACATTCTGAAGACATATCCCCATTCTTGATATCTATACCAGAACAAAACACGATCTTGGGTCCACTTAACTGCACGAGCTCGTTAGGATCCAGCAAAAGATCAACCTTAGAAGGGTCGAACGGAAAATTATTTTTATTAGTACTATTGTTGTTCATAGAAGAGGCTTCTTCCCACTCCTTCACCAACTGTGAAGACATCCATTCTAATAGATTTGATGCATAGCTCAATACTTTGGTTCCTGAATAAGATAAAAAGTACACAGGTATTGGGGCACTTTGTAAATGCTGGTCAATCAAATGCAATAACTCTAGAAATCTTCCAGATAAAGAAGTCGGTAATAATACGGCACCACCATTAGCTAATGTGGCATCCACCAACTTAAGAAACTTTTCTGTACGTTTCTTGTGAGACATGGTTGAACCTAAATCTGTATTAGTGATTAATGCAGTTGGTCTCATCAATTGGGACAACGGATTTCCACTTGAAGAAGATAAGAAGCTAGCACCATTCAAAAATGAGTCCTTAGAATGATTCCAAGAAGGTGCATAGACAACTTTTTCCAATCTTTTAGTTATTAACCAAAATGTCCCTCCTAAAGTATGGCCTGCGTTATACGGAGTTATAACTAACCTATTATCAAATACACTCAAAGTCTGAAAAAACTTCAAAGGGGTTATTTTATCAAACCACTCATCAACTTCGTCTACCTCCAAAATACTATTCTGCACTGGTCCTAAAATGCCACACGACCTGTAGTACTCAACTGTTGACACTCGGCCTAATTGATTAACAGGTAAAGTCGAGTATATAGGGATGCTGGACATTAGATTAGGGAACTTGACACATAACAAAACAAATCCACTTATAAACTCCGGAGTTGGGTGAGATAGAAGTATCATGTCTACTTCTTTTAAATGTTGTTCCATATATAAAATGTCTTCATAGTTATTCCCATTCCAACACGGATCTGCCAAAATCTTTATATCATTATCGAATGACAATAATGATGCCTTACACGAGTAATCGTCCGCGCTAGGTGTTATAACGGAGAACGTGAACATTCTTACCCTTCATCAAATAGAAAGGTTACTCGGCGATTCTGCTCAGTTCGAATTAATATTCTTTCGAAATGTCGCAATTTGAAAACTTTGCGACATTCGTAGATTCCCTTCCAGTTACATCTTAGGTCTTGACTATATACCTCTACAACACATAAATATTTTGCAAAACATGATACATTTATAACTTGAGTGTGATAATATCAAAAGAGGGTATTACTTATAATATACAATTAAAAAAAAAAAAAAACAAAAGCAAGAGCAAATTAGATTTTATACAAAAAATCTCTTTTAGTAAAATAATCTATGTTCACGAAATAATTTAAAAACGAGTAGAAGCTATACGGTTAGCATGGAATTTGTTAAGGTAAGCAAATAGATATATTGAAGGCTTACCTAACGGTCAAAGTTGATACTGGATCTAGCGTGGTAAGAAATCAAAGTCTCAGCCTGAGTTAAACCGGGCAATTCATGGGTAGTATTAATTCTATCCAAGGAGTTACGAGAAGTTCCGTATTGTCCTTCTCTAATCATCTGAGTCCTTAATTGATTCAAATCTAGTTTATTAATGTGGTTGCTGCTCACTGTACTCTTTCTAGATCTAGAAACAGTTGCACGTCTCTTTATTGTATGGAAGGTTTTCTTTATAGGGTTAACCGTGTCTTGGGTTCCGTTGTCGATTGGCTCACTATCACGCTTTTCCTCATCTAAATTTTTGCCTATTCTTTCTAATACGGAATGGTCTCCATGCTTCAATTCGCTTAACAATTTATGTCTCTCAATATCTTCAATATCTGTTGGATCATAAGCCTCAGGATAGTCATCATATTCTCCTCTTAAAGCTCTTTCCCTGATGATATCTATATCTCTTGGCAGGAAGTTCCTCTTCAAAAAATCGTAAGTGAATCTTGGCAACAAGCAAATGATAATACCGATGAACATAACACACCAACATGCCAAAGTTCCGAAGACCTGACTTCCCGCCTTGTAGAACTCGGCCGCATATATCCTAGAACTCCATACTCCAGTCCAGAAAAAAACAAGGAGAACAGATATAGTATTGATCAACAACGTCAACCAGTCCCATCTATATTGCTGTAAAAGAACGTAAACATCGCAAGCTGTTACAGATATACATACTGTAACCACACCCATCCAAAATCTATGATCAACCTGTAGACCTTGGGGATTAGCGAATGATTTATAAAAAGTCAAGTATGTGAAAAAGAACGCAACCACAGATTGGTATAACCCATCGAACATATACCAAGAAAACTTATATTGGGACCATTCAAGCCCTAGAATACCACTTCTGTATAATTGAGGCACTAATAACGAAACAGTGTCCGAAACGTCTTGATCCAATACTGCCAAAACAATGATGGGTAATGAAGTAAACGCTAAATTGTAAAACATCAAGTAGGTGTACTCATAGAGATAAGATCCATCGAAATCATTGTAGAGGCCGTACCAGAAACAAGTCAACGTAAAGACAACGTTTTTATAAAAAAAACAAGGAACCATCTCAGCTAACCTTTTATAAGACCATCTCCCATGGACCAATAACAATCGAGCCAAGAACCTGAACTGTCCGATTGCATAATCAGATGACATCACAGCCTGTCTCCCTTCCTCACCAGCAATACCAATCCCAATATTGGCAGCTTGTATCATTGCGACATCATTAGCACCATCACCTATTGCTAAGGTCATAACTCCTAGAGAGGATTTAACCATCTTCACAACACTGGCTTTTTGAGCGGGTGAAACACGACAGCAAATAACGGACTTACATTGCTTGCCTAACAACATGAATTTGTCCTTCAAGTTTTGAACTGCTTCATCTTCTTCAGTTAAATCTTTGAAAATGAGACTTAGAGCTGCACCATCAATAATGAGGGCAAACTTTGCGGTTGGAGATGAGTGATCTTTCCTGGCTGCAGCGATAGAAGACTCGACATCAGCGTTGTCATTATTAGGCAACATGCTGAAATTTTCTTGCAAGTACTTAGTGATCAAATTATCAACATACCCAATATTTTCAATATCGTTTTCATCGGGCCTGACTACTAGTAACTTCATATCATTCTCCAACAAATTACAGGAAAACCCAATATTGATTGCGGTCTCAATCCTATCACCAGTCAAAACCCATAGTTTGATACCAGCCTCTCTCAAAATACCAATTGAGTCAGGCACACCTTGTTGTAAGCGATCTTCGATAGCCGTACCACCTAAAAGGGTCAAGTCCTGTTCAATCTCTTCATCTAATCTCTCAATAATTTCATCTCTACTATCATCAATCGACGCATACGCTTCTTTATAACGACTCAACCAATTTTGGAAATAATTAGGATCTAATTCTTTTTCTGCGATACACAATGTTCTTAGACCCTCTTTTGCAAAATCTTCCAAATGTAAAGCAGTTCTTTTAATTATTTCATCGCTATTTGTATTTGATAATCTCGAAAAAATAACATTGTCAGCACCCTTGCTGATTAATAGCACCTTGTTACTAGACGTTTTAACGACGCAAGACATTCTTTTTCTTGCTGACGTGAAGGGAATAATCTGTAGTATTTCGTAGTTGTGGTTCTGCCCATAAATGTCTAAAGCTAAAGATTGCCTCAATCTGTCTTTAAATACTATACCTAAATCTCTAGCCACTGCAACAAGTGCAGCTTCATCTGGGGATTCAGCTTTAAAGTCCCTTAATTCTGGTATCTCTGGGTTAGGTTCGGTAACAACCGTGTGGCATAGAGCTAAGGCTAGCATAAACTTCTCGTTTGCAACCTTTTGCCCTTTTCCAGATGATAACTCAGGAGTAATCGTGTCTGTGACGTAATCATTAGATACAAAAGTCACTTTCTCTTCAACAAGCTGATTATTATTGCTGAATTGAAATAAGTTGTTCATCATATCCGACTTGTTTTCAGATATTCTACGCTTCCACTTTTCCTGCTCTTGGATAATATCAAGGCCCTCTCTTTTGTCTAAACCTTGTTTAGCTTCAGTATAAGCTAAACCATAAGACTTACCATTAATAGAGCATTTTTTGAATTCCATAACATTCTGTGTTAATGTACCTGTCTTGTCACTGAAAATGTATTCAATTTGACCTAAATCATCTGAGACATTCCATGACTTAGGAATACAAGGAAAATCCAATTTTGGATAGTACATTTTGACATCAGAGAAGATGAAAAACGCTTGCAAAGTTTTAATAATCTCCACCGAAATGTACAACGATATTGGAACCAATGATTGATAAATAATTAAAGCAACAAAAAAAGCAATAACACCATTAGCAGCTGAAGAATCAGCGTAAGGCTTGAAATCAAAGTACAATCTTGAAATGTGTTTTTTATTGTAGAAAAAGCCATTGACCAAACCAGAAACGAAACACAAGATGAATAAAACCAAGAAATTTATGATCACAGACAAGTTCAACTGCCTTGAGATAAGAGATGACTTAGTTGGGGTGATACCTGAATTCAACATAATCTTAGTTTCAGGACCAGTATACACAACAATACCAATTGCCCAATTAGTGTTTCTCAAGGTGGAGCCTCTCAAAAGAACGTTGTCATTATTAACTGCTTCCTTTTCATCCGAGTTGACTAATTGACCATAATCATCGTAATTTTCGTAATGAACTGTACCTTTGAAAGAATATAACTGACTATTTGGGGCGTCACATTCAACCCAAAATTTGGTATTACCTAAATCACGAGAATGTTTAATATTACCAGAACCTCCACATTTCAAAGCACTCTTTACTTTCAAATTTGTTTCACCATCTAAGTTTTTTGTTTCAGCATAGCAGTTTCCTTCAGGATCCGATGTAGAAACGATTATCACATCTGCCGGAACTTCTTCATTAGATCTGATACGAATAAAATCCCCTATAGTAATATCTTTCCATCTGCGATTCTTGAAAACTGTATTTGTCGAGCTATCGGAATAGAGTTCTGGGTTTAATAACGTGTTAGCCACCGGTTTAGAATGGTGATTTCTGGATGTATGAGTTTGGGTAGATTTTCTGGGTTTACTTGATGTTGAAAGCCTATTTGACTGGCGCGAGTATTCCGAATGAACTGTAGACACTCTGTGCAAAACATACTCTTCCTCCTGTACTTGCTGTCTCATGAAGTCTGCTTTATTTTTCTTCTTACCAAAAGCTAAAATACAAAACTTCTTTATCCCTTTGAAAGCTTTGTTCTTGAGTCGAGTGCAAGCCTTTTTGAATTTTCTCCAAGGGCTAACATACGTAGTCAAGACATTCGTATTATTCAAACCTTGCAATAAATGTATAGGATAATTGTTTAGTTCTTCGTCGCTGTATGCCCTTCTGTAATCTTCAATAGCATCTTTGATCGCTGTTATGCATACAATAACAATCAAAGGCACTGCCGCTAAACCAGGATTGGGCACACCAAAAAGCTGAAATGCCCCCAAAATAACCAAAACCAAGAAATAGGTATTAGCAACATTGGTAAATTGAAAGAGAATGTTTTTAGGTAAGAATGTTAAGGGAGTATATTTGGTGGTTCTGATCTTGTTCCTTGGATACAGTAGTAATGGATGGCCCGTTTTGGGGTCACGTAGCTTTTCAGGTAACTCTTGGTTAACATAGACATATCTTGGGGTGTTTTTATAAATGTTTACCATGTAATCCGGCATCAGCCCCATGCCTCTGTTATAAAAATATGCCTGTATTCTTTCCTTGAAAGTGGGTGGAGGTGTCTTGTAAAGATCTTCTACTTCATATTTAGCATTTACATTTGGTAGCTGTGATGTCTCGCCCTGATGATCAATATGAGTGCCTGACGATGAAGACCCTCTCTCTTTTTCATGTTCAATATCGTTTTCCTGTGCTGCCTTCATGGCAAGCGAGTTCTGTGATCCCGAGTTAGATGCCAAAGTCGAAGGCGTCTGCATTATCTTCTCTGACATACCTTTAGCTTAGAAAATTTTCAAAGTGATTATTACTAATAGCTAACCCACCTTTGAAGCTGTTGATAAACAATAGCAATATCTGTAAGCAAACTTTTGATATTTATCGCTTCGAACAACTATCCCACAAGCGACCGACTATTATTCGATGTGAAAGCGACCTTTAATGTTATCTTTAATCTATAGAGTTATACGTTTCTTATGAATAGTTGGTAATAAACGGATATAATTATAAATGTGCTTATATGCAGTCGGCCTTATAAATGGTTAATAGGCTCTGAAATATGCAAAAAACAGTATCTATTGCGATCCTGTTTCAGGCACTCTTATATGATACATTACGGGGCTTTCTTACTTACATATATCTAGCGGGCATTAAATTCAGACTATAAATTAGAAGCTTACGATACAAATACAATCAATTCTAGGCTGTCGGCGAGGCCGGGTTTGGATGTGTTGTTGCGTAAAAATCCGATTTAGGCAGCTGGGGTTTAACATCCAGACACCGGAAAGGCCCTACACCATTGGTGGGCGGGTAACACGAAAAATTTCATTGCTTATGTAAGCCTTCCTTTCGGTGTGCCCGACAGTGGACGACGTGAAAAATACCTATACATTGGGCGGATTGAAAAGTTGTGGTTTAGAGCATACTCATACAAAATAGTATAAAGAAACAAAATGTCTATCGAAGAAATTCCCCAAGGTGCTGATGTGTCCATCTTATCCAAAAACGAAAAGAAGGCTAGAGAATTGATCAAGAAATTGAACTTGAAGCAGATCAAGGGTATTACCAGAGTTACATTCAAGCAAAGAGGTAACTTAATCTACGCTATTGACCAACCAGATGTTTTCAGATCTGCTGCCGGTACCTATGTTGTTTTCGGTGAAGCAAAGGTTGACGATATGAACAAGAGAATTGCTGAAGCACAACAACAACAAGCTCAGCAAGAAGCTCTTTCTAAGGCTGCCGGTGAAGCTGGTCAGGAAGAAGACAAGTCTCAAGAAGCTATCACTGCAGATTTGCAAAACGCTTCTCTCAATGCCAATGCTAAAATTGAGGAAGAAGACGATGATGGAGAAGTTGATGAAAGTGGATTAGATGCCAAGGATATTGATATTATTGTCGAACAAACCCAGGTTTCGAGAGCCAAAGCTGTCAAAGCTTTGAGAACTCATGACGGTGATATGGTTAATGCTATTATGGAATTATCTTAATTGTGAATAGTTATATAAAATTACATATTATAATGACACAATTACACCCATTACATGTTGCGGGTAGATCTCTAAAAATTGCATTGATTAATGATCATCTTTCTTCCTGTTGAATGGTTTAGCATCAGAAGTTTTAAGGTCATTCGAATGATGTTGAACTGCCGTTGATGTAGCTGGGTCAGCGTTGTCGCTAATATCTTCTGTCGAGATAGATTCAGAGTGACCCATATGCCCTTCAGAGGACTCTATATCTGCTGTGTCAAGGAAATCCAATACTTCCTCCTCCGGTTTGTCAATGTTTGCATCAATTGAAGGTCTGTTGACCTCCGGATCGACATCAACTGAGTTAGAATAGTTCGCCCTAATAGCTTCTGATTCAATGGGGTTTACATCTTCCTCAATATCAATTTCACCATTCAAGAAGCCACAATGAGGACAAATGTAAGAAACCTTGAAAGGATTATCGCAGCCAGGTGGTGCAAGGCCATTATGCATTAAGCATTGCTTACAAATTAAAGCGAACCTATTCTCAATTGCTTCGTTATTGTCAGACCCAATAATGAAATCTAAAATTTTATCAGTGAATGTCCTGGTAGCTGGGGTGGGAGGACCCAATTGTAAGTTGTGCAAATTTTGTATTATTTGTTGCTGCTGTTGCTGTTGTGGAGAATTTCGTGGTTGTCCACCTTGTGTTTGAGGTGTCTTTGACGTCGGTGATGGTGACTTCAGAGCTTTCTCCTTTGCATTCTGATCAGCATTAATTTCGCTTCCTGTCTTTGACTTACCCTCAAAAGCACCATATTTGTTAAGCAAATCATTTGTAGTATTGAAGTTGGTAATTTTCTTCAACTCTTCAATTTTTCTCGCATGTTTCTTCTTCAAAGACTGGAGGCCTTTCTCTGATTTTCTAAGAAAAAACTTGAATATGTAATCAGTAAGAAATATAATCAAGTACGATGCAATAGGGAAACCAAATATAAACATGAACCCTTCCTTACCTTGCTGTCTAAAAAAGTTTCCCACTCGACTTTTAGCTAGTGGTGAACTAGGTGTCATATGATACTGGTAAGTAAGTGAAATAACATAAGCCAATACGTAGACTTTGTATTGGAAGAAAATGGCCCTTTTCGATGTACCATTTAGCTTATATATTCTCTGTTGCTTACTAGAAATTTGCTGTGTCAATTGAGTGAGCTCCTTTTCAAATTGATCAGGGTTAAACCCCTTCAGTTTAAAGATACCAAACACTCCCATTTCCTGAATCTGTCTATATCTATATTGCCATTCGAAATAAGCATCGAAAACAATTATGTATGATGTTTGCTTTCACGCGGATTTGAGTAAAATGAATTTATTCAATGAGCTTCTGCTAATTAGTAAAAAGGTAAAGAGCGTAAACGGAGCTCGTTAAGAGATAATGACGTACACGGTGGGAGATCGAAGAATATGTATCGATAAAGATGAACTTGATGAATCCGATAAACAATTAGTATTGGCGCATCTGAAGTTATTCAAGTATTGTCTAAATAATGCCTCATATAAGTTTCTAGTGAATCTGAAGAAAATTGTACATCTATATGGAGATATCATAACGATATATAGCACATTGTTGAGAAAAGTACCAAACTATAATGATATTACGCTTATGACTAATAGAACCAGGCTCAATTTGCTAAAACTCGAAGAGGATTTCAATAAGTTATTCGGAGATAAATGCAACGGCGATGTAACGAGAAAGGGAAATTGGGAGGAACGCAATTACGAGGAGGAGATCAAGAAAGTGTGTCTATTGTGCGTTGAGTCTTTGAATGAGATCTTTGAGCTTATAATCAAGAATTTGAACTGTATCGATGTGTTTTTCAACAGCTTTGACAATTTAAAAAAATTGTTGATCCCATTTTTGCTCAACCAAACAAAATCAATACAAAAGCTGATGGTAAAGGCTTTGTATCTTTTCAAATTGATCACCATCGCAGACGAGGTTAGTTCCATCAAAGAATTGACTCCGGCCATCATCAAGCAGTTGCGTAAAATTGAAAAGATTACCAGCGGCATAGAACGAGAGCTGATTATTCTTGACACTGCTTTTGCAACATTCGATCCTTCTCTCCAACAGTATACCAGTATTCTTCTTGGGAAAGCTATCTTGAAAAGAGATATCGATGACTCCGACTGTCAAATTATTAAGCGAAGAGACGTTTGCTTCCAGGCAGCCGAACATGTGGTTAGCATTCCACTTACCGAGGATCAATCTTCCAACCTTTCAATGAAGCATCTACTCAAATACCTCCTCTACATTGGCCTTCTATTGGTCGTGTTGGTATGCATAATGGCTTATCGCTTACTCAAACTATTGCTAGGCTGACAGCTTTCATAGGGGAATAAACTGTATTCTACATAGACTTTTACATTTGAGCGGTAGTGCTTCTTTTGCGTCAGTACCGTTCTGAGTCGTATGCTTCTCTACACTCGTAATATATTAGAGTTCTTAATTTTCCATAGTAGATACTGACAATATATTCGTTACACAAAACCCCCTAGCGTTTGTTACATCACCAATAAACATCATTGTTAGCAGTAATAACAAATTTATAAGATAATTATACAGCGGTAATCATCGTTAGGGTAATACTTGGTTTGACAATTTTCATTGGAGCTAGACGTAGCTTATTGTTTAATGGTAATAATTGAAAAATAATTAAAGTCTATATATAAAACTACCCGTATAGACTGAAGACACCAGTAAGAGTACTATAATGACTAATACGCAAATATATTCAGCAACGTATTCTAATGTGCCTGTGTTCGAATTTGTTACACTGGAAGGGCCAATTATGCGGCGAAAGCTGGATTCTTGGATAAATGCTACTCATATCTTGAAAATTGCTAAATTCCCAAAAGCGAAGAGAACGAGAATATTGGAAAAAGATGTTCAAACAGGCACACATGAGAAAGTTCAAGGGGGCTACGGAAAATATCAAGGTACTTATGTTCCTTTGGATATCGGGTCTGAAATTGCAAAATCCTTCGGTGTTTTCGAAACCTTAAAGCCAATATTTGAATTCACATATGTTGAAGGAAGGTCAGAAACCCCTCCACCAGCTCCAAAACACAGTCATGCTTCAGCATCGAATGTAGCCAAGAGACAGGCCAGCGTCAATTTGAGTGGAAGTGCGAGCACTAGTCAGCAGGGAAATGCTAGAAAAACTAAAAGCACTTCATCGCTACCTGGAGAACCGCCTAGAAAGAGAGGGAGACCAAAGAGAGTGCCCTTACAGAGTAATATTGAACCAACCTTACAACACACGGATACCACCCCAATATCTGGAGCACCGGAGTCAGGGCCTAGTATAGGTACATTTAACACCAAGAAGACCCATCCGACCTTATCGAGGCAAGACACAGAACAAGATGCGTTAAACATAATGGCAAGTAACATGAATGCTAATCAAGAAGATTTAGAATTAGCAGATAAAAGTAGTGACGATGAAATTACAGGTACACCTATAGATTCTCAAGAGCACCATATTCAGCACGACGACAATGACGAGTTAATGACGGGACGAGAACTATTTGGCACACCAAGAGATTCATTTGAAAGAATAGTTCATTCTCGAAACCAAAGCCACAATAATATTAATGGCTCCATGAACGATCCATATGGATTACTGCAGTACCACCACCAAGTGTCAGTCAATAACCACCATTCATCAATGAAAGATGAATCAGTCTATTCGGATTATTTTTCAACTTTATTGAATTACTTTCTAGAAGACAGCAACAATTCCAAAATAAAATCAAATCAAGACACCAATATACCAGATAAAATTTTGAACCCACCACAGCCCTTATCTAAAGTAAATATTACACAAGAAATAGATAACGATGGAAATACTATATTTCATTGGGCCTGTTCGATGGCCAATAGTGTTATGATCGAATTTCTATTATCCACATTTGATAGTTTTTTGAATTCTGACTTGAAAAACAACAGAGGAGAGACACCATTGATGTTTTTGGTTAAATTCAGCAACTCATTTCAATTGAAGAATTTTCCTACTTTATTGGACTTGTTATTCGAGTCAATACTTTCGATTGATAATCATGGCAGAACTGTGTTACATCACATTGCGTTGGCTGCAAATGGTACCTTTAATGAAGGATCAATAAATGGGAATACTGATTTGCAAGCTTACAAGAGAAATAAGGAACGCTTCTCCAGATATTATATGGAATGTTTATTCGCCAAGATCGTGGAATTTCATGAGTTTAAACATCAACAAGACTCAGAAGAAGATAAAAGACTTTCTAATGAAGACAGAAAGGAACTACTTTCTAAATTCATCAATCATCAAGATATTGACGGAAACACAGCTTTTCATATAGTGTCCTACAACTTGAACAAAAAGTGTATTAAAGTTTTCATCAGCTATCATAAATATATTGATTTCCAGTTGAAAAATTTAGTGTCGTACACGGTAGAGGACTATTTGGCATCGCATAATCACGTATTAAGATTAGATGATAGTAGAGAAATCAAACAAGAACACGAAGATACATACAAATATTTGAACTCACACAACATGCCTAATAACTTGACGATAAGAAATAACAGCACTCAGAGCTTCGAGTCCCAATTATACTTCTCCAAGATGGCAGTCAACTTGCAAAACACTACTGCTAATTCTATAACGGAGAAACTCACTGACTTAGCTTATGCTGTGGATAAAGAGTTATCTGAGAAAGACGAAAAGCTATTGGCGTATTTCAAGTTGCTTAAGCTGATTAATCACGACAAGCTATTATCCCAAAAAACTATCCTACAGTTCTTCAAATTAGATCACTTGATAGACGATATTGAGACTGAATACCATCAAAATAATAATGACACCAATAATGATTATTTGCTTATAGACAGCGAGAAAGATAAGATAATTCAAGACGAGATTAATCGCCTTATTAGCGACTTGAGTTTCCAATTTCTCCAGAAAAAAGACCAGTTGGATAAGTTGTTTTCCGACTATACCCAGTTAGATCAGAAGCTTCAACGCGCTAAACTTTTGCTGCTCGAAGCAAATTTTCTCAAGGAGGAACCCACTTCTGACACGGGTTCAGATGCTGCTCATCGCCTCGAAATGGCTTTGGAGCTTCAATCACAGATAATCGCTCATAAAGCCCTGTTGAAAAATCTCCACCTTCAATATTTACAGATCCCGGCATCATCTACCAGCAATACGCGCGAAAGCAATTTCAAAGAGAACAAAGAAAATATAAGCGAAAATCCTGTCACTAATTCTGAAGACTCCGAACCCTTATCTCACTCAATTATTGCCAAGTACCCTAAGGACGATAAATTGAACAAATACTGTAAATTAATTGCTCTTTGCTGTGGCATGAATTTTAATGAAGTTGAAAATTCGATAGACTTGATTGAACAATCTTTGTCAAAATCTTTACCCAGCAAACAATAATCTTACATAATTTTTGTAACTGTACTAATATATAATCCTTTCAATCTTGCGCCTTGTTTCCACGCATAATAGCAGCAGATTAAACCTCCTGATTAGCCTATAAGACTGTTGTAGAACCCAGCCGCGTTTATCAGCTTATGTAATGATCAGTATACATTTTTTTAATATTTAATCTAATGGTTTCCTAATATTAGAGCAATAGTTTTTTTGGGTTCATTTCGGCAGGAGTCTTCGTCCAAAACAACTATGAATTACGGAAGACGATACATAAGACTCTTGATAACCGTAGTAGGTGTTTTTTTTGTGATAGCTTTGATACTGCTTGTCACGGATTACTCTATAAATGACTTGAATAGGCTAGCACATTTTACTAAAAAGATCAACCCTAGTACAAAGATAAAAGGGAATTCATTATGGACCAAGGTGTCGCTGTTTCACAAATCTGGTGATATTGACAAGCAAAGTTTGATAGATCAGTTTCCTCTTAATGCGTCATTGCTTGAAGATGACGTGTATACAGAGATGTCTATGATCAGCTATTCAGATCCTTTCCATCATATATTTGGAAAGCCAGAGAACCATCAGTTCAAAGTTCAAGAAGTATGTCGGTCACTCGAATATGAATCCAAGTTCGAATTAACAAAACAAAGATATCTTGAAGCTGATTTCGAAAAAGTCATGAAAGCGTTGAGTAAAAGCAGCGAATATAGCAAACTTGTTGAACATGCCAGAGATAAGTTTAAACCTACTATTCCTGAAGAGAAGCAGTGGTTTAGATTTGGGGGCTCCTCTGCTTGGTTGCCACAGTATAAATTGCATTACATGGTAAGTAGAATCATGTATTCCCCATCAGGAATTGCGAATAAAGCTTTTGTCAGTTTTTTATACGTGCAGTTGTTTGATAAAGATTGGAACGAAATTCCAGAATCTACGATTAATGTTCCATACGATCAGAAGGTCACTAAAAATGTGTTAAACGGCGATGGCTCCTTTACTAAAGTCCTTATTGATAAATCATTATCTTCGAGGGATATAACTTATCCTAGCTTATTGCCAATTTCCTTTGACGTTCAAATGTTTGTGGAGAATGGTAAATACTATTACGGACCCGAAGATCCAAGGATTTTACTTAGAAAGAATGCATTAGGTTTTGACGAGCCTTTGATAGTTTTCAACATGAAGAGCGTTAAATTAACAAAGCGGGTTATGCATATGTACTTACCATTCTCAAACACCTTGCAAGTATTGAAGAAGAGAAATGTGCCTTATGCCAAAATCGAGAAGAATTGGACACCATTCATCAGTGAAGCGAATACCAAGTCTAAGTACGATAGCGTTAACTTCATTTATTCCATTGATCCATTAGAAATTCTTTCTTGTGAAATAGATACGGCTATGTGTGATTTTGTACAAAAAGTCACTAAAAAGAATCCAAATCAAGTTGGGCCATTGCGAGGTGGATCTCAGCTTGTTAAATTACCCTTCGATAAGCTCTTGCCGAAGCACGTTTTGAATCATTTCAAATTCCCGAAGAATAGACAAGTTTATGTTGGATGGGCACGAGCCCATCTCAACAAATGTGGATGTGGTGAGTCTATGTATAGACCGAATATGATCGTGCTAGTGGAAGACTACAGCCCCGTCGAAAATAGATTTTACTATAAAATAAGTGTCGTGTCTTCGTACGTGGATTTCAACGCTCATGTACCACCATGGACCACACCAGAGATAGATAAGCAAGGCAACTTCATCGACAAGCCAAACAAAAATCAATGCGAAGGAAGGAATGTCCTTATTCCTAATTCTATTGCCTATTGGGATATAGAATCAATCATCAAGGACAATGTGATGTATTCGCGCCAGTATTTCGACAAGATACCTACCAATGATCAACTCTCTGATAAAAAAGCCACCAGAGTCACAAAGTACAGAGTACCTCGGGACGACTCTCAATTTAATATATCGTTCAGAGATTACATGGGAGTCACTTTATCCGCTGCTGATAGTGATGTTAGTATAGTGCACATTAGAGGTTTGCTCAATTATGTCTTAGGCCTTCCTGGATTGTTCGACGAGTCAAATATGGTCTCTAATGAATCTAAGTTCCAACCAAGGGGTTTCAACTTGAACAATAATTGTGCAATGAGCGCTAGTAAAAACTACTGTGTCCGATACGCAGAGAGCCACGGTGGTGTCACAAAATACTAGTCTTTTCTAACACCAATGTTATCGGTCTGTAAGTGTATTCTATAGGTTTTGTCAATTTCAAAGCTGTATTTATTTAAATTTTGCAAAGTTGTATACGCGATGGCTATTTTTTAGCCACTTCCATCGATAACCGAGATTTTGAATTTCGCCTGCGAAATTCAGCTGCAAAAAAAATGCTTCGGTAATTGAAAAATTTCGAGTATTCTATATAAAACGAATCAAACCTTCAACTACTGTATAAGATTAAAAAATGGATAGTAAGTACAATGACAGATGCCGAAAAGTGCAGTTTGAAAAGTGAGCGTCAGGGAGAGTCATGGAATGAATTATCTGTTTCATCATCGACACGAACAGAAAATCCTATTGCCTTCACGGGCATTAATGATAGAGATGCAGATCTTGAGAAAGGGTACAGAAGAGGTTCTGGGGGGTCTGTTTGTACGTCTTTGGAAGTACTAAAGCGAAATGGAACCAGGCAATCTTTTGTCACTATGGATTCGGGTATTTATTCCACGCGAGACATATATGGCGATATGGATGATGAACAAATCGAATTGCAACGTACACAGACAAAAAAGTCAATTTTATCAGAGTTGGTATACCGAACTCAGGAATTAGAAGATGGATACAACAACGACTGCTATGAGGAGAAGAGAGACAATTTGGATGCACAGTTCGATGTTCTTCCTGACACAGCAGTACCTATTGAAAATAACGGGGAGGAGTTCAACAAACTTGACCCCGAGTTGATTACGTGGGATGGCCCGAACGATCGCGAAGATCCTAGGAACTGGTCGGTTCGGCTGAAGATATACATGGTAGGGTTTGTATCTATTTATACCTTAGTATCTCCGATGTCTTCGTCTATGCCATCGCCCGCAATAGGCGAAATTTCAGAGCAATTTGGAATTAAATCAACTGTGATTTCTTCTATGGTTGTATCAATACAAGTTCTAGCATGGGCTGTAGGACCCCTCATCATCTCGCCCTTGAGTGAAAACGACAATTTTGGTAGAAAGTTCATTCTAGACACGTCAATTTGGATGTCATTTTTCTTCAATCTCGGTTGTGCTTTCTCGCAAAATACAACGCAGATGATGGTTTGCAGATTCATCGGTGGGTTGTTTGGTTCATCTCCTATAAACGTCGGAGCTGGTGTTATATCCGATTTGTTTGATGCAAAGTCAAGAAACGTAGCCCTCGCAGGCTTTTCATTAGCTCCTTTACTAGGGCCTATCATTGCACCAGTAATATCTCTGTTTATCTGTGATAACAAACAGTGGCGGTGGGTCTTTTATGTGTTGTGTATTTTTAATGGTACTGTTGCACTATTTGGTACGCTATTTTATAGAGAAACTTATGCGCCAACTTTGCTAAAACGGAAAGCTAAATACTTACGGAAAACGACGAAGAATCCTAATTTACATACAATTTACGAAATCACCAATGGGGAAACATTCTTAGATAAGATGTATATCACAATGACCAGACCATTAAAGCTATTGTTTACCCACCCTATGATTATAGGGCTCGGTTCTTTTATGGCTTTCACCTATGGTTTTATGTACCTTATGATTGTAACATTCCCCACCATATTCCAGCAAAACTACGGGTTTAGTAAGAGTGTGACTGGCTTAATGTATATTCCCATGGGTATTGGGTTCGTATTAGGAGTGATGTTCTGGACAGTGATGATAGACAAGATTTATCACAACCTTACAATGAAGAATAACGGAGTTCCTAAGCCTGAATTTAGACTTCCCTGCTTATGCTTTTCAGGAATTGGTATAGCTGCTGGCTTGTTCTGGTATGGCTGGTCGGTGCAAAAAAAATTGCATTGGATCATGCCTTCAATTGGTTCTGCTATATTTGCCTTTTCATTTATCGCTGTATTCCAAACCATACAAAACTATCTCATTGACATGAATAGCTTCACCGCAGCTTCATCTGTGGCTTCGGCTGCCGTATTCAGATCTATTCTTGGTTTTGCAATGCCTCTAATTGCACATCCAATGTATAATAAGTTAACCTATGGCTGGGGAAATACGATGTTTGGACTCATTGCGTTAGTCTTAGGTATTCCTTTTCCTATATTTTGCTACTTATACGGAGAAAGGCTTAGAATGTGGGCAAACAAGAGATTTGAACTACAACAATTGAAAAGAGATCAAAAGAGTTTGCAGAAATTAAAAGCTCAACTTAAATAATGACTTAATGGATAGATTTAATATAGACATAGATTTTTTTTTTACTTATCTGTAGGCTTATTGCGAAATAAAAAAATCCTAGCTATATTCATTTTGTAAGGAGACAATATTTTATGTAAAATGGAGCAGTTAAATCCATTGACCATCAAAGATCTTGATCCATTTCCCTTGCCCAAGTACTTAGATTCTTTGCCTGTACCCATCCTCGAAAAATTTGCCAGACTGCGTGAATTAGTCGTTGGCTATATTAAGCAATTACCGGAATATCATAAATACAGTGACTCCATAATAGAAACCTTAAATTGGCAAATAGAAAAGCTCAATGAAATCAAGGCTATTTTGGTGTCTTATGTTAATACAGGGACTCAAATCAAACAGCAGGTTGCTTTGTTGAAATCTCTTTACAGTGAGTTCATAAACCTTGAAACAGTTCAATATCAGCTATTGTCATCGAATTTCAATCAAGAGTTTTTGAAGAATAAATATAATAAGGAAATTATCAAGAATGATGAGGAGTCGAAGCAAGTAGCAAGGCTGTTCATCTCTCATACTTCTGGTGATTTTGAAGTCAGCTTAAATGAAATGCTTAAAGAATTTCGGAATAGTAGAAAACTGTACCATTTGCGCAAGGAAAAGTTGAACAGGTGGAACGAAGAACGAGTTAGTGGCTTTATATAGATAATTTTCGGTTAAGCTGTTGCAGGGCGATAGCAGATACAAAGTAGTATTTAGTGAAAGAAATTTTCACTCACTAGTAGGCACATAGACAATTTGTCTTACATGTGGAACAACTATACAAGTTATTACCGCTTTGATCCCGAACTTCAGACAGTAGAAACGCATCATATATTCAAATAACAATAGCTGATATATATCTAAAATATTTTTAATCATAACCAAATCATCATATTCTAGCACAGAAAGAGAAGAGCAAAGTAGAGGGTAGAAAGATTTGACTGTCACTCACTTAGAGCATTTAAAGATTCTCTTTCTTAACCCTGACCTCAATACAATCAGATGGTGCTTTATTATCAGAATATTGAGTCAAAGCATATTCACTCTTAGAATAAGAGTATGGATCAAACTTAATGTTTTTACATGCGTAGAGGCCTTCGGTTGTGCCATTGACCTTCATGTAATCACCATCGAATTCAACCTTGTATGCTCCTAAAACACCAACAATAGCAGCATTTTGGTAAATAGAGAACGAGTATTTGACTTGATTGTCAACGTTAGTCTCCAAGGTTTGACTGTCTGAATCATAACGGTACACTTCTGAGTCAGATCCCAAGAAGAGAACACTGATACCAGCACCTTCATGAAGGCCACTTAAACCCTTCTCAGAAACATCTTGAAAAGGTGATTCAATGAATAATTTGACGTTAGAAACAGTGGCTTGAGCACTCGCTAATAAAGCGGTAATAGATAAAGCAGCAGATAATCTCATTTTTTGTTGTGTGTAATTTATTAAAATAAAAGTTGATAATTTAAGATGCTTGTTTCCTAGGATATTTTCAGTCCTTAAATAATTTAACTTCACTATCTACAAAACTAATTTTAGACTTCTGATACAAAATACCAGAAGTAACCTGAGCAACAGAAACATTACTTGCTGTGTGCTTTCGTTCAATGATAAATGACATTCGAAGACTATGCATATATTTTAAAATAGTTCATCCAAACGAACTTCTCGTTTACTTTGTATTATGGTAAACATGTGTCATGGGGTGCTTTGTTCCTGCTTGTGTTAAAAATAGAGTACCTGATAAAGCATGAGGAGACGTTTGCTATTTATTAATATTTTGCCGTATATTACTTATAGGTTTCTTTGTTAACGTTACGCGATCAAAATAGAAGGACTGAGGGAAAAATGAAGTCACATTCACGTTTATTTTAATCTGAAATTATTTCGTCAATCTAAAATTAGCACTCTACTCTAGACATGATACGAGCTGCCATGAGACTTAGGCTGATACCATTGAGATCGTTTTCGACAAGCATGTCAAGTCGAAAAACGTCATTAACCTTCTTCACGAAAGAAACGTGCATGTTGTGTGCTAATGCTAAGGAAATTTTGAATGCTACCTTAGCTGACGAATCATTGAACGAAAAAGAGATAACACTTAAAACTGTCGATATTATGAAACCTGAAAATATTGAGTGGTTTGACATTTATTGCTATGATGTTCCTGTTTTGCATGTGAATAGACCAGAGCAACAAAAACCGGTGAAATTTATGCATTATTTCTACAAGGAGAAATTGTTAGATGAGTTGAGCAAATAACACGGGAAGGAAATAGCTAGGAACAAGTCAAAATCGAAGTATGATGGATATCAGTACAACTACTTTTTTGCTCGGTGTCGCTTAGCAACGAGTGTGTTTTGAGTGGGTCGGTGCAGTGGGCTACGAATATTATCAAGGGAAAATTCGTCAATCGATTCATCTTGTTCGTCAACGACTTTTCTTTTACGTTTCATTTTAGCTGCAGTCGTTGTGGGAGCAGTCGATGAACATTGGGTTTTCTCTTGTAATTCTTCGATCTTTGCGTTCAATTCATTGTTAATCAATTCCAATGACGCATATTTTTCCTTTGAATGTTTTAAAGCTGTTTCGGTGTTTCTCAATTTAGAATGAGCTGCTTTTTTATCAGTAATAATGACTTCATTCAACTTAAGCTGTTGTTCGTATTTGTCATTAATACATTGAATCTCGACAGTATTTGCCTGCTCTGCAGTAGTTAAGTTCGCAACTTGAATTCGTTCACTATGTAATTCTCTTTCAAGAATTTTGATTCTTTCCTTCAAGGCAATTGAAGTATTATTGAACTCTGTCTTCTCGATTTGGAACTGCTTGTGTTTGGTTTTAATCAAATACTCCAATTCTTCAATCTTCTTTTCCAATGATGCCGATTTAGCTTTTTCCATTCGGGACCCTTGCACTTCGTGCTGCAATTTTTCATCTTTTGTCTTCAAAATCTGTTCTTTCTCTTCTAATTTTGACTGCATATCATGAAAATTCAACAACTTAGTTTCTAAATGAGATATTTGTTGTATAAACCTATGCTTTTGATTATCCTTTTCGTTTCGTAATGTTTTATTGATGTCGGAAAGTTTATGGTAATCTCTAGTCAGGTTCTCTTTTTCAATTGATATTGAATTATACCTTTGTTGGAGCCTGTCAAAATTTATTTTATACTTTTCTAGTTCATTCTGCTTTGCATGATACTTATCAATTTCATTTTTCATTTTTGTTTTTTCTTCTAATGCCATTTCATTTAGCTGTTTATGAGACTGAATTTGAGATTCGAGTTTATTACAAGCTTGTTCCTGCTCTTTCTGAAAATGCTTTCTCACGCTTTCTGCTTTTGTCCTTGCAAGCTCTAGTTCTTTTTGGAGACTTTCAATGCTTGCATTTGCCATTGATATTTCATTTTTGTATTCTGTCTCTCGAATTTTAAGTAATGAAACGCATTTACTTTGTTCGTCATATTCCAATTGTGTCTTCTCGAGTCTGTCCAGAATTTTTTTTTTATCGATGTCAAGTTGAAAAGCATGCTGTTCAATTTTGAGCAAGTTTTCTTTGAATTCTTGCTTCAATAGATCGACCTTAGTTACGCTATTTTTAATATCACCTAAATAGTTGTCAACCGTCGTAGAAAATGTATCACTACTGGTTTTGATAGTTGCAAAATTTGGCAAAATAATATTATCTCTCAAGTTATCAATTTTAGATAAAATTTGAGAGGTGTCAGTTATCATTTTATCAGCAAAGGGAAGCTTGCTATTAAAAGCTTCATTTGTTTCTTCTATGAGTTTTGAAAGGTTTTTGAATATTTCGAAATTTTCAGTTTTTGAATAATTATGAGATTTTTGCACACAATTCTTCAATTGGGTTATGTCGTTCTCAAACTCAGTTTGCATACGTTTCAACACACCAACAAGTTTATCAAACAGAATTGCATTCTCGGAATTGATGACTCCAGGCAAACTTCCCATGAACTCATCAAGCTTCGTGCTAAGACGATCCCGAATATCCTCCATCTCTTTATTATGTTGTGTCCCTATGTCATCGATTTTGCTGGCCAAAGAGGCACTCTTTAGTTTCTCTTCCGAGAGGTTACCAGATAAGTCATCAATGATCATATTCAAATTAGAAATTTTTAGGTTTTGAGTATCTACCCTGAACTTGAATTTATTGAATTTTGCTCTGTATATTTCAATTTTCTTCTTTGACTCGCTTATTTCACTCTTGAACAATTTCAATTTATGCTTGTTCGCAAGATTTTCATCCCTCAATGCACTGATTGTGTTAGTGTAATGGGCCTTCTCCCTGTGTAGGGACTCTATACTTTCTTGGAGCCTGTTCATCGTCATTCGAAAGTTACCGGTTTGTTTGGAAATATTTTGCAACTTTTTTCTCGAACTCATTAGCTGCGAATTTTTAAGATCTAACTGCTTTTCAGCTTCTACAACTCTCACTTGAAGATTCTTACACTTATCTTCCAATTTGCTAATGAGTAGAAAATATGACTTGGACACCTCTATGTCCAGTGTCTCATACTGATTGCTTAATGGAGTAGCCTTAATTAGCGACAAATTCATAGATGGAGTTACTTCTCGTGCCGAACGTGCTTCTTCGTAGTAAACATCCTCACTGCAAACACCAATAGGATCGGCTTGGGTCGATTTCGCCAGCTGTATTTCGGTGTCCTCTGTTTCATTGTCTGATTCATGTTTATCGTCAATTTGTAGCGCGTCTGAGCGACCCTCTCGCACATCAGATAAATTTTGCGTTACCTGGGCCAGTGTCTGCTCTGTTTCAGAAGGTCCTCTAGTTCCAAACAACTTAGGCACTTGTCTTGAGAGCCCAAAAAGTGCTTTTGACTTATCACTCTCGTAACCTCGGTTGCAAGAATTGATATCTGAGGGTTCGGTTATCAAGCTAGTTGAAGGATTGCGAGAGCTTGCATCTTCGGATTCAACCGTTGTATCAATGGATGTGCTTGTCACTGATTCCATAATTAAAGAGTGCCTATTCCTAATAAAATTGTCAATAGATAGCCTATCCATAAAGCGATAAGAGATGAAAGTGTTCAAATTGGCGGCTAAAATTTGTTGCAAGATCTCGCCCTAAATATCTCAACTAAGCAGTGACAATTGTTTTGAAGAATAATCTTCTTTTATGATTACAATATTTACAGCAAGTTAACATTATAGTCTTAATTAAAAGCTATCATTGCCCTCCTTAATGTTGCTCGATGAAGGGATAGATGTATAGATCCCTCTTTCGGTTCTTTTCTGTTCGGAGGCTACAGAAAGATTTAGCTTTAAACTTTTTTCAATATAGAAATACCACTGAAATAAGATGGGATCATTCTGAGGCACTCTTGACAGACTACTGAAACTTGTTGTAGGACAAATCATTCGTACATTATATTGTCATTATCACATTCACTCAGTGCGTGAGGAGCGAAAGAATATAAAAGTGAGTCTAAGTGCTACCAACTAAAAATCGCTTTTTCTGTATTGCTAAGATTATAATTTCTATAACTATAAACAAGAATGTCAGAACGTCAGAAAACAGCTTTGGTAACGGGAGCATCATCGGGAATTGGGTACGCTACAGCTGTGGAGTTCGCTAAGCGTGGATACAAAGTGTTTGCTGGGGCTCGAAGATTAGAACCTATGGAATCATTGGCCAGAGATCATGGAATTATCATATTCAAGCTAGACGTGTCATCTGTTAAAAGCGTTAAAGAAGCCAAGGAGTTCATTAGTGATGAAACGGGGGGATTTTTGGACGTCATGTATAATAATGCCGGACAGTCATGCACATTTCCAGCATTAGACGTGAAGGACGAATGGTTCACCAAATGTTACGAGGTGAATGTCTTTGGCCCTATGAGGATGGTGAGAGAGCTTGGTTCGTTGGTTATAAATGCTAAGGGTACGATTGGATTTACTGGATCGGTCACCGGGCTAATTCCTTTCCCGTTATCTTGCACGTATTCATCATCAAAGGCAGCTATTCACCATTACGCTGCTACATTAAGATTAGAAATGAAGCCATTCGGCGTCAAGGTTCTTAATATTATTACTGGCGGTGTTAGAACAAACATTGAGGATACGAGACCATTGCCACCAGATTCGCTTTATAACCTTCCAGAGATGGAGATCGCCTTGAAGGAAAGACGGCAAATGGCCCGTAAGAACAAACCAATTAGCGCTGAAGCTTATGCAAAGAAAGTTGTAGATGACTTTGAGAACAAGACTTTGAATGGTCGGTTGAATGTTTATAGAGGCAAGATGGCCACGTATTTAAGCTGGGTTGCTGCTGTGGTTCCAAGGCTACTTCTAGAATTTTTTTTAATTAGAAAATTCAAGTTGAAGAATATTTTTGAAACGTTGACTGCCAAATATAAAAAGCAACATATAGATTAGATAAATAAGCCCTATATATTAATATGACGCTATTTAAATGTATTATTCATTCAACAAATCATAATTGGCCTCAATATCACTAATCTTTTCAACAAATTGTGGCAAACCGGTTTTGATAGAACGAATAACCGTTTCTACACAAAGCAATGCTCTCAATGCATCTTCACCAGAGCATTTAACCTCAACCTCATGGCCATTGATTAGGTTTATGAAATGATCTAACTGTAAGTCGAAAGGTTTTGGTTTGGATTCTTTAACCATATTTTCGTGGATAGGGCTTTTTTGATAGTTCGGAGAAGGCGACGGGGTAACCATTCCATATTCATTAAAGCTGTTGTTCTTTGCGGTCTGCAAACTTATAACATCGGCCGAAACTGGATTTAACCAGGATCTATCAGGCATATTGTATTGATGATACAAATTCATGTCTGGCACAGACAAAGTGCCATGACTGCCGAATATTCTATACAATCCAGCAACTGAATCGTTGAAAGGGATTGTGGGATTTTCGCCGGTACCAGTTTCAAACAGGAAAGGTGAAGTGACGTTGTCACTGCAAATGAATGTTCCGCAACATCCATTTGCAAATCTCATAGTTAAAGCAGCACCTTCATCAGCAAGATCTTCGTAGCCTTTGTTGGGGTCAATTCGCTGTTTCGTCATTAGTTCGGCATAAACCCTCTCAATAGGACCTAATAGGTACTGCAATAAGTCCAAATCGTGCACCAAATTAATTAATAGCGTTCCCCCGCCTAGCTCACTCGATGATCTCCATGGTTTCTCCATGAAGTAAGAGTCTGGCTTTCTCAAAGTCCACGAACCTTGAATTCCTACCAATCTCCCCAATTTAGCTAGATGATCCTTAGTGGCAACAATGTACGGATTGAACCTACGATGATGCCCGACCAATAATATAACCCCTTTAGAATTGCAATAATCAATCAATGTTTTACAATCCGTTGCAGTTGACGCCAAAGGTTTTTCTACGAGTAAATTTATCCCATACGACGCTAACTTCATGCCCAATTGGAGGTGCGTATGATTAGGGGTAGCCACAATAGCTGCATCAGGATACCGAATCTCATTAACTTCACAAAATAAAAACATCTCGTCTAAATTTTTGAACAAATGTACACCGAATTGCTCGGCAACCCGTGGACCCTTAGCAGAATGATCTACTATGGCAAACAAAGAGCAGTTTGGCCTCTCAATGACATGGGACGCGTGTCTTGGCCCTATCAACCCTGCTCCAATGACAATAAACGAAATTCTTTTGACTGAACTTTCATCTGTGACTTCAAATGATGGATATCTGTCCATTCTAAGTTCTGTAAGCTTATGGTAAATTTATCTGAAGAAAAGCAAACACACATGGCTAAATATCTAAATAACATCTTGTTCTCTTATCTATGATCTTAACTGACAATGCTTGAATAGATAAGAGCGCTTATGTAATCATCGTTAAATAAAAAACCACGTGCGCCATTTGAAGTACAATCTTTTCAGCGACGTTATATCTTGGCCTTGATTTTATCACCAGCATCAGTGACATTATCAATATCGTTGATACTCTCAGTGATGTTCGACTCAAACAATTCTTTGCATAGATGATCAACGACACCCCACCCGTAGCCGTTCGAGAATCGTCTTCTGACGATAATATTATTATGCGCATCGGGAGGTAAGTTGACTAAAACTTTCCTCCAATTCAAACTAGGCCCGTGGTACTTTTTAGCTATTTTTACTTGCTTGTTTAATTTCCAATCGTTGTAATTGAACAAAACATTGCCAATTTTGGCATGCTTTTTCTTATTGGCCTCACTGGACTCATCAGAATCTATTGGCAAATTATCAAAATGGTAAAACTTATCATGGAAAATAACTGGATGTCTAGACAGTGGCGTCGTTATGAATTTTTCAGAAGGGGTAGGACATATGATAGTACTGATAGCCGATTCAATAGAAGATGCCTTAGGAGGTAAATGCAATGTAACACTTTCAACATCTTCAGATTTGGTATCCGCAGTATCCTGCAGCGGATTTTGCAAGGAGTCACCATTCATTGAGCCTGCAGTTGGTGAAAACGTCTCACTAGATTCGTTATCTTCCGCCTTAAAAAAATCCGTTCCTTTGGCATTTATTCTCATGAAATTTCGTCTTCTTCTACTTAGCTTTTTGGGTTGCAGACCACTTTTTGAACCTCCATTGAAATTCATTAACAAGAGCTGCTTATATTTATCATCATCGCTCTTTTTCTGCTCAGATTTGGACAATTTCTTGTCTTCATCATTGGCAGGAATTTCACCAACACTTTCAGTGGAAGTGTTGGTACGCACCAGCTCATGATCATAAGAGACACCATTCTTATGGTTTCGTAACTTACCCACATCACCTAACGCTTCGTAATCTAGATAAAGCAATCCACTGGTTCTCAATGGAACAATTCCATCATTCACAGCATTGGCATATATTGTCAAGTGTTCAAAGCTACCCAAGAAGGTCTTCAACGGATCATCAGGCAATACCTCCAACAACGGTTTGAAGCTATCTCTCTTTTGCGTCTCACTTTTATACGCGAGCTCCTTAAAATTCGGTATTTTTCTCAGTAAGGTCAAATCTCTACCTGTCTTACCAAGAGTTCCCAAATCCAAAAACCATGATATAAGAATATTCATTTCGCTCAAAATCCCTAGTAGCGGGCTAGCCATACACACCAAATTCTTTGGATTTATGTTTCTCTTAGAGAAGTAGTCTGTACCTTTTACTAGCAAGATCTCTTTGATAGCATATAATTGAACCAACCCTCCCAAAGAGTGCGCAATAAAAGATATGTTGCCTATGGAAATACCAGACAGGTCCAATTCATCTATTAACATTACTAGATACGTAGCCAATCGTGACCCGAGCTTCTTTATCCCTTTCTCACTTCTTCCAGCATTACCTCCAAAACCTCGAACTAGTATGTTTTCCTCCACCGACAATTCTAACATGTCCTTTATATACAACATATCTGCTGTCAAATTTGAGAATATTCCATGCGTAAGGATGATCAAATGAACTGGCAGATTTGGATATCTTGGTTTGGTGTCCCATAACTCCTTTGTGTCTTGCTTACTTACGTTTAAGTTGGGATTCATTGACTTGTTCAAAGGAAAGTCATTTTTGCTATCAGAGTTATTTATTAGTTCTTTATTTATAACTGTCAACGAGTTTTGAATTGATCTATGATTTAATCTTTTCATAGCTTTAAAATCGTCTCCAATCATAAAGTCATACAATATAACCGTCTTCGTAGTGACAACAATTTGTGATATGATATCAATAGACCATCGATACATGGGAAATCCTTCTTCCGAGTCTTCCATATAAGAGTTCTTATTTAGACTCAACCGCACATTGAATGTTTGGCCTGGCTTTATTTGATTTTCGAATATCACTTCTTTATTAGTATTTCCGTCTACCGGTTCAAAATGTATCCGATGGTCATAATTATGGGGTATTACATGACAATATAATATGAAAGGTCCATTTAGCAAATGAATTGCTCGAATGGAAGACCTCTCAATGTTCTTAAGACGATAATATATCTCATGTTTATCCGGATCTACTTTCGTATAAGTTATTGTATACCGACAAACTCCACCTAGATTCAAACTTTCCCTATCTCTGTACCATAAAAATGGATTTGTAGACCCCATTTTGATCTTTTAGATATATAAACGTATACAATCAGCAGTATCTTTCTGTATTGTGACAGTAATGTATAAATGTCGCAATTTGGGGTTGATACGACATTCGGATAATTCATTAGCCGTATAGAAGTTTCAGATTTGAATAATAAAGATAGATTCTGGCTCAAATTCTAGGGCTTGGAAGACTTGACGTGATGGATTCAAGTAAGAAAGTGTCATCATAAACCTCACTCGAAAGAAAACCGCGAACAGTGGCTGTTAAATATTCTATATCGTCAAAATCAGATAATATGGGGAGCTTTTCAACATCTACCACAGCATCAAAGACAAGAACAAAGACATTGGCAAAGCCAAATTACCAAACTTTGATTCTTATTGGGATGAGGGGGGTTGGGAAATCTACTCTAGCACTAATGGCACTGGCAGCATTGAAGTACAAATATGTTGACGTTGAAAAGTGCGTACAGGAGTATGCTGGTGTGCCAGAAGCAGTATTTCTAGAGCAAGTTACACTTGAAGAATACAAGGAGTTGCAGTTTAAGTTGATAACCAAGGCATTCGAGCAGTACGAAGAAACGAATCTGATTTTCGTGTTGCCTTCAACAGCGATTGATTCTCAACAACTAGTGAACTATTTAGCATTCAAGAGGTATCAGTATATAATAAATGTTGAATGTGAAGAATCACGAATATTGAATTACATTCGCTTTGACGGGCCCTATAAGAAGGGCGTGCAGCTAATTCAGCAGAAGTTTTTGAAGTACAGAGCTATTGCTAACTACAATTTCTTCAATTTGAATTCAGATTTAGACTTTGTCAAAAAAAACTTGATTTCCATTGGCAGCAAGAATGCACTTCAAAACAATGAAATTAATAGCTATCTTCTTCTAAAGCCAGTTGAAAAAGAGTTTCTTAGGTTTTTGAACTTCATTCTCAAAGGTCCTTATGCTGCAGCAGCAGTCTCAGGAAACTTGCACTTACAATTTGGATTCTTAGAACGAAATACAAACTGTTTACAGATCAACTTTCCGGATGATTTGACGCCAGAATTCTTCAACAATTTGCCAGAAACGATATACGGATGTGATGCAATTGAGATCAAGTTCAATTTAATTCAGGTTATTAAGCTTAACTTAACTGCTTCAAATGTAAAAATCGACGAGTTTGTTGCTCAGGTCAGACGGTATACTAATTGCGCTATACCGCTAATGTTAAGCATAGCTAACAGTCTTTCAGATTTGTCCTTATTTATCGACGAGTACTCTATTTCTTCAGGTAATGATTACAATCAAGTAAGGTTGGACTTGCGAAATTTTTATTTCAATATTTTAAATTCTGGTATCAAATCTGGTGTAAATTTCTTGGTGGTTGATTTTTCAATTTATTACAATGATAAGGACAATTTCATTTCTAGGGGGTCAGACACTGGAGAAGGCCTTCTTCTTTTGAAGGAGCTAGTATCAGTAAGTGGAAATACTGAAATTGTCGGTGCTTATTTTTCTAATGATAAGAATTTTTGGGATTCTCAAGCCGGGGCTGCTAGAATTGTTGAGATGGCAAGAACGTTACAGATAAAAATTTTAAGATTGAGTTCGCTATCAAATAAGCTCTCAGATAACTTCAAAGTGATATATTTTCAACAAAGCTTGAAATTAGTATATCCATCATCGGATTTGAAAATAACAGCTTATAATACAGGAAGCTTAGGGAAGCTCTCAAAAATGATGAATCGAACTTTAACTCCAGTGTCACTGCCTGCAATAGCCTCATATTTAGAATCCGATTTGACTTCACTTGACATCCAAAAATCATTGAATGCATCTTTCGTGAGCCCTTCATTGAATTTCTACGTCATGGGAATAAACGTCTCGAAATCTTTGTCTCCAGATATTTATAATTCTGCTTACAAGATGTTGGGGTTGCCACACAGTTTTGACATACTTGAGTGTTCTTCATTAGGTCCAAAATTAACAAGTTTGGTTAAATCTCCAACTTTTGGGGGCATCGCGATAATAATGCCCTTTAAGTTGGAAGCTTTGAATTATGTTGATACTATGACAAAACATGTCAAAATCATAGGTGCATTGAACACTATTGTTGCAGAAAGGTCAGTTGAGATACCCAATAAGATACTAAACACAAGAGGTGAAAACACAGATTGGTTAGGAGTCAAATTGTCTTTACAGGATAATATTTCTCCCATAAATGCTGCCAACAAAAACAAAACTGCTCTTGTCATTGGGGCTGGCGGGATGAGCCGGGCAGCAATCTACGCTCTCATTCAAATTGGATATCAAAAGATATTGCTCTATAATAGAACGTATGAGAATGGGAAGAAATTAGTAAATTACTATAACAGTCTATCTCCTCTTGTTTCATCTATTACTTTATCTGTTGGAGAGAAAAGCTTAGATTCTGATTTAAATTATTATGAGGTTTCGTTACTAACGGATGAAGAATTTACGAATGCAATCATTCCCAGCAATTTTGATAGTCCAACCGCTATAATTTCGTGTGTTCCAAGTTTCGATCCAATTACTGGTGAATCAACAAGTATTGAATTATCGCCGGGGTGGTATAGGAGCCCCACTGGTGGCGTCGTTCTAGAGACTAGCTACGACCCATTGATTACCCCAATATTGAATAAAACATCTGAGTTTAGTAATAGGGGATGGATTGGGGTAAACGGATTGAACTACCTTTATGCACAAGCGTTGGCTCAGTTCGAAATGTTCACCGGCAAGCCTGCTCCTAAATCGTTATTGAAGACGGTAGTTCTCAATCGCTACAAGGAAAGCATCAGTTAGAACATCATGTATTAATATACGAATTAAAACTAGAGTGTCTTCTATACCAAAGTATGAAACAAAAACGTCTTATTTATCAAGTACTATAGCTTAGAATCCTCGTATAAATTGTCAAAGGTATACTTCACAGTTTTACCTTTTTTGTATTCATTCCAACCTCTTTTTGCCTCTTCAAATGCTTCGTAGCTCCATAAAAAATTCTGAAATACTGGATCAGCCCATCTGTTTGGGCAACCAACTATTGGTGGATCAACCGAAAGCTTTTCGTCCCTGACGATTTGCTTGTCTCCATCATGTAAATGAAAAATATCTCTGCAGAGAGTAGAGCCTCTTACGACTTGAGTTGATCTCCATTTTCTCAATGACTCACACGTTTTCAATAAATCATGGATTTGTGATTTATTCTCAATTCTACTAAATAACCCTGTGAGGACTGCAGCATCCTCCACTGCTTGGGAGGCACCTGAAGCTAAATAGGGTAAGGTTGCATGGGAAGCATCTCCAAGAATTATGACATTACCTTTATCATGAGTCCAGGTAGACAATTCACGAGAGTTTTGCAACCTCCATTTGGCAGTATCATGTATCAAATCGAACAAAGTAATAAGTTTTGGATCCCAATTACGGAACAACAGTTTGATCTCACTCTTGTCAGTCTTTTGAATAGAAATATTTTCTGGCAAAGTGTCTGGTGATAAAATGACAACGTTACACGTTTCTCCACCCTGTAAGAGATAGACAACTATATGGCTATCAGGACCCCACCAGTAGTTGATATTAGGAGATTCGTAGAGAGAAGCAAGCTCTTTATGCTTCCTCATATCTTCAACTTTAATCAAAGCTCTGTATGCCAAATCTCCAGTGTTGTAGGGTAAGTCTTCATGACCCAATATGTATGATCTTAGCTTCGACTTGATTCCATCGTAACCCACAATGACATCCCCGGTAAAAGTCTTTCCCTTTGCGCAAGTAACGGTGGCAGATTCAAAGTCAATGAAATTAATATGAGTGTCTAAAATAAGTTCTACCCCAACTTCTTTAGCTCTTTCAACTAAAACCCTATGATAGTCGGCCCTATGAACGTGTAAATAACTCGAACCATAAGCGTTTTTTGTATATGGTACCAAATTTTGTTTCGAGATCTCTTTACCATCCTTCCAGTGAAAAATCTTGAAATTCTCAGGAATCATCGAATACAGCAAAAGCTCATCGTAACACCCAATGACCTTCAAAACTTTAACCGAAGGTGGTGGAATTTGAATACCAGCTCCAACTTCTCCCAAATGAATCGCTTGTTCTAATACCTTAACGTTATGACCTGCTAGTTTTAAACCAATAGCTGCCGTAAGTCCCCCTAAACCTGCTCCTACGATGATAAAATCAAGTGATATACTTGCCTTTGGAATCGAAGTCTTGTCGGAAGTCATGCTCCTTAATTTCCACTATTTGTTTATAAACCATTATGTGTATTCATCCATAAGGAAGGCTACATATAAATATAAAGTTCTGTGTAAACCGGCTAAACATTTAAGGCATTACGGCTTAATTTCTCGCATATTTGTTTTTCCGAGAAATGATGCAAAATACTTTAACCGACTTGTGGGGTTTGAAGTAACGGTACTTTGAAAAATACAACTGCAACTCATTAACAAAATAAATTATATATTAAAAACAAAACATTTAAAGTCAAAAATACTATCATAGTAAAAAATAATCAAGAAAAAATCTTGTTAACAGCATGCTTTTGCGATATATAACAAAGACAGACCTCTATTAATAGGTTGTCATGCACAGGCCAGTATTACTGGTGAGTGTAATCGAATCACTTAATTCTCTTGGAAAACTTCTCCTAAGAATTTCTCTTCTTCAGCAGTATGCATAGACTTAGTACCAGCAGCAACAGAAGCGGAAGGATCACGGCCAACATAACGTAATGATAATTTGTCGTGCTTGTCAGTTTCACCCAATACAGTGGCAATACGTGGATTGACGTAGGAGTAAGGACCCATGTTCAAGGGTTCCTCTTGACACCAAACCAAATCTTCCAATGCAGGATAAGAATTCAAAGCATCACGTAATTGAGCAAATGGGAATGGATGCATTTGTTCAATCTTGATGAAAGCAGTAGACTTGTCTTCAATAGAAGCACGCTTCTTGTGCAAAGCAGTGTAGACTTGACCAGAGCAAAGAACGACACGTTTTATATCTTCCTTGGCAGAGATGCTCTTTCCTAACTCAACGTCTTCGATGATCCATTGGAAATGAGAATCACCAGTGAATTCAGATAAGTCTGATTTTGCTAATGGATGACGTAATAATGATTTGGAAAAGAACAAAATTAATGGCTTTCTAAATTGTCTATGCATTTGACGACGTAATAAGTGGAATAAGTTGGCAGGAGTAGTTGGGTAGGCAACTTGCATGTTAGCATCTTGATGCTGTCTTTCCAAAAGTTCTGGGGCTGGGAAATAACGTGGGTCCTCATTACATAATTGCAAATATCTTTCGATTCTACCTGAAGAGTGTTCTGGACCTTGACCATCATAACCATGTGGCAAAGAAAGAACTATACCGGAACGTTGCTTCCACTTAGACTCGGCGGCAGACACGAATTGATCAACCACAACCTGACCAGTGTTAGCAAAATCACCGAATTGAGCTTCCCATTGAACTAAGGCGTCTGGAGATGTTAGAGAGTAACCATATTCGAAGCCCAAGACACCATATTCAGATAATGATGAATTGCAGATAGAGAAAACACCTTGATCTTCAGACAAATGGTTCAATGGAGTAAAAGCTTGTTCAGAAGCTTGGTCATGTAATACAGCATGACGTTGAGAGAAAGTACCTCTTTCAACATCTTGACCAGAAACTCTGACATGATAACCTTCTAAGGCTAAGGAACCAAAGGCTAAGGCTTCACCGGTTGCCCAATCAATACCTTCACCACTTTCAACAGACTTCTTTCTGGTGTTTAAGATACGCTTTAAGTTTCTGTGGACCTCGAATCCCTTTGGAGCTTCAGAAATAGCTTTACCAATCTTCTTTAAAGTGTCTTCCTCAACAGCAGTTGGTAAATGAGGTAAAACTTCCGTGGCTAACTCTTTTGGAGATTTGAAGTCTTCCCAAGGAGTAGTTAACCATTCTCTAGAAGTTGGTTGATATTCCTTTGATTTGGAAAATGATTCATCTAAAATGTTCCAAACCCATTTCTTGTGTTCGTCGATGTCTTCCTTGGTGAAAGTGCCTTCTTCAATTAATTGATTAGTGTAATAATCGAGAACAGACTTCTTTTCAGCAATCTTTTTGTACATTAATGGTTGGGTGAAAGCTGGTTGATCTGTTTCGTTGTGACCGTGCTTACGGTAACAGACAACATCGATGATAACATCGGTATGGAAAGTTGCTCTCCATTCAGCAGCTAAGTTGTAAACGAAGATACTTGCTTCGGTATCATCGGCATTAACATGGAAGATTGGTGCATTAATTGCTTTAGCAATATCCGAGGGGTATAAAGTAGATCTAGCAAATCTTGGATCAGTGGTAAAACCAATTTGGTTGTTAACAATGATATGAATAGTACCACCAGTTGAGTAAGCTGGCAAGTTGGCGAAACCCATTGTTTCATAAACAACCCCTTGACCCGAAAAAGCAGCATCACCATGCAATAAAACGGACATGGCTTTCTTGTACTCACCAGTATCATTTTTGTATTGCTGAATAGCTCTGGTCTTACCTAAAACGACACCGTCTTCAGCCTCTAAATGAGATGGATTGGCAACAAGAGATAAGTTAACGTGTTTACCCGAAGTAGTTGGTCTAGCGTAATTCATACCCAAATGGTACTTCACATCACCCGAACCCTCATCAAATTCTTTAGAACCAGTGAATTCGGAGAAGATAGATTCGTTTGGCTTACGAACAACATTAGACAACATATTTAAACGACCTCTGTGAGGCATACCGATAACAATATCTTCGATACCGAACTCAACAGAAGTATCAATCATGGCTTTCATACCTGGAACAACAGATTCTGCACCTTCTAAACCGAATCTTTTGTCATTTGGAAACTTGGAGGCCAAAAATGATTCAAATGAACACGACCAGATCAATCTGTCCAAGATTTGTCTTTTCTCGTCAGGCGAGTATTTGAATGGTTGAGGAATTTCAATTCTTTCTCTCAACCAGTCACATTGATCCTTCGAGGGAATATGAATATACTCAATACCGTAAGATTGACAGTACAACCTCTCACAGTTGTCAATGATTTCTCTCAAAGTCAACGATTTCTTACCCGATTCGGCAAATCTTGGCAAAATACCTGGACCCAAAGTGATTTGCTTATTCATATCAGCTTCAGTGAACCCGTAGTGTTCCAAGGTCAATTCCTTTGGAATCGAGGTATTCTCCCCATACGAAATGCCCAAGGGATCGATCCTGGCTTTTTGATGCCCTCTAACTTGGTAAGCACGCACCAACAATTGCACCTTCAAGTGAGTGACAACATCTTCGTTCATTGGTTCCGAACCTGGCATAAACCCGGCAGCTCCTCCGGCTGGCGTAGGCACAAGCGTTGGAGGTGCAGAGAATGCCTTCGATGGTGGAACGTTGTTGGACTCTATATTTTTGAAGTATGCATTCCACGAAACATGGACACTAGATGGGTCTTGCTTCCAAGCATCGTACATTTCGTCGATATAATTCCCATTATTCGTTTGTAAAAATGAGTCTGTGCCAGTAGCAAAGGTACGAACAAAAGGCCTCACTTGAGCCTTCATTAACTGAGCGCGTGGAACTGCTCTTTTAAAAGCTCTAAGCATTATGATGTTTATAACTTTCAATATATCGTTCAACTATCTAAAACTAATATTTATTTAGTTTAAAGATCATCTAATTGTATAAGAAGGAGTTAAATATAAAATTTGTGTCTATATAAAAGAGCTTCTAATTTGTCCGCGCTGTTCGTTGAAAAAATTCCCGATGATGCTCCGATTTCTCCGGGGAGAAATTTGTTCTACGGTTAAACTCCAGATTTTCAGGGTTTTGTCTGGAAAAAGGAGGAAATAATGTATCCAATTAGTTGAAAATGAAGGCATATAGGGCACTCAATCAAGGCCGCTTTGTCAATGTCGTTACAGCACACGAGAATTACAATAGTAAGATATTCTGAGAGTCGTTCATATTAAAATTGCCCGGCCCAAGTCCGGATCCGAAAGCTTTTCATGCATGCAATGTAGTAGTTTAGTTTACATGAAAGAGTACGGAAGCAAGAGTGTAACGCCGGGCATTATGACTTATGAGTCAACTGGTCATGAATTTTGATCTTGGGGTACAGGTGCTGCAGCAAGTGGCCGCAAAAGTAGAAGGTACGACACTTCGGAGTTTCTATTCAACACCGGAGGTGAATACTAAGGTGCTCTATGGAAGCCATGCTGTCTGCGATTTGTAAACGTAATGCATGGAAAACAAATGAAATAGAAATTGCCTTAGAATCCGTACTCCGAGTAAGTTGCAGCAAAAGTGAATATCCACCAAAGACCCGGAAAGACCTGGCAAAGATCATTTTTTAGTGGAATTACTAATTGAACACATCAAGTGATACCTCAAGCAATGACATATGGGTTCTAACCATCACTTTCTTGCCTTGATATAGTGCTTATTGTCATAGAAAAAGTTTTGAGTAACGGTACGAAAGAATGCGGCACTTGCATTCTAGCGGCGAGCCTAAATGGTCGGCGAAGGCTAAAATCAAATAGTCGAATTGAAACCATAAGGAGGATTCATACTGGAACTATAGCCTTATGGGCTACATATGTGCCAGATAATTTTTTGCAAACACACCCCGGCCACCCTGTTCCAGATACAAAGTATAGCTTGTAGACATTGAAAACTACAACGACTACGTACAGATACAGCGCTCATAACCATAAATATGGCCATAATAAACGAGGAAGGCTTTCCCCATGGACATGGACTGAAAGGCCTTCCTCTTCACGCGAAATTAGCTTAGACACGAGGCTCGCTTTAGACAAGTTATTGCAAGACCAATCACAAACACCAAAAAATGCCATGAAAAATCAGTCGCAATAACCCATCTCGGGACTACAGTGAATCGTAGGTGGCTCTGTATTGCTTTAAGCACTATAACGATTCACATGAGACAGGGTTAACCCAATTGAAAGACCACATTGAACTATATACCCTGGAAACTCAAACAAAAAGCAAATATAAACAAAGAGGATGTATTAATACAGAAATGTAACTATTAGATATTAACCAACCAGATTTATTTAAATGTCTTCAACAATAGTACCACGTTCAGAAACATAAATACCATCCAAGAACTTACGGATATCCTTGTTTCTGACACGGCAGATTTGTTGGATATCAGCAGCATTTTGAGAAACGGCTTCCAAAGAGTTACCGGATAAGATCAATTCATCCTTTTGAGTAGAGGATGGTTCAACAGTGACACCTTCGAAGATCTTAACGTGTCTAACCTTCTTTTCACCCAAGAAGTTTCTGATTTCAACGAAAGATTGACCGTCAATTTCAACAACATTAACGTTAATAGGGAAATGCGCATAGACGTATCTCATCTTGTACTTGTAACCCTTGGTAACACCAGTGATCAAGTTGGCAATTAAAGACTTGACAGTTCTTAAAGCAGCAACGTGTTTTCTTTCAGCGTTGTGAACGCTAATCTTGATAGCACGGTTGTTAATCTTGCTGAAGGTAACATCAATGTGCTTCAAGTCCTTGGTCAAAGTACCTCTTGGTCCAGTAACCTTAATGTTTCTGGCGTTGATTTCGACAGTGACACCTTCTGGAATATCCAAGATTTGATCAGTTTGAATGTACTTCATATTTGGCTGATGATGATGATGATAAAAAACTATAAAATTTTGCAAGGAAAACTTTTCACGAAAATATATACTAGAGAACAAGGGTAAGACCGAAACGAACATTTGAAAAATTTTTCAAAAAAGTCGTGCAAAATCAAAAATAATTTTCAAGCACAAAAGACGTACATGCTGAAAACTACGCTCATAGTGCTGATATATACTCAGACTAGAAACAATAGGTACATTATTGACCCAAGCAGCCCTAGTATTTATATAGTAAAGTCAAAGTACAGTTTTATTGGCCATATGTAAAGTATAAAGCTTACTTGTCTTGGTCGTCTAAAGTTTTGAACTCCATTGGCTTGTTTGAGTCTGGGAAACTAACACCTAACTCGAGTAAGGTACTGAAGCATTTTGAAAAGTCGCTGAAGAACAATTGTTCGTCTTCTGCATACATTTTGACGTACTTGAGGAAACCGGAATCTTCCTTTAAGGCCATATCTGTTGGCAACATCATGAAAGATTTGGATTCGTCGTCTTCGTATTGTTTCTTGCCCTTCCATTCTCTTACGTGCCAATTTTGTAACAATCTAACAAAAAAGTCATTGGTGAACATATTGAAAGATGGGCCCCATGGACCATCGTAGCCTGATCTATCGGTGTGGCATTTACCTAAACAATGAGCACCGATCAAACATACAGCTTCACGGTCAGAAAAGCCCATTCTGCTGAAAACACTTCTCACGTATGGGCCATCTCTCGACGCATCAGGCAACCTGCCATTTTCTGGGACTCTCTTAGAATCAGAGATATCCACTCGGCCTGGCCTCCATTTAATTTTTGGGCCACCACATTCCTGAACTGCAACAACACCTCCCAAGGTCCATAAGTCACCGTAACTCAACCAGGAGTACTTTTCCTTGAACTCAGCTAAGAAGGCTCTTGCATGCTCCAAGCCTGCATTTTCTCCATCTGTAGCTTCTGGCTTGTAGATCATAGTACCACCAAATGACCCCCCAGTGTTGTCCTTCTTTTCATAAGTACCACTGGAATGCCATGCGAGACGTGTAAGCAATCCGTAGCGGCCCGCTCCATCATCTGCATCATCTTCATCCCTCACTTTCTCGGCTATTTCGTTGTAAAGTTTCTGGTACTCCTTAAATCCTTTTCCTTCAGGGATGGCTGCACTATTGACAATTGCCGTACCAGCTAACAATTTCTTACCAAAATTGTTTGGGGATGTATTTCTGTTGTTATTGTTGAAGTAAGTGCTTGCTAAAATCCCTGTACCAACTAATGCAGCCAAGGTGGCCCCAAATCTTGCATTGGAATTTTGCTTTCCATAATGCTGGAAGGCTCTGGAAATTGATATACTCTGTTTCTTGAAAGAAGCTGTTGACATAATGTAGATTAATTTAACTTTTGAATAGCAATTGACTAACTACTGGTGAAATTAATTATTTGCCAGTGGATAACATGTAGTTATATATGGAAAATGTCGCTCACATAATACATATGACCCAGATGGGGAAACATTGCATGTTCCGGACTTATCGCAATCTCTTACATATTTAACTTTTTGACAGTTTTACTAGTGAACTGTTAGTTACTATGGCCATGGAAGTCTAGATGGGCTACAATATTCAATACTTTATACGATTAGTCAAGTTAGATTATTAATTGGTGCACAATCTAGTACCAGCCCAATTTGCAACTAAAAGGGTGCGGGTTCTTACAAAAATACTTTAGCTAATAATCAATAGATGAAGTGTGATTGGCGGATACTAACAATAGCACAGATCGAGGAGTTTCTTCCTAAATGTCATACCAGAATTAAATTATTGTTAAAAATATGATAAATAGAATATATATAGACTATAATACATTAGAGTTTAGTTGCAATAAACTTTTCAACTGTAGTAGCGTCCTCGTAAACCCAAGAACCTTCCTCATTGTACGCTTTTGCGTTAGTGCACATTAGTTGCAAACTGTCTATGAACGCTTCGAATGATTCATATTTCTCTTGCTTGACGTTTTTCCTGATTTGATTAATGGAAACCGGCAGTTTGATAACTTGATAGTAGTCGGGATATAGTTTCCTAGATGGCAAAGACATGAAAATCTCAGAGATGTTATGACTATCGGACTCGGCGGTCAATTGGCAGAGCTCATCAATCACAGCATTACATTTTTCAACGATTTCGTCAGACTCTCCATTTCTTTCCAATTCTGAAACCTCGTCTTCATTTTCGGTGTATCCGTTCGTTTGAGGAGTCGAACGACGAGATCTCTTTCTTGGTCTCGATTCTTCTTCGTCTAGTTCGCCGTCATCCATTTCTCCATCGTTTGTTAAATCATTCTCTTCCTCATCACTTAAGGACCCATTGAATGCCTTGGAAGATCTGTTTCTTCTTCTCTTCGCCAGACGAGCTTCTTTACGCCTAATGGCATCTTCAACGGTATCATGATCGTCATCCATTGCCATTAACCATTGTTCTTCAGTTAAGCCATCGTCATACTTGACTCTCTTCTTTTCTCTCATACGGCTCAACTCTTTTGTGTCTTTTTCGAAATGATGAGATATGTCTTCGGTGAAGACAGAAGGCAACTCCTTCTCATCGACTAACCTAGTTTTAGGGCCGCCTCTCCTGGCTTCCATTTTGTCGTTTAGAATTCTATCATTATCAATCTTGGCAAATAATTCCTTTTCGGCCTCAGAACGAGCTAAGACTTCGTTTAATTCATCATCATCTAATGAATCATTTTCTTCATTTGTGTCTTTGCTTGCCTCAGCTTCCAATAATCTCTTCAAAAAGGCTTCTTGCTCTTCAGCGGTAGATTTGTTGTCGAACTTACCAGCCTGGATAACTTTGCCATCGATGTCTAATTTTTGATGTGCTCTTTCCAAAATGACTTCCTCAACAGAATCATTCGTAATTAATCTTAAAATACGAACCTCATTCTTTTGACCAATACGGTGCGCTCTATCTTGAGCCTGTAAATCTTGATGGGGATTCCAATCAGTATCAAAAATAATAACTGTATCAGCACTTTGTAAATTCAAACCAAGACCACCAGCTCTCGTTGACAAAAGGAAGCAGAAATACTCTGAATTTTCAGCATTAAAATGCTTCAACATATCTTGCCTATCCTCTGCTTTTGTGGCACCATCTAATCTTAGGTACTTCATATCACGCCACCTAAGAAAATCTTCCATAATGTTCATAACCTGGGTCATCTGGAAAAACATCAAGACTCTGTGGCCGGAAGCTTTGAATTTAGGCAAAACCCTATCCAATAACTCAAACTTACCACTAACTCTCCAAATCAAGTCATTTGTTAATCTTGAGGAGTTCAAGACTGTTTCAACCTCCTCAAAGACAAATGGATGGTTACAAATCTTTCTCAATTGCATAATTTTATTATTTAAACCCTTTATACCCGACTTAGCTCCTCCAACATCGACGCCGACGAACAACGCATTATGCTTTAACATTTGTTGATATAAAACGTATTGCAAACCAGATAAATTACACTTGAGGACCTTCTCAACCTTATCTGGTAAGTCCTTTTCAACATCTTTCTTCAATCTTCTCAACAAGAATGGTCTCAAAACTTTATGTAATCTTCTGATAACCAATAGAGATTCTTCTTCTGTCAATTCTATCTTCTCTTGTGACCCTGTATTAGCAAATGGTGTATTAAACCACTCATCAAAAGATTTCACAGAATTGAAAATTTTGGGTAAAACGAAATTCAATAATGCCCATAATTCTGGTAAGTTATTCTGTAAAGGAGTACCGGTCAAAATTAACCTATTCTTTGTTTTATAATAGTTTCTCAAAGTTACTGACAATTTAGAAGTAGAATTCTTCATTCTGTGACCTTCATCAATAATCATATGAGAATAACTGAATTTGCACAATAAAGGCCTTTCTCTAATGATATATTCATAAGTAGTCAAAATTACTTGGAAGTTACCAGACCTGATAGGTGCTTGCATTGACTTACGTTGCTGTGGAGACCCCTTATAGACCACCACATCCACGGTAGGTGCCCACTTTTCAAACTCCAAAGTCCAGTTAGTAATTGTTGACAATGGTACAATAACCAAAAATTTGTCTTCGTGTTTCTTTTCGATCAAGTAAGTAATTAATGCTACCGATTGAATGGTTTTACCTAAACCCATTTCATCTGCAAGAATACCATTCAACTTATTGTTATACAAGGATACCATCCACTGTAAACCTTTGATTTGATACTCCTTCAACTTACCACCAACCAAAATAGATGGCTGTTCTTTGACTTCTTCTTTTATTCTATGGGCAACTTGGTAGTAGTCAATCTTTTCTCTCAATTCTTCTACAGTATCACCCTTTTCCGGTGTCATAGATCCAGCTCGCTCATCAGCTTTATTATCTATTGGTATTTCAGCTCCTGCTTCAACTTGTTGAACCTTAACAGCTTGAGCCAAAGAATCTAAAAATGTATTGGTTTGTTTCAATAAATGGGTGATTCTATGGTCCTTTGTTTCATCCAATAATTTGATATAGGCCTCCTCATCATTGGCTTTTAAAGCTTGCAAACGTTGCTTAGCAGTTTTTTCAAGTTTTTTGGACTCGTCCTTTTCAGTAATCGCGTGGAACAGATTAACGGCTCTGGTTATTGATGAAATCTTATTTAAGCGATTCAACTTTCTGTTCACAAAGTCTTCTGAATTCTCCAATATTTGACGCACTTTTTCAACATGCAACGCATGCTTTATTCTGTTAGCCTCCAACTTACGTTTCTCCTCTAACTGTATAGCCAATAGGTGAGGGTTTGGCTGAATAATTTTTGGCCTAATATATATAGATCTTCTTGCTTGCATGGTTAATGGAACTTTGTTTAAAGCAGGATTATCGTAATGAGCGTTGGTAGCCTGGTTAACAATTAAATTCTTTTTTAATTGCTTCTGTTTTGCTAAAAGTTGCAATGATTTAAGTTCGATTAATGATTTGATTTTTAAGTCATCGAAGTTTGTTTGGTCTTTCAATGAGTCTGTCTGGAAAGTACCTAGGTTTGCTGGTAAGTTTTGAAGCTCCCTTATACGATTTGCTATTTTCGATGAAACCATCTGCTCCGTGTAGTAGTTACCCGCTGGAGCCTGCATTGGATTTATCGATCCAAGGGGTTGCGGAACTTTAATACCCAATGCTTCGGCTCTTTCCATGAAGTCTTCCAAACTTGGTTTAGATGTTAAAAAAGATTCAATGAATTGCTTAGAGTCACCCTCACTATCAATAGCTTTCACATCTGGATTCATACTTTCTTCATAGATATTCTGTAATGATTCTGGCAAGTCCAAGTCCTTCGATAAAAACTGCAAACCCGCGATTTGTTTTTCCAACAACTCTAAATCTAATGAATCATCAGATGCTTCAACTTTTATGGATTCGTAAAAGCTTTCTTCAGCGCTCTTGAACTTCTGATATTGTTCGCTCACTTTGTAAAAAATATGTTCTATCGCCAACCGCTCTTCTTCGGTTGGGTCCTTAAACACCGGCTTCGATTCGCTAGGAGTGCCTTTGAGGCTTATTCCGTCGTTTTCTTTGTTTTCAAGATATCTAACAAAGTTTTCATGCTTTTCCCGAGCTTCTTTTGAACTTTTCATCAATTGCTGGTATTTGTGTAGAAGGGAGTTGAGTTGCTCCTTACTCTGAGGAAACGACACTGCTACCGTTGACTGTGTCCCATTTATTTCACTACTATTGCCATGCGCATTGTTTACAACATTTCCGTTGGTTAAAACCGACCCTTCATTCATGTTCTTGTTTTTTTACAAGGATATCCAAGCGTCTAGAAATGAAGGAACAAAACGTATTCTCTCTTGGTAAATCGACTGTATCTGCTAAAGTAAAACACACCTGCAACAATATTATTTGTTCAGTTACTAAATACCTTGCAAACTTCCAATTTCTTTAATTGATTGATCTGCTAGATATAACTCAGCTGTGATTTGGGTGGTGATTAATTACTCTCACCACTTTTTCCGCGTTTTGTGCGACTTTTGAATTTAGTGACACAAAAGACAATTGAAAATTTGTATTAACAAATGGGATTACTGTTAGCAATAGCGGCATCAAGTAGAGGAAGAGTGCTAATACGGAAGTGAAAGTTATATAATAGATAATGCATATACTTAGAAATATTGGAATCTACAATAGGGCATTAAGCAATGCAGCCAAATCAATACGTTACAATTCTACTGGACCAAAAACCTTAAATTGGGTTGAGTATTTGGCATTGAAGAAACAAAACAACAGACTTAATGTTGCAACTTCTGCCTTGACTGGTTTAGGAGGAGCATTCATAACGTTGACTTACTTGGGAAACATCGAAATACAGGTAGACAAGCCTATCATGGGATTGGATCCGTTCATGGTATTGGGAGGAGCTGTTATCTTGGGAGGAGGTGTAGGCTATATGTTTGGGCCATTTGTTGGAACCGCTTTGTTTAATTTAAAAAACAGGGCTGCTTTAACTCAGTTCAAGCTCAAAGATCAGAACTTTTTGCAAAGAATCAAACAACATAGAGTCGATCCATCTTCTCAATCGTTCTCGAATCCTGTCCCGGACTACTATGGTGAAAGGATATATTCTTTGAAAGACTATAAGCAATGGTTGAGAGACTGCAATGCTTTCAGAAGAAAGACAAAAGAATTCCTTTAGACATCGGTGAAGGTCATATCTGGATTTACTCAAAATCTAATATTGTACATATTCAAATAGTATTGATCTTTTTTAATGAAACTCTGTACTTCTGCATTTGTAAGGGGTGCCAGTAGCAGTGTAGATGATATCTGAGAGCCTGTCAAGATGTTTAATGTCTCGAACGAAGCTGCATTACGACAGGCTTTTGCGTCGCACTATGATCAGATTTCGGCAGATTTTCTCTAAATAGAACCGTGCTAACGAAGTACCAGCAGAACACTAGTTAAAATGCCATTGAAAGTAGCTTTTCTTGGACCAGAAGGTACATATTCACATCAGGTAGGTATCAGTTTCCTTAGATGCTGCTAAATTTCAATTTTACTAACCAAAACAGGCATTAATTCAACAATTTGGTTCAAAGGACAATGTTGAAATATCGTCACAGAAATCCATTAGTGACTGCTTCAAGGTACTCGATTTGCAACAAGTTGACTATGCGGTAGTACCTTTTGAAAATTCTACAAATGGACAAGTTGTATTTACTTACGATCTACTTCGAGATTGGTTTATGCCATCTTTATCGAATGCAGCCACTCAAGACAATCAATTGAGGCTACCAAAATTCAAGGTAGTTGGCGAACAATTTGTCTCTATCCATCATAACTTTTTGAGTAACGCCAAATCATTCAGCGACATAACTAAGATCTATTCTCATCCACAAGTTTGGGGTCAAGTTAACAAATTTTTGGCTGAAAAAGTAGGACCAACTATCACAAAAATCGACACAGACTCTACCTCTAAGGCCGCCGAACTTGCATGCAATGATAAGACTGGTACAAGTGCTTGCATATCGTCTAGTATTAGTGCAGATATATACAAGTTACCAATACTATACGAGAATATTGAAAATATTGAAAACAATTCTACAAGGTTCTTGGTCTTGGGCTATAAAGATGTCCCATATCAGTTAGAACCAACAGGCGATTCACAAGGGAGACCCAATAATTTTATAACATCGGTCATTTTTACTTTAAATCACGATGATCCGGGAGCCCTTTGCATGGCCTTGGATTCGTTCAGAAAATACAATGTCAACTTGACATCGATCAACTCCAGGCCCTCGCATTTGAGACAGTGGCAGTATGTGTTCTTTGTAGAGTTGATTGGAAGCATGCAAGACGAAGCTGTTCAAAATAGTATAAGCAGTTTGACTAACAACTGTCTAGACTTGGTTATACTTGGTTCTTTTCAGAGGTGCTGGAGATATTGGGCTTGACAGTACATAGTTAGGACATTACAAGTGCAAATATATTCATAGCAAATCAATCGTAATAGCGTAGTATACAAAATAAACACACCACATCAGTTACCAAACTTTTGGTAACTCCATTCCCTGTTATCTAATGGACAAACATTTCTAGATTTTAACCACCTAGCAATACAGTGCATATGAAATGCATGATTGCACATGCCCCACGCTGCAATACACTCTTCATTAGAATTGTTTAACGTGTTTGGCTGACATTCTATACATGGTTCCATTAAGTGATTTCTGCAGATTGCACAAGTTTCGACAATTATGTCTTGAAAGAGTTAGTAATCATGAGCTAATTACCCTTAGATAATTTAATATACGTACCCCAGGACCAGAATGCAACGGCAGTCCATTTCTTCACTTCGAACTTTTGCTTTGATGCCTTTGATTTTGATTCTACTTGTTGTTCATTTTCTGGATCTATATAAAATTGTTAGTATTTCTCTTCAAATATTCTAAGTTAGCAATCTATACTTACGACTGTCTATATCCATATGATCTTCACTCATAATTCCCCCTTATCGTTACTTTCAAAGAGATGAACTTACTGATAAAAGGAAAAAGATATAGTAACCAAGAAGGTTGAATTTGAAATGCGACTCTCATTAATTTCAAATACAAAAAATATAGAGACTACATTAGTTATAGAAACATATTTGTTTTGTACGATGGACGCCAACAACGAAGATATAATATCATCTTTATACCCACCACCTCCTCCGTACTACAAGTATTTCACACAAGAAAACATTGATAAGTTAGAGGCGTGGAAAAATAGTGAAAGAGTGCCATCAGATAAGAATAGCATTGAACTCGAAACACAAGAAGCAAATAGTAATGGGGATCCACCTGGAGAGTTGAAGCTCTTGATTCCTCCTAAACGGCCAAATGCAACTCACTACAGGGGCTTTGGGAACTTATGGCCCTTCGAAGATAAATTGCCTGGTCTTGAAGAGCTGGGTTGGACACAATTGTACCAAGATGATGACGAGTCAATTACATCGAAAGCGAAGATTACAGAATTGCATAAGCTCATGGAGTCTTTATTGCTTAATTTTTTAGAGTTGATAGGGGTGGTTTCGATAGATCCACAGCAGTTTCACTATAAAATTGAGAATTTGAAACTCATTTTGATTAATATAAATCACATATTGAACACATATAGACCACATCAGTCAAGGGAAAGTCTAATAATGTTACTTAAAAAACAAATTGACATGAAAAAAAACGAGATTAATGAGATTGAAAAGGTAAGCGGCGACATCAAAACCAAAATAATGAAGCTAGTGGAAAACGATGCTACTAGCGAGGAAAGGAAACTCAGTAATGAAACTGCTACTGTTGACGTCGATAGCATGAAGTCTAAAATTGTGGATAAAATACTAAGTGAAAACTTATAATATTTACTTTATACTGTTGTATATTATTTGTATATATAATGTTAATCAAAGAAATTTAGATTATGTACGACTAAGCCATCAAAAAAGATCTAATAAATCATTGTTTATCTTGCCTTGATTAGAAGATGACGTAGCGTTGTCGCTAATATGTAAGTCATTGACACCACGCGATGCACCTTCGACCTGAGAAGAGCCTGGGACAGCTGGCGTATTGAACAAATTCAAAATGTCATTAGTAGACGACTGAGCATTATTTTGAACCGGTTGAGATTGCGACACAGGTGGTGCTGAGAATAAATCATTCAACTCATCCAATAACGAGAGTGAACCATTATTAGTGTCTGCAGTATTTTTGTCACCTTCAGTATCATCATCATCAAAATCAAGTAAGTTTTCGTTTTTAGCATTAATGATTTCCTGTTTGGCCAAATTAGTCAAATCTTGAAGGTTTTCGTCCTTATTCGATGTCTTTGATTTTCTGCGGGTAGTCTGTCCACTAGGCAATGGAGTGTACAAATTAGGGTCAATAAAGGTAAATGATGGTTTATGATAAACAGATGCAAGAGTAGATAGTTCTTTGGTTAATGCTTCTAGTACAACAGGATTGAAAGATGAAATAGTCGTTTTGATAGGAGGTAGCTTGGTTAAGATAATCTGTTTCTGTGATTCTTTTGAGGAGGATGATAATAATCGCCAATAGATATAGGCTTTATCTCTTACATCTGCATTTTCACAGTCTTTGGTAGCCATCTCCAACACTCTTTGAAGGTCATTTGAGTAGGTATTACTTGGTAAAGATAAGTTGACCTTAACGACCGTCGTTAGAATATTCAATTGCAACAACGAGTCGTACTCCAAAAACCCTTCGATTAACTCTTGCAAATGATGTTTCAAATTGGAAAAATATTTTGGGTATTCACCGAGCAACCAAATGTAGCCTGACAATGCGTCATTCTTGTTCAATTCTGAAGTGTGATTCGAAATGATTGGAACGATCAAAGTGATCAAATCATTTTTACCAGGATAACGTCTTAAAATATTAGTGAACACAACTATTGATTCATTAATTATCAAATCACCACCTCTTTGATCGATTAAACTACACAATAAATTGACTGACTTAATAACGCATCCAGCTAAAGTAATTGCTACAGATCCGATAGATCTAATAGCTTTGGTGACTAGCGAGCTCTCAAATTCCATCGCATATTCTTTCAATTCTCCTAAAAGCAAAGTACTGTTACTATCATTTGCCAATCTGACCATAATTTCTAGCTTTTCTAATTTCAAGTATAAGGGATCCGAATACTTAATAAAGAATACTCTGAGTTCCTTAGATAATATTTGTGGGAACTTTTCCAAGATGATTCTAATATTCTTCAATCCAACATATTGCGCCTCAGGAATCGATGTTGAAACCAAGGATACCAATGGTGCAGATAGTTTCTTCAAAATGGAAGTCTTCTGTGCTGTAACAGTTAAAGATTCTAAATGATGAATGATAGTCTTTATTGAAGATAGAACTACCGATGGGTTAACATGCTGTAATTGAGGGATGACTCTTTCAATAATATGGAGTGCTTCATCGGAAGTTTCTGCAGTATAGTCATTCAAAGTCGTCAATATGGTGATTCTTCCCCATTCAGTGCATTCGTTCAAACACATCAATAAATTGTTAACCATTGTGGTTGTAACTTCAATTACATTCAAATTAGGATCCTTATTCATATCCTTTATCTCATATAATGCATTAAGTGAATTGGCTACTACCATAGGATTGGGGTCTTTGATCAATTTTGTTAGCTGGTCTAAGAACCCAAATTCAATACACATTTCAGAATTCAAATCAAATAATTTGGCGACACATATGGCAGCAGTCTTCCTAACATACGGATTATCGTCCTTCAAAGTCCGCAGCAATGGAATCTCCATGTAATCAACCATTTTTGCCACACGAATGCATCCCATCGTACGAATCGCCAATGCTCTTATTAATGGATTAGGGTCTTCAGTATCTTGAACAAACGTATTTACCGCTAAAATACATAATTCTGGATGTGTCTTCGCATAGTTCATAAGATACAAGTAGACTAGCTTTTTCTGCTCCAAGTCATATGTAGCTATATTTTTCAAAACATCAGGAAATAAGGAGGATACGTCTTTTCCAACTGTCATTGCTTGGATTACTCGCTCAATGGCATCTTTACGTTCTCCTTTATATTGAGATACTAGCCCATTTTTCAATTCAAAAGTCTCTCCCTTCCTTGGACCCTGCAAGAAATTCCGAATCTTCTTTTCCAATGACATTATAGTTGTATTTAGCCCTTGTTAGTTATTTCACATAAATGACAAAGTGTTGATATTGGTGAAATCAACACAATTTTAAACACGTATCACGTGCATCTCTCTTTATATCAATTTGACAGATCTAATACTAAAACGTATGTTGTCAGAGGAGGCCGGATACCAAATTGTGGCATGGCAGTATATGGGAGAACTGCAAATAGAAGAAAGAGAATAAGGCTAGCTCTGGAGACTCTGATTTTTTCGAGTGATGAGGAGGAAACCAATATTGAAACTCCAGAAAGTGGCTGTAAGCTATCACAAGTAATACAAGAAACTACAATCAAAAAACCAAGGGAAAGTGAATTACTTCCTTCATTAGGTATATATACGAGTCCCATCAGGAATTCTAACAAAACATCCAAAAGGCTGTCCAGAAGCTCGCCTAAAAGGGTGGATGATGCGTTAGGCGAGGACCATTTAACATCGTCTCCGAAGCGGTACACTAAAGTTATAAACTACATCATGAATAGCCCCAATGGAAATCCTAAGTCGCCTAGAACCCCAAGTAAGGAGGGGCAACCACAAGAGAAAATCTCAAGGCTTATACTGCCCTTGTCAACGCCCAAAAAGCTCGCTCCAAAATCAAGTAGTAGACACGTATCACCCAAAACTACACCACGCGAGAAGGATGCATGGGAACACTTGTTTGATAACATTGAAGAGATGGGGCCCAAGCACGAAAAGCTACAGGTTCTCTCCTCATCCAATGTAGGTAAGGAGGAAAATGAAGATGAAACGGGCCAACTATTAAAAGATATTGACTTGCATAGCATTTACAACTCTTTGAACCAAGAGGTAAGACACGAACAGAAACCCGTTCCTAAGGCTCCAGCGAAAGAGAAGGTTCAAGGTGGGAAAACTTATGGTGATCAAAGGAGTTACTTACTCGAACAGGAAGATCCAGAACCCACAGAAGAACATCAAATTATCAATAAGGAAATGATAAGTAATTACTATGACTATCAAGATTTCAATAGTGATACTGTTAATGTAAACGATTTGCGTAATTTAGGCAAGAAAAATTCAAACAAAGATGAGCTTGAATATTTATTGGAGGGCTTAATAATGGTCACGGACAAGAAGATCGAGAATGCCAATCAGGTCTTAATTAACTCATTGATTGATTTAGCTAATTTCAACCAAGATTTTTTGATTAGAAACTGCCATCAAATACTAAGGCGCATGAACAAACTTGTTTTAAAGATCTTAAAAATGGAATTAAGTAATGGGGCTAACCTAATAAAATATTTGCTTCAGCATAACATTATATGGTTTATTAGCAGGTCTAAAGATATAGTGGATATAATCAATACGGAGTGTTTGAGTTTCTTATTTGAGTCGATTACGTTTGAAATATCAGACCTACAGGTCCTGAAATTTACAAGGGACAACATAAAAATCTTCAAGAAGCGAATCATCGAAGTAAACCTTGCTGAGCTTCTTCGTGATAATGACAAAATATATACTGATCAGATATTCAAATTGAAACAATTGCATGCTAGTCCAGACTTTCTATATTTCGAGAATTATTATCAAAGACACCCGTCTAAGGAAATTGGCGAAATTCAGACTCTTCTTGATGAAAGTCTACATAATATAAAGAATTTGGAAATTAGAGAGAAGGAAATGAGCATCGTCAAAATACTAGTGATTGTTAGCACTAACGGCAATCAATATAGCAATGCATATATAGACCCATTACTTGAATTGATAATTCAGAATTACAATTCTATACTTGCTGGCGACACAAATGAACATGTAATGAATACTTCACTATTTGCCATGGGATACATAATCAATGTTCTTGAAGACAAGAAAAACCTTAGTCAGTCTAGTCTTGATTTGCTCAAAATAACCGTATCTAAAATTTCATTGATTGACGTGAAAAACGAAATAGTCGACCATTTGGTGGGCTATAACAGCATTATACTCAGTTTTTATATCAAGGAGTTCAAGTTACAAGAGTCATACATAACCGAAAACTTGGTGAATTTCAAAAATTCAATTGCAAATTCTATCATCAAAGAAAAAATTGAAGTTCTTTTATCGGAAATTATTAAATAATGCATGACAAAGTTTTCAAATGTGTATTTAGTCCCAAAGAACCATATAAGGTATTATCCTAACTGAATGGTGAACTGATCATCATGTTCACTTTTAGTATTTGTAATCGGCCAGCGTAGCGACTAAACAAAAAATACCTCACCTAGTAAGCAATCTCGCGCAATTTCTTGTCGGAACCTTTTACAATCGATTCATTTGCCGAAGGCTACAATTTTACACATACAAGGGTCAATACCCCATTATGACTTTCTCAAAATCTAGACCGAAAGTGGCAACCTTTCATGATGTAATAAGGATATAAATTCCATGTTATTGATTGCGGTTGCAAAGTTGGATGCAAAAAAGGAAAAAGTGGAAACCTTTGGAAAGCCGCTTATGCCGAAACCTTACATTTAACGGAACTTATAAATGAAGAGAAAATCCAACTTTACACATACTTCTCCTTATTGCTGGATCTATTTGTAAGACACTCTACTGTAAAATGTTAACCGACAAACTCAAAATACCATACAAATATTATGTCAATTACTCTCCAGTCGATTTATTATCTACAGAGGAAGCTATTATCTTTAATATAATTACCTTCGCTATTTTACTGTTTGGATTATATTGGACTGTTGTCATTTTGCCATCACTAATCGTTACCTCAATTGAAAGCGTATTTTATTATTTTACGGGAAATTCGATTTCGTTAAACTTGATTTTGAGTATTATTATTTCGAGAGGCTTATTGAATAAATACGGTAGTCAAATATTTGGTAACTCTACAAACAGGAACACAACTGAATGAAGTCCTGAGACATGTGGATTATATCAAAGATGTGACCCAAAACCACTCATTAATACTATTGATTTCAACTGCAAACTCTTACCTCGTTACGACTACTAATATGAAAAAGTCATTGCGAAAACCGCTAATCCTAATTAATGAAATTTAAACAATGCTGATACGAGGCTTTAATTTTCACGCCAATAATGATGATACTGATAGTGCTAGAACAAGACCTATCACACTATATTAGATCCAGCAACGACTTACACGAATGAAAATGAAAATGAAAATGAGAATAATAATAATAATAATAATGTGCTTAAATACTATTACGTATGCAGCTATATAGTCATCTATGTTTTAGGTTAATATCATCAGTAATTTGATAGCGATACAATGTAGCCTAATAACAGTAAGAGCAGCATCTTGATAATGCGGCCATCATAATATCAAGACCCAGCTGTGCAACGTTTCGTAAGTTTCGTTTTAGATTTAACATGTTTTCAAAAACAAGTCGAGTGCTCGTGGTGCATAAAAAAGTTCAGCCTGGCTTAGCTCGAAGCTTTTGGGTAAATAGTACGCTAACATAGACCACACTCATCCAAACAAATCCCAGCTATTTATCTTATACTCATAACAAGCCGTATTGAACAATTTATGATATTTGTCCTTAACGGTATTCACATCCGATTCCCCGGCATTCATTGTTATTACAATGTCGGTTTCGACCTTGTCTAATCTCATCAAAGCAATGAAGCTTATAAGATTCTCTGTTTTGACAGAACACGTATACAAATAGGTCTGTAAGTTATCCAGGTACCCTACGTCGACCATAGTGAATTCATCAGTGTTCATTATATCCTCTATATGTATTTTCAATGCCTCCTTAATATCTTCTGTAGGAACTTGTTCTAGTAAATCAAATATTATGGATATGTCCTTCTCGCCATCTTCAATTATAAATACTTCCTGAGTGTCAGGAACTTGTCTTAGATTTGACACATCTATTGCTCCGTTTGGCAAGGTTGTAGTTATTGCCCCTCCGTATAGATCAACCATTTTATGTGGTCTGTTCTACTTGTATGATGAATTTTGCATGTAATTTTTCGATATATATTAAACGAGAATTATTTTTCGAATCAAACTCTTCTCTATCCATCAACATATGAATTACAATAAACGTAAAAAGCCCATAGTGATAAGCATAATAGTGATTGGGGTGCTATTAGTGCTAACCAAGCTATTGATGTTGCCGAAACCTGGTGAAAATTTTCAAAGGGTATTCCAAAACATTCCTAATGAAAGTATTTTAGGGATTTCCAATTTGATTTATAATGAAAACGAAAAGACACAAGATGAGTTTTTGAACAAGTTGGAGAAGCTCAATAAGAAGTTGATTAACAAGCAAGAAGAAAGATTGACTCATTTGGAAAAAATGAACCAAAACTTGATGAATCAGATTCGAGTTTTGAAGAATCAAAATCCCAATGTTTCTTTAAGAGACAAATTAATATACTTATATCCGTACGAAATAGACATGAAGTTTCCAGCCTATATTTGGCAAACATGGAAGTATGGGGTAAATGATGAACGGTTCGGAGAAAATTTTAAGGATGGAGAGCAGCAGTGGGCATGGAAGAACCCAGGCTTCGTTCATGAAATCTTTAATGATGACACTGCCTACACAATAGTGAAGTATTTATATAACTCTGTACCTGAGGTGATAGAGGCTTACGAGCTATTACCAGAGATCATTTTGAGGATGGACTTTTTCCGCTATTTGATTCTCTTTGCGAAAGGGGGTATTTATGCCGATATCGATACTTTCCCATTGCAGCCAATTCCAAACTGGATTCCTGAAAATGTTTCTCCATTGGAATTAGGTATGATTATAAGCATAGAGGTGGACTCAAACCTGAATAACTGGAGACAAGAATTGGTGCATAGGTTGCAATTCGGACAATTTATTATTCAAGCAAAGCCAGGGCACCCGGTGTTGAGGGAGATCATTAGCGATATCACCGAAAACACACTAAAGTTGAAAAATAAGCAGGAGTTTATTCCAGATGACTTAAAGCTAGTAGGAAGCTCGAACCAAAAGTCATTGAAAATATTGAAATGGACTGGGAGCGGATTGTGGACGGACGTACTCTTGAACTATTTCAATAACTACTTACAGAGTTCCATTTACCAAAAAATTACTTGGAAAGAATTTCATAGCCTAAAAATTCCTAAGTTGGTTAGCGATATTTTGGTTTTGCCTTTAACCTCTTTCAATTCGGATTTAGAAATTCCAAAGGATGGTAAGATGAATGATCCATTAGCTTTTGCTAAGCATTTCTCCTCGAAGATTTGGAAATCTGCTTAATGAGACTCTATATCATTTTTGCTAGCGCAAGATAAACTACGAATTATAGATTATATTTTAAATGTACACATTGCTTAAAATATTATATTTTTACTTCACCAGTGTCATTATCAGTAGACTTTTGCCTACAGTTAGCATGTAAATCGGTTTTATTGTATTATATTTTTTATGTAAAATTGAATTAATTAGACGAGACCGGGTGGTAATTTTGAAAATCAAAGCTGGCGAATTTATTATCATCCAATTTATTGATATGACTACTAATGCTTAAACAAAGAACCACTATTTTCAACCCTACTGAGTCAAATGATGACATCATTCAATCGGTTAACTCTACAAATTTACAGTTGTCTCCAATTGAATATCCGTGTGAGGACAAGTTCACTATAGATGCCCCAAAATTTAAATACATTGATAAGTTCAGAATTCTGATTAATACGGTTCAAAATGAAAAGTTTCTCTTCAGCAAATATCAACAGGGATTGAATGTTTACTGTAAACCAAAGATCGGCGATGAACAAGTCGATCAAAGAGAACTTGTCAAGGAAATGAATGCCTTCATTGGCACATTGTTTGATATTCCTGCGGAAAGGTGGATCGTATCTATGGATGCGTATTTCTTTCACTCAATGGAGACAGACACTGCAACATTCCTCGGATATGTTAAAGGATTGGTTGACGATGAGAACAATGTAAATTTGGAAAAACCGTTCAACCTTGAGTATTTGTATGATCGTGAAGGAATTATTTTGAAATTGAATGGCCAAATTAAGCCCAATGCTCTCATATCAAGAAATGTCGACGTTGACAAAGAGGTCGGACTCTTTCTTGTTGAAAAGAAGATCAGTACTGGAGATGATTTGGTCCTATCAGGTTTAAGGGTGATTTTCAGTGGTGAATCAGAGGAAGGGGAAGAAGATCGAGAAAAATACCTACAAAAGACTTTATTCCATGTCAAGCCTAGACAAAGGCAATTGCCAAATACATACAACTCTTCTATCGTGGCAAATGGCATGCATCCATTCTTGAGTACCTCTTGGAAGCCAGCACATTTATACGATGATGACATTGTACGTTGCAAGCTATATTACTATCTTAATTTAAATAAAGGAGTCTTTCTTGATAAGTATCTGATTCCGCCAATCTTCAAACCATTCATTAATTTTGGTACTTCTGATTTAGAGTTACCAGAATATAAAGTAAATGAATGGGGTAATGAAATTTTAATGGAAGTCACAAGTCCCCAGGATCTCAAGCTACCATTACATTCTAGGTACCAATTGCCCAATACTCATAATACTACAAATATCATCAAGATCAGTGAACCCTTAGTGTTTTACGGTTGCGATGTCAAGGACCCAGAATTGTTAGCTAGCAATCCCTTCGACAACAGGTTAGATGTCGGAGGTAATTATGAAAGGTATTTCACGGATGATACTGTATTTTATCATTTTAAATCTCTTACAGACCAATTACACATTGAAATCCCACATGGTGGTAGCAGTATAACTTCCATTAACTCCATAACAAATCTCACTTTTATTTGCGGTGTGTCTCTAATACTCTACAAGTTACTTCAAGTATTCTTGAAGAGAGAAACAATAAGTAACTCTAAGAAGAAACAATAGTATATATATTAGCCGAATATATGTCTATTCCTTTACTTGCATGTATGTTGACGTAGGTTTCAAGCGCTAGCCGTTCGCAAGCAACTGTTATGCAAGCAATCCGACGATCTTGCGCTCATCGCAACCGAACTTTGGACGAAACAATAAAAATCATAAATAAAAAAAGAACAATAAAAAAAAAAATTACACAACCGAGAGCAGTTTGATTGCAAATCGCTGTAAATCATTAAACGTTATTAGAATGCTAGACTATATAGTGGTAATTATACAGAAGTATAATGGTTTCTTAAATGATCATCAAACAGGATTATTTCGTAGGAAAATACTTTGCTATCATCATTGTTACCATGAGTTAACTTTTTGTACTGGTGGAAGAAATCGCCAAATCCGGCCCTCACTTCCTCTAAAATATTTTTAAAATTTCCACAGTCAATATTTATAAATGTAGACTGGGTGCTCAAAGTAGCTTCAATTTGGTAGATGAGCCTATTCAAGGCAGTGTAGTTTATGTTCGAACCATTGGACACCTCTTTCCTGCGGGTTTCCGTTTGCACTTTTGAGGCCATGTTGTCCATGTGACTATTAAAGTCGTAGATCGAATTATTTATGTCATCAAGCAACGTATGCACACTGTGGAAGTTAAGCTCCTCGAAGAGTCTTTTGATATCACAAAGAGAAAGCATCATGGCACGCGAGTTCTCGTACGTGTGAAAGCTTTTCACATTCACCAAAATTGATAACTGTAGAAACGACTTGATCTTCTTATACTTCAAGTTTAAGCTTTCATTGAAAGTGCTGATCAAGGCTTTCAAGCTGTTGACCTGGTCCAAAATGTTCTTGGCCATAAAGATCGACTCGTTCTGCTCTGGTATGCTCATGGCCCCAAATTCCTGCTCCGTCACTCGCATTATAAGCCTGTTCTCTGGCACTTCGTCGCTTGCCAAAAACTCTCGCAAGTTGACCAAGCTGCTAGCAAAAAAATCCTCTATCACAAAAAAGTCCTCTATCTTGCTTGTCCGGTGCAATCCCGGCATCCGCACTTTAATTTCACCTAATGTGACTGGCAAACTATCATGTCTACCTTTGTCTTCCTCTGGTTCTGTTTCTCCATCATCATCCGTGCCAATATCATTTACCAATGAAAATGATTCTGTTGAGTCAGAGCGCAACGTAAATTTCACACTGTCTACGCTAGTGGTACTTATTGTCTTATACATTTCTATGAATCCAATCCTATTTTCTCCGTAATAATACAATTTGTCCTAAATATACCTTTTCTATACTGGCATACGTTCTATGTAGATAAAAAAACTCAATATTCCTTTTCACCTTTTATATAACTTTAACCCACAAGGAGTGGAGCATGGAACCGCCTCTGCTTAGGCTTGGTGCAGATTGCGATGAAATCTCGGTTTTGGTGATCGTGTACGTAAGCTTGTGTCCATTTTGTATTGCCTGCTGACATAATTTCGCGACATTGCTGCAAAGTACGCTCCACATTTGTACCGTGGAGTAAAACTTAAACCTAAAATACGAAAGTAGTGTCTGTAACAGGCAATTTTAGGTGGCCGGTATGCCAGTGATGGAAACACGGAGATCAGTGAAGCCGCAGGCCCAGAAATGGCCCAAATAGGAAAGCTTGGAAGAAACAGCAATTGCTTGAGGCGTTGACCTCGGACACTTGTGGCGAAGGTTGAAAGGCTGCAAGGATGAATAGGTACGGACTACCGCGAACTTCATTCTTGGGGCGATAATAGAAGAACCGTTGCTATGATGTAGGTGATCGAGGCGAGGAAGAGTTGCGACGCAAGCAACGGGGCCTAAGCCCACAAAACAAGACCGCGGCGCGACTTGAAAGCCAGCGAACCTATACATAATAGATAGATAAACGAATAGATATTGTTGAGAGGAGAAGCCTGCAGAAAATACTATGTATAGGAAGGACTATGTATAGGCTATATAGGAAGAGGTGCAGGGGACTGTGAGGTGCTATTTCAGTTAATCTATAATTCGTCTTTGGAGGGGGTTGAGTGCTCGGGCATGAGGACCTTGTAGTCGACGTATAGGTTGCCATGGGCCTCGTCGTCGCCAGGATTTGGCATTCCCTTATTTGGGACAGTTTCCACCTCGCCGTGTATTACCACTGATCCGACGGGCCTCCGAAGGACTACTTCATGGTCGATTTTGTCGAAGTAGGGAATGCTGCGTGACCACCCACCGTTCATGGCTTCCTTCAAAGTTAGTATTTCTGTCCGGTACAAGTGATTACCGATCCGTCTATAGCCCCAGCTAGCGGACAAGTCTTCGCGGAAGTTCAAGATGAGGTCGCCAGGGATCCAATCAGGACTCTGGTCACCCTCGCCCGACAATACGTGGTTGGCATCCCTAGGTGTGCCTGGGTGAATGTATACGTTATAGTGCCTCGATGCACGCTGAGTTCCGGCACCACCACATTCCTTGCAGTGATGTTTGATCGTGGATCCTTTACCATTGCATTGGTCACACTGGATATTAAAAGTCTGGATCATACCAGGTCCTACTTGTCTTTGCATTTGAAGGATTCCACGACCGTGGCATCGGGTGCATTGATGCTTGGACTTATCTTGCGACCCAGTTCCTTCACATGTTTCGCAAATGTTCATCATTTCCACATCGAAGTCTAAATCTTTACCATTATAGAAATCAGACAACGACAAATGCAAGTTTGCTTGGGTGTTGTCACCTCTTGGCCGACCTCTTTGTCTTCCGCCGCCGAAACCACCACCAAAACCTCCGAAAAATTGATTAAAAATATCACCAAAATCTATGTCTTCTTGTTGAGGTCCATTGGGGTCGCCAAACTTATCATACTTAGCCTTTTTGTCCGGGTCCGACAACACCTCGTATGCCTCTCCTATCTCTATGAATTTTTCGTGTGCCTCTGGTGACGAATTTTTGTCTGGATGGTACTTCTTACTCAATTGCCGATACGACAGCTTTATTTGCCTGTCATCAGCATCCTTGGAGAGACCTAAAATTTCGTAATAATCCTTGCCATAAACCACAGCTAAGGATAATGCTATTATCCATCCTATTATGGCCACGAACTTCATAATCTAATTAGTATCAGTAGAATTTAAAACTCATCATTAAACACGTCAACAGTTTAACAAATTTATCAGACACATCAACAGTCACGTGGCTGAAATATTATTCCTAAATTTCTAAGATCCACTTACCAGCATCTTTAAAATTTAGAGTAAGCGAGTATAATGGGCGAAATAATCAACATTTCATTATCCCATACGGCAAATCATATAGCGACCCACCTTTATAATAACCAGGAGTCTCACTTACCTTACAGCAAAAATGCAGTGGTGAATTTTGATAATTCTGTTTTCTTATCAACACATAAAACGCCAAACGGAAAGACAAATTATACGCCCAGAAGCATTAATTACGACTTAAATGGTGGCTATGGTTCGCTCAGTAAGTATGAATATCATGAACCAAAAGTCAGTTTAGAAGGACAATACCAAGTAATCGAGACGGGCAATAGAAGACCTAAAAATGAGTTTCAGGCAGCATTAGATAAAGGAATTAATAAGTCTGGAAGTTTGAACGTCAGCAACACAGAATACTGGTCCGATTACAATAAATTGATTTATAATCCAAAATCTTTGAACCATTTGCCCCATTGGAATCACCAGGTGAATGACTACGGTATAAACCGAAATTTTCCAAATTTAAAGTTTGATACGTTTGACAAGGGGAAGGAAGAATATCATGAACATTCTGAGGATGGTTTAGAAAACTTCAGGATTTCACTTGAGCAAAGTGATCTTCTCCAGGGGGTGAGTTTAGTCACCGAAGTTGACTCTGCTTGGGGAGGATTTACGAACGAGTTCTTAGTCGATTTGAAGGATGAGTTTTTCAACAACGGAATAAATAACAAATACAACGTATGGGTATATGGGCAAGTGAATAATGACTTAAATCCGAAACTAAATCAGCTATACTCTAGAATTAATAGCATTGTTGAATTGGCGTTCAATTCAACGTTATTTTTTCCTATTAATACGAACTCTAATACAAATTTTTTGAATAGCAACTTTGATTCATCCAGCATCTGGCACCAAACAAGCATAGCATCGATGTTTATAAATTCTATTTGGGGATTGAATAATCAACTGAACAGTTCCGTCAAAATGAGTGAGATCGAGAATGAATTATTACGAGGTTTCAATAGAAGAAACGTTATCAACGAAATTGAAATTCATCAATTGACGAAGGACAAAGATAATTTTGGAATAGTAGACGTAAATATTGCAGATTTGGAGAATTTACTTCATGACAAAACTCGCAACACTCCCGATTCGATTAATTTGAGCTTGTCCTCATCAAGAGATTCGAAATCGTTTGTAAAATCTTACATCACTCCAGACGATAGAGAAACTATGGAATCAATAAATAAGAAAGAAAACTTTCCGATAAATATTTACAAAAACAACCGAATTAATGATATATTGGATAACGATACTTTTCCTAACATCATTAAGTCAAATTCATTTTACACAGAACTTGGAACGAGTAACAGTATAAAAAGGGAATTGAAATTGTATAGAGATATCATTAAAAGGGGAAGAACAAACGAGATTATTGAAGATAAATCAGAGCTAATAGAACAAATTAGTGAGCTAATCGAAGAGTATAATTTAGGCTACGAGGATAGTGATGAAGAATATGACTGATTCACTTTTCTACTAACTGAATGTATATAAAAAATAATTTTAACCAACAGTTTTTTCAACTAAGTAAATACCGTAGTCGTCTTTCAAGGTTTTCATAATCGGATCATTAATGTCGGAAGACATTGGCGCTAACAAACCCTTGATACTTAAAGTACCATCCAAGATTTGCTTAGTTGCAACAGCACATGGAACACCGACTAATTTAGCCATGGATGAATAACCTTTTGGATCACCGTAGTCAACTAGAGTGGAAGTTCTAACCTCTGTCTCACCGTTAGCCCATTCAATACCGAACTTATGTTGCAAACAAACCAAGTCTCTTTCACCTTCTTCGTATTGCATCAATTCCTCTAAGGTTGCGCATAAAGTATCCAATGGGTTGCCTCTTGGAGTAATTTGCTTGTCAGAAAACAAGCCTAACCACTTTAAACCAGATAAAATACGTTCCTTATCGTCATCATCTTTGAAGGTTGCCAATTCGCCAATTTTTGCTGTCAAGTCCCTTTCATTAGATGACTTAGCACCAACCAAACTGGCAGTTGCATCTTTCCAAGCAACTGGCTTACTGAAAGCATCATTTTTTTCATCCTTCAAAAACCCAATATCAACCAAGACCTTGATAAATTCTGGGAAACCTTGGAACCTTAAGGTACCTCTAATAACAGTCTCAGCTTCAGGAATGTTGTATAATTGTTTGTAAGTGGTTGAATCTCTGTTTGGATAGCAAACAAAAGCAAAACCGGGATATATGAAATATGGCTTGGCAGTAGCCATTAAATCCTCAGACTTAACGTCGACAATCTTACCATCTTTCCAGTATCTAGCGGAATTTCTTAAGGCCAACAAGACACCTCTAGAAGACCAGGAAAACTTGTAGCCCAATGGGTTTCCAGAGCTTTCTGGAGCTGGTAAACCACCACAGTAACTCAAAAAAGACTTGATTTTTCCTTTTTGAGCGTGGACCTCTTCAATAGTCTTAACAGCATACAAGTGGTCAACGCCTGGATCCAATCCAATTTCATTCATAACAGTGATACCGGCATCTTTGATTTGTGGCTCCAATTCTTTTAACTGTGGGTTAATATAAGATGTAGTAACAACATGTTTCTTGTTCTTGATCGCGGCCTTTACCACGTTAACATGGTAAATGTATGGGATTAATGAAATCACCAAGTCGAATTTGGCAACAGCAGCATCAAGGCTTTTTTCATCAGTAACGTCCAATGAAATTGCATCTGCTACACTACCAGCCAACTCCTTAGCTTTGGATAATGTACGGCAAGCAACGGTGACCTTGATATCTGGGGTCTTTGCTAAAATATCTACGGTTGGCTTAGCAACAAAACCTGATCCTAATAATAAAACTTGTCTATGTTATGTTAGTGGATGTCTTGTATCACCTCTGTATACTTCACTGATTACTTACTTAACCATTTTTGATTGAATTGATTTATAAGTTGGTAAAAAGAATACAATATGAATTGGCCTGAAAAATTAATCGATTTGAGTCGCAATTTAAGTCTACGATTAATGAGTCACGATATATATACAGTTATTGTCTCTACTGAACAAAATTAAAAATCCTACGAAAAGAAGGGCAATTTAGGCGATGCAGTAACCACGAAAAGTTAAATAAGCTGGGTTACAACAGGCTCAATCCTAAAACTGTGCAATTCGAGTATATAAGGTCGCTAATTTCTAGATTGATTAATACAGAATCGCTTACTTCCTAATCGGGACAACATAGAAGTATTCAGAGATTTGTTGCATTTTTCAAAAAATCGGCGTTTTCTCCATTATCTTCACATTGGAAGACTCATAGAGGTACGAACATTGAACGAAAGACCTGGTTTGGATTCAAGCTTTTTTTTCAATATCGTTCGTTTGTTCTTGTGTAGAGACTTCGCATGAAAGCTCTTCGACGTCTCCTAGGTCTTCACCCAAGCTCAAGTCTCTATGGAATCTTTCGGGACCAAAGAATATTGCAACTATCATATAGATATAAACAGCAGCAAGAAAAATTCCCATGACTTTACCGTAGTCATAGGCATCTTTAACATGGCTGTTTTTCAATGGAAATTTAGACCCAAGAGTAGCCTCAATTGTGGATGAAGCAGAACTAGCAAGATTTCCCAACTGGTAGACAAAACCACTTAAAAGCACACGATGATCTTTATTGACTAGTTCGAATAAGTGTATCGGTGCTACCCCCCAGGCACCCATTGTCGCAAAACAAAGGAAGAAATATCCAGCCGTGAGAGTATTCAAGTTGCTTGAAAAGTATGACGGATAAATGAATATGCCACCACAGATACAACACACAATAATAGTTAAGCGTCTACCTAATAATTCTGTTAGCTGGCCAAAAAAGATCCCTCCACACATGGCGCCTAAATTAACAACAACCATGATTACGGTTTTCCTATCCGGGTTAACATTACGTTGATTAACCAACAATGTTGGATACAAATCTTGGGAGCCGTGCGATATGAAGTTGAAACCTGTCATCAAAATAACTAAGTAAACAAACATGGGCCATTCTGTTCGAGCAACCGCCATAACGTTCTGTTTGGTTCTGCTCCAGGTGTTCGGGTTTTTTTTTGCAGCTTGCACACGTTGTTGCTTTAGTTTCAAATAGTTGGGTGATTCAGGAAGTAATAACCTCCATACGATCAAAATCACCGGCAAACCGGCCGAAAACCAAAACAATGATCTCCAACCCTCTCCTTCTTTATACGTGAATTGGAATGCTCTGTAGAAAACTATTGCAAGCAAATACCCAAAATTGTATCCGGGCAAAAATAAACCAGACAATACTGATCTCGCCTTCACGGGCTGATTTTCCAATGCCGTGGCAGCAGCATTTCCGTACATGCCTCCCATTGCAACACCAAATAAAGCCCTCACTGCTAAAAATTCTTTGTATGTTTGTACGAATCCAGTTCCAATTTCCAACACAATGAACAAAACACAGCAAACAATAAACGGCCACTTTCTTCCATAATAATCGGAAGCAACCCCGAATATAACTGCTCCTAAAGATCTGAACATCAATACCAATGTCACACCCCATGTCACATCTGTTATACTAACCCCAATTGTCTTCGCTAATTCGGGAGCACATGCAGACACACAGAAGAAATCAAGAGAATCAATAGACCATGCTAACCAACCGAGCATGTAGAAGTTCCAGTTAATCGGGTCCATTTCCCTCAATCCTGGTATTGGATTCAATGTGTCCCATATGTTCCGGTCGCTCTTTAGAAAGGGAATATGGAAGAGTGTGGAAGGCCTAGTCTTGAGGTAGCCAATTATTGCATTCTTAGATATATCTGGGGTTCCGTCATCTTTAGTATACGTCATTTTTCGCAAACTTGGACTACTTCAATAATAAATTTTTACCGTGAAGGTTCATTTCTTTTATGTATTTCGCAACAGAATAAAATTTGTGGAGTATTTATGAGGGGGAGCTATGAGTAAATTTCCCTGGATAAATGCTGCAGTAACTTCACCACTAGGCAAGCATTGAGAGATAAGATTTTATAAGGCTTAGAAATACATAGAGGCAAATATAGCGAACGGCATTACAGAGGAGGAAAAAATATATCTAACAATGAACTTTAATGCGTTAGTTTCTAACCCATTTCTTAACAACACTATAAGTAATACTGCCTATTTTGTCAAATAATATGGTTATTGGATCTAAATGTAGTCAATATGTTGTGTAGGAATCATACCATAAGCTAATAAATTAGTTACTCTTCTTTAAACATGAGGCCATAGAAGATGCTAAGCTACTAAGTTGATGATAACCTTAAACTACTCCGAGCAAATAAACGCCCCGAATACCCCTCCAGTAAAGATACGCTCACCCCATCATAAGTCAATATAATCCACCAACATCATATGTGATGTTAACGGATGATGTCCCGACGCTAGGGTCTGTTCCGGGGTTATACGCCCCCACTCCGATAACCACCCCCACAAGTACTCGTGCTGCAATATATGTAGGCAACATGCATGGACGTTAAAAAATAGGTGCGACGCGTCGTAAATGCTAATATTTAGCTAGTATGTTAGAAGCCATAGTTGCAAGCCATAGTTGCAGCCTTAGCTTTGGTAGGGTTCTTATTGATGTGAACAAATTTGTTTGGATCACTTGAAATTTCGCTTCTTGTTTCTTGCACAAGAATGAAAGTTCGTGAACAGAGAAACACCATGCGGTTTTCTCTATTAAACATTTAGCTCAGTCATTAACACTACTAGTACTTAGGCAGACTCAATAGCATGGGAATTAAATATGTAAAACCGAACTTGCCAAAAGCCGAACGCAACGTGCCTGAGACACATTTGTACGAGATAATTGGGAATATCGCTTGTATATCAAACAGGCAATAACTACAATCAGTTAATTCTTGAGTTCAACCACAAGACCAATTTAGTTACATGCTTTTGGAGCATTCAATTGAGTGCTGAGATACCTTAGATGAGGCTAAGAATGCCTTCTTGTTCGACACTACACTTGCGATGAATATAGTACACTTACTGTAGTTACATAATCAGGACATTTTTCACATGCTAAATTTTGAGATCAACACTTCTAGTGATAAATTTTGGGCCAACTAACGTATAAAAGAAAAGAACAATCCTTAGCTTATACCAATTGCTAGAATAAACGACATTATCAAGATCCAGGATGCAATTTGGTGATATTCAATACTTAGTGGAAAATTTTTCCAAGTATGTGGTGGTCAATTGCGAAATTAAGTACGCAATTGCTTGTATTGCGTTCAACCCGATCTTCTGGAACATAGTAGCTAGAACCGAATACAACACGCATTTCCTTACCAAAATTACAGGGTCTGCTAAAACTGGATGCTACTTATTAGCCTTCACGATTTTTAGTTTGGGAATTTACAGGGATCATGTTTATCATCATGCATTGGTCAACCAACCAACATTTGAACCATTGGTGAACTCCACGTTGGTGAAGGCATTGGCTATGGGAACTTTCGGTTTTGGGAACATTTTGGTTCTTTCTTCAATGTACATGTTAGGTGTCACTGGTACTTATTTAGGAGACTACTTCGGAATTTTGATGGACGACCGGGTTACTGGATTTCCATTCAACATTAACGATAATCCTATGTACAATGGATCTACTTTATGTTTCTTGGGTACAGCATTGTGGTATGGAAAGCCAACTGGTATTTTAGTTACAGCATTTGTATTCGTGATGTACAAAATTGCCTTATTATTTGAAGAACCATTTACAGCTAATATTTACGCCAACAGAGATAAGAATGCTAAAAAGATTGAATAATCGAATGTATATAGAATTATGTCTTGAAAGCGACTATATAATTAGTTAATTATGTGCTAAAATATATAAATACATACTAGTGAGTAGAAAAAGTTAGTATACTAAACAAAGTTGAATTTGTTCGAAACTCCATAATCTTCCACAAATCTGAGGCTTAATGACTGAAATTTCTCTGAGTCCTTATGATAATATAAGCCATTTATCGACCCAGGCAATCTTGATTCATGAGTAAGACTCAAAACTATGTAGTAGAACCCTTCAAAAGATGCGCCATTGATTTGCTTGATTCTTGAATCAGGTAGTAAAAATTCCTCTTTCCACCGCATATATATACAGTCATCATTGTAGCCATCATCGCTCTGAATACGCTGCAACTTCTGCTTCAACTCTAAATCATTTAAGTCCTCCGAATCAGTCAACTCTTTCCAATGCTCAAGATCATTTTTGATAAACGACCCCCACTGGTCATTTTCCGTTATAAAAGAATACTTCTTTATGGTATCATCGCTCAGCAGCCTCTTAGTATTCGACTTCCATTTGTATTTATTTAATGGGTTGTTTATTATCTCTCCTTTAAAAAATGTCGTTATCTCAGGATGCTGTTCTGTTAATCCTGATATTTGCAAGAATCCCGTCACTATTGAGTTTTCCCAGTCGATTGTTTTCAACTCAACCTTGATATGATACTTTGCTTTTCCTGATTGTTGTTCTCCTATGAACGTCGCATTGGGTTTAAGATATGAATTCGTGAAACTTGGGACTTTATTATATGAAACAAGTTTTGAGCTAAAGTAATCAAAGTTTACGCTCCTATTTATATTACCTTTCCTTTTAATACATTTTTGCTCATTTATACCTTCTCGTTCTCTTTCAGGGTCCCTTATGGGCATAAAATTTTCATTTATCAGATATGAGAAATTAAACTCTGGCGATAAACAACTATCGTCACTTTCAACCTCTTTGTTTATGAATTTCAAACCATGCTGTCTATTCGTTTCACTAACCGGCATCCTGCTCTCTTTAGCTACTAGCTGTATCGATTTATGACTTTGAAAAAACTTATTGATAAAAGGAATTAAGTAATTTGTATAACTTGTGGCTAATTGTGATCGTGATCCTTATCAACGAGAAAAATTGGTTTTCACAATTTTAAAGATCGTAAGCCGAATCGGAGGACAATGGAATCACCACCTACACCACTTCATCCTGCTGCGAATGAAGAGGTTAACACTTTACCTGAAGAAAAATTGCCCTCAGGAACTATAGCAAACTTAGATTTAAACCCGGATTTATATGATGACGATACTGATGGCAATAATGGTGGAACAGAAGAAGAAAAGAATATAGACACAAATAATGGGACAGTGGACATTGAAGAAGGAAGTACAGTGAAGGCTTTCACAGAGCCATTTGATCAAAGTTATGAATTGGTACGAGTTGAATTCCAGAAAACTACTAATAACGAGGCTATAGCAACGTATCAACAAAGTAAGCTCATAAATTACGTGGACGAGCAATTGTTAGCCATACAGAGGAAATTTATCAAGAACCAGGCCGATTCAATTGAACTGTATTCACTTTTTCAGTTGCTTTACGAGTTATCAAAGGTATTTGATTTGATATGGTACTCGATTAACGATAAAAGTGGGTTGTTTGGGCAACAAGATTATTTGCTAAAATTGATGGACGACTTAGAGGAATACGTGGCTCACTACCGACTCTTTGATAATATTGACCGGGTGTCTGCTTTGGAAATCCAGTTACTTGAGTTTTTCACATTTTTCCAAAAGTTAGATTTGCGCCTATGCTTCTTGATTGACGGATTTACAATGGCAGGTTCAGAAAAGAGCCAGTGCTTGAATAATACCCAGTTAGTTAGGCTCACTCCTATTGCCTCAAGGCTTAGAATTCTAATAATATCCAAATTAGACCCTTTGAGGTCTAAACTAGCTCGTGAAGCCACTAATTCTTTACAGTCCATCCAAGAAAGCGAACAGCAAAAGCTCAGAGAGTTGCGAGATGTGTTGGAAGTGGAAATAGGTCGTTTATTCGAAGGTGTCTTGGATAGAACTTGATTACATTCATGGCCATCAAAAAATCAGACTGCGTGCACAAACCGGGATATTATTTTAACGTTTAAATAGCCTTAATCATTTGTATACTATATAGTTATTTGGTAATGTTAATAACAGGATGTGGCCGTTTACTTCAAATAAAGGAAAGGATGCATCCGAGATATCCAAAGAGTTACCTGAGGACCTTAAGGACTTTTTTGAAAAAAACAACCCCGACTTAAAACATGAGTCAATTTTTGATATTTCACCTCAACAGCAAAAAGTGAACGATATTCTACTGAAACACGAGAGAAACAATGCTTACTCATACGATTTCGCTAAATACAAACAGAGAGAAACAGCTAAGGTTGCAACTGCTGTAAATTGTGCAGAGTTGCAACAAAAAGTTATTGAATGTTTCCGAGGATGGAACTTTACCAAAACTACACATTGTGCACAAGAAATGAAAAACAACACATCATGCGTTGAAATCCAGAATCACGCCTTGAAGAAATTGTATTATGACGACTGCTACACTATAGATCAATGCAAGAAGATAAGGTTCATAGTAGATCAGTTGTTCACTGAAAATTTTGGGCAATACGGTGAGAGTATCAGCGAAGAAAATAAAGGCAAGTTTGATAAGCAGCTTGACAAAGCATTCTACAAAATTTGGAAATAATAAACCTGTAAATAAAGTCTATAACATTGTAATACTAGGAGGCCAGTATATCTTTGCCTAAAGCATCCCACAATTGTAGCTTCTCTTGGTACGTCATACTTGCAACTAACCCGGATGTATTTGGAAATACATATATACCGCATTCGAAACCTATGAGCTTGCTCAACCTCTCTAAGATTAAGTTGTATCCATCGTCATTACCAAGTACCTGCTTACCCCATTTAAAATTGTCTTTTGTCAACTTAACTTTTATGTTCAAAGTATTCATAGTATATTTCACAATAATTTCCCAAATGCCTTTTCCCACAAAAACCAAATATTTCACCTTGGTTCGCTTGAATTCATGGATTAGTCGGGGAACATTTTCCAACTTCTCGCTGATTGTTAATTCTTGAGCTGATTTGGTGCATCGAAGTACCAAATCTGTGAATCCGATTTTGTACTTCACTATTTTGAAATCATGCTCTGGCTTTACAAAAGTTTTGTATTCACTTCCTTCAAATTTGACAAACTTGCGTAAAAAGTCGTCAGTCTTAACTGCATTACCTATGGATATGCCCAATGACAGCAAAGTCCTCGTTAGAAGCTTGGCTTCGTTGAACAACTTCCAAAATAAGTTCGTGAAATGAGCATAATGATGCTGTTGAATTGAAGACTGGATTCCAGGATTGAATCCGATGAAAAGAAGCTTCAAGTTTTCATCTAAAGAAGGTTGTAAGTCTTCGTATTCAGTAGCTTGACTAGCTTGTCTTTTTTCAACTCTAGTTTTAGTGATCTTTGCCGCTGTTTTACCTACTAGGGATGAATCATCTTTGCACTTGAATGACCGTATCACTGACCTTAGGTTTCTATCTTTCTCCATATATAGTTCCACTCAAGTTCGACTTTATAACTCTATCGTACTAACCTAAGCTTATCTTCTATCATCGATATAGTACCAATCACGTGACTAACAAATACTTGAATATTTCAGTAATAGATTTATATCAATACATAAACAAATAGTATTAATCAACATGTCAGACGAATCGTCATCGTTTGATCTTTCATTTCTAAGTCCGTCCACATTTCATAATACTCCCATAAATAAAAATGAAATGAATCTGGTCTCCACACCAATAAATTCGAACAAAAGCAAGGTAGACCTCTCACCAGTAGATTTAAATGATATCACCAAAAACAGCAAGCCTAGAACACCAATGGCTAGGAGTGAAACCAAAACAGATAAATTGCATTCGATTTTGAAAAATAGTCGTGGCGCTACATCGAGAGAGCAATATCTGGACAATTCAATTTCAGAGTCTGTGCTAAAAAAGCATCCCGAATTAAAGCTTGCAGCCCGAAATGGAGACTTCAACCCAGTGAAAGGAGCAAGGGTGATTTTTTCGCCCACGAAAGAAGTTTTATCGTATAGAAATGACTATTTTAATGATCAGGATGACGTATCAGTGTCGGATCTTCGAAAGATCAACCGGCAAAAGAAAGACACGCAGCAAGAAGACAAACATACCATTGATTTGACCAGGATTGATGATGGTGATATTGTTGAGGCGAAGTCGGCAAAGAAGGATAAATCGGGGCTTGTGGCGAGGCTAATTACTGATCCAACAGTACCGTATGTTCTTTCGCTCTATCTCCAATTGTTTTTCAACCTCCTATTGATTTCGATAGTGTTATACTTGCTCTTCGTGTTCATCAGGACAATCAAGATAGACATAAACCATAAATTGGAAGTTTATACATCGGACGCTTTGCAAGAGATTTCTCTTTGCTCGCGAGAGTACTACCGAAACAAATGTTCGACGGAAGATGGACACACAAGAGTGCCTGCTTTAGAGAAAGCATGTACTATGTGGAGTAAATGTATGAATAGAGACCCACAGTTGATTGGTAAGTCAAAGATAACGGCAGAAACATTTGCTGATATTGTCAATGGGTTCATCAGACCTATAAGTTGGAAATCATTAATTTTCATGAACTTTCTGATTTTTGGAAGTTTGTTGTTCACGAATATTGCTTTTGGAAGTTACAGAAACTCGTCCAATTTCAATACTCCCCTAAGCAAAGAAGCAAAAGATAAGCAAATTCAATACGAGAAGCAGATTCATGATCAAAACGAATTATTAGCGAAGTACGAAAAGAAGTTACAAGATAATAACGATACGACTATGAATAACAATTCGTACATCACAGCGTATGCCGGCAATACACCCAGTATGTCCAATGCTCATTCTCGTTCATACAATCAAATCATGCTACATGATCATAACAATGACAATTCATTTGCATCACCTTTGCTAAATAGAAACAATCCGTATTCGTAAGAAATGAACGTTACGTACGCAACCAATATGTAGACATGTCTCATTACTAAAATATCGTATAGACTACCATACTGGCGAAAAAATGTGTTTTTTTTATCCCACCACAAAATTTTATTGTCCGGGCTTAAATAGGAAGATCTAGATAAAACTAATTATATTATGGCTCTTCATAACAAGTTTAAAATGGGTTAAACTTCCAGCATCTGCTACAAGGCGTAGTCCTTTCAGCGGACAACTTCAGATTGTTGACTTTGGCGATTTCAAACTTCTCTAGAATTGAAAAAATGGTTAAAGCTTCGTCTAAGGAAATGAGCCAACCATGTAGTGACTTAATCAAAGAAAAGGCAGACATGATTTCCTTCAAACGAGACAAAAAGCACACCATACCGAAGCCAAGCGGTATCTATATGTTTGTTACGAAACTGGATATTCCGTTTGTTTTAATGGCGAGTTTGTTTATGGGCATTTCATCAGTTGGGATTCCATTGCAAACTATTGTTTATGGAAGAATATTCAGCAGGCTAAGTGAATTCTACAAAGGAGGTGGAGAGGAGAAGTTCATGGCGGATGTGAGACTATTATGTGGTGCAATTATGGCGATTGGATTTGGCAAAATGATTGCAACATGGGCTGGAATTTATTCCTGGATGAAGTTTGGAGAAAAGCAGTCCAGCAGAGCAAGAGAGAAATTCTTTCAACTGATACTAAAAAGAGATGTTGAATGGTTCGAGAACAACAGAGATTTAATGGGGCAAATCTCTCAAGTCAATCGATGCATTGAAGAATTGAGATGTGGTACTTCTGAAGTGACTGGATTATTAGTGCAAAGTATCGCTTCTATTATCGCTTTATTTATCACAGCGATGGTCCAATCTTGGTCGCTAACTTTGGTTATAATGGCTAGTGCTCCGCTTATGGTTTTATTTGGATGTCTTTTCGGAAGATTGACTTACCAAGCAGCTAAGATTGAAAATGACTTAACAGCTCAAGCTTCTAAAGTTTTAGATTGGTCCTTTGTATCAAGCCTTGAAGTCAGAATATTCAATGGTAAATATTGTGAAATGGTCAGGTTCAATCAACTTGTGGATTTGTCGGCTAAAGCGTATTATAAGTTGGCAAATGCTATTTCGGCAAACATTGGAATTCTAAAATGTTTGTCATTGTTAATGTTTGTCCAAGGATTTTGGTTCGGGAACCGTATGATTGGTCTTGGAAAGCTAAAAATCAATCAGGTGTTTACGTGCTTCAGTTCATGTCTCATGTTGGGATCAGAAATTTCAGAAATCTCTACGCTACTTGCAACATTAAACAAGGCTCAAGCAGCCGTGAATAAAGTTGCAAATATGACTGAGAATGACGAGTATTTGGAATCTGGAATATACCCTCAACATTGCGAAGGTAAAATTGAGTTTGACGGCGTCAGTTTCAAATATTCATCAAGACCAAATATGATACTAAAGGATGTCAATATTGCTTTCAAAGAGAATCATATGAATTTTATAATAGGAGAGTCCGGATCTGGAAAATCAACTCTCTCTCAGTTGATAGCAAACTTCTATAAGCCTACTAATGGTTTAATTAGGATTGATGGCCTAAATATTGCAACCTTGAATGCAAAATTTCTTACAGATAATATTAGCTTAGTCACACTGAACCCAATGGTTTTCAACCAAACTTTGAAAGCTAACATTGGGATTGCAGCTCTCACTAAATATCTGCTGGTAGACGACATACCCGATGTTTTGATACGAGAAGCTTGTAGCTTTGGGTTGTTGAAGGATTTAGTTGACGGCTTATCTAATGGAATCCATACAAATGTGTCTAAAAGTATGTTCTCAGGAGGGCAACAACAAAGGATAGAGATTGCAAGGGCTAGAATTGCGAATACTCCAATACTTATACTTGATGAGGCACTAAGTGCCTTGGATATACAAAACAGACAGCAACTATTTGATAATATAAGATCCTGGAGGTCTGAGAAAACAACGATAGTGATCACGCATGAATTGAATCAGATAGAAGATAATGATTATGTTACCGTAATGGAAAATGGGCGTGTGAAAAATAAAGGTTATATGAATGAACTCACTAGCGAGGATTTAGTTCTCAATGGCGTAATGGGAAGGACTCATAGTGCTCATCATCGGGCTGGTCCCAGTGAAAATTGTGATGAAAAACAGTATAATGAAGGCTCCTTTCTTTATCATTATTTGAAATATCCGGCAATATTGAAAGACCTTGAGGACTGTGCCGCAGGATCTGCAATGGCTGATGAGAGGCCCTCAAAAGTATTGTCTATACTATCAATCTTAAAGCACTTTCGCAAGTCAATAAAGAGCAAGCTGATAATAATTGTTGGTATAATATTCTCCATCTTTGGAGGAATAGTCAATCCAGTTTTTTCATTCTGTTTTTCAAAGATTCTTGTGAATATGGTAGACACTTCACTTGGTAAAAATGCCGATAAAAAGTTGATAAAATGGTCTTGTGTAGTTATTGGGATATCCGTCTGTAATGGCTTAATTCATTATATATCTCAGTTTGCTTTATCTTTTGCAAGCGAAAGATGGATCATCATGTTGCGAAAATCAGTTTTCGCAAAATTGAATGAACAGGACGTGTCTTATTTTCAGGCTAAGACTACAAACTCTGCTGAATTAACAGCTTTGTTAATGAACGACACTAGGGATCTAAGAAATTTACTCTCCGAGTTTGTCTCTATTGCAATTACCTTAATTGTGATGCTATTAGTTGGTGTGGTATGGTCACTAATTTCGGGGTGGAAATTGGCACTAGTGGGTATTTCATTTGTTCCTTTGATTTTGATTATAACTCATTTTTATTCGCTAATCTTGAGCTACTCGGAAAACAATTATAAGGCAAAAGTCGCAATTATAGAAAACTTTAACCACGAGATGATAAGTGGAATTCGAACTATCAAAGCAATGAACTTGAAAAGTTATTTTGATGAAGAATTCAACTCAAGGCTTAGTGATATTAACAAAGTGGGAAATGTTAGAGCTATATGTACAGGGTTTGGGATATCCTTGACAAATTTATGTACATCACTAGCAACTGGCACCATTTTATATTATGGAATGAAATTGATTGGTAGTGCAGAATATACGCAGTCTCAATTATTACAAGTGATGACGATACTATCTTTTTCAATGACTAACGCAGCCAGTCTATTAACCGAATTGCCAGATATCACAAGAGGCCAAAGAGCAGGTACCTATATAATCAATTTACTTAATCTCAAGCCGTCACCGGTGGAAAACGATGGATATGTCAAGCCATTCAAATTAAACGAGAAAAACCTAATAAGCTTTCAAAATGTTAATTTTCAATATCCGAATTCGAGAAATTTGACAGAGTTTGCTTTAAATAATGTTTCTTTTGACATTAATAAAAACGAGACAATAGCAATTGTTGGAGAATCAGGATCCGGAAAATCCACTGCTGCAGCATTATTATCAAGGCTATATGGAGTTCGCAATCGTTCAATTTTTGTCACAAATTATGACATAAATAATATAGATATAGACTGGCTAAGAGACACGATTTCAGTTGTCACCCAGGTACCAAAATTCTTTGAAGGCACAATATATGAAAATTTAGTCTATGGAATGGACAGAAGCAAATTGTCTACGGTTAAGATTGATCATTGTCTAAAATTGGCTCACATTTATCCATTCGTAGTTTCTCTACCAGAGGGTATTCATACCCGCCTAGGCGAAGGACAAAGTGCTTTAATTTCAACAGGCCAACTACAAAGATTAGCTATCGCAAGAGCGCTCGTCAGAAATCCCAAAATATTGATTTTGGATGAATGTACATCAAGCTTAGATCGAGAGAATACACGCTTGATAATTGAGTTACTAACGAACAACTTATCCAATAAAGGCTTAACAATAGTTTTGGTCACTCACAACATAGAAATGATGAAAATTGCTAATAGACTAATGGTGCTAAAAAGCGGAAGAGTTATTGAACAGGGTACTTTTGAATACCTACGAAATTGTGGTGGTGAGTTTTGTCGGCTCATTACAGAACACACAGAATCAGCATGAACATAAGACTCGTTTTCAGATGAATGCCAATTATAAATTTGATTCACATATATATATCCAACTGATCTACTATATAGGTTGACAAGAAAACGTATAGCGAAAACTCTAGTTTAATCATAATTTAACGCATATATAAGGAACCTCGACATCTTCGCCGTTCTTATCGTCACAACAGACCTCGAAAATTAAATTTTTAACATGACTTGGAATGTCCTTCTTGCTAACCTCTTTGATCAAATCTGTTAATTTCATTCTTAATCTATCCTTTACCTTCTTAGGGGGGAAGAATGAAGCATATAAAAGAGATACACCGTACGATAACATTGAAATCTCTAATCCTTCATTCTTTTCGAAATGGTCTAATAATTCTTGCAAAGTAATATTGCCTTCAATATCAAACCTATCCCAGATTTGGTCGAACTCTTTATCATTATATTTGCCTTGAGGGGACTTAATTGGCTCAGAAAATCCAATGAATGGCAAGGCTAAATTAATAAATCCATTCTTGTAATCTTCGATGTTTTTGTTCTTGGAAACCACCTTGTATAACTCTAAACAAACTAAGCCGGTGACTAACGCAGTCGTGGTAGCGATAGCAGGAATGATTTTACCAGCAATGAATTTTGTTTTGTGCGCATCAACAGGCTCTATTGAATAATTCAAAGCCCTACAGTTAGATGCAGCATTGATAAATTCAATGTGATGATTTGTATCATCATCTTTTTCAAACTCAATTGGAGTTAATCTGTATCCCGCTAAAGTTGAAGGCTCTGGCAAGGAAGCTGCAATCTTCCTGATTTCGTCATCATCAATACTTCCAGACAATTTATTACTTTCTTCTTCGGCTTCAGCATCATTTGCTGCGATCGTAACGCCAGATTTAGGACTGAAAGGTTCGATCTTAACTCCACTTAAAGCCTTCTCATAATCATCGAAGCTTGCATTGGGCTCCTTTAATCCATAGATGGATGCTAACAAGTTGGCACCACCAACAATAAAATGGAAATGATCTTTATTGTTGATATCAAATTTTAATGGTTGAGGTGCCCTCTTGGGACCTGACCAGAATGGTGCTCCATTAGATGTTTTAGCATCTTTAGGAAAATTATACAACAATTGCTCAATATCATGATTGAATTTAGCTTCGAATTCTAATCTTGCCCATTTAATACAATCATTGAAACTATAAGGACGCTTGTTCAAATAATTTGAAATATTTTCCAAAGTACCCTTTATGTCCGGATTTTGTTTCAATGTCTGCTCGACATAGTTAGACTGAGCCAAATAAAGATTAACGCTCTCTGGCGAGTCAGCAAAGTACGCTTGAAATAATGATTTAGCCCACGCAATTGTATGATCAATTTTATTTGGGAAAGATCTCAAAGTACACAAGGGAATGGACTTCTCAGGAGGATCTTGAGAACTGGAATAGGATTCAGTTAAGTTGGGAATAACAACTTGCGTATTACCTTTGGTACCCAAAGTACCCGATTCGAGCAATGGCTTTTTATAGAAAATACAACGGCGGTCAACGTATGTTCTAGCATCAACATTGTCCAAAGCATTAGTCACAAAGTCTAAACTGTTCCAAAAATCATCATCGAAGATATCTTCTGTATCATTACCAACTTTCTCTAATTTTGATTCAATCTTACCTTTTAAATCAGGATTCATTGATTGAACTGAAGCAGCTGCTACATCTGATTTATTTTTACCAACGTCGCTTGCCCTGAAAAGGAACTGTCTGTTCAAGTTGGATTTTTCGATTGAATCCATATCAGTAATAATAATTTTACCATTGGGTCCTGAACCCAATCCCATCATAGCCCAATTTTTCAACATTTCACAACCGATAGCACCAGAACCTACCAAAAAAACATTCAAGTTAGAAATAGCATCTTGGTATTGTTTACCAAAGACTGCAATTTGTGGATCGTATCTTGATCCAACTGGCAGACAGGATTTTTCGTTTCTTGGATATACATCAGTAGGTGGTAAAGACTCTAAAGAATCAAAATAGAGCCATTGCTTAACTGGACCGAATTTAGAGGAGCAACATTTCAATACTTCCTGAGCAATGAACCCTCCAAACAAAGCAACCATGCCTGGCAAATCACCACTTGCTTGGAAGGCTAACTCTTTGATAATCTTTTCATTAATGGGATCTTCACCTAAGATTGAGGGATTCTGTGCGGCAAGGTCAGTTACTAACTTCACAAGCTCATTAGCATCTTCCTCATTATGAGGCCTTGGTAACTTGCCTTGGTGCTTGCTTTGAAAGGCTTGCAAACCTTGAAAACCCAAATGGAATTGTGGAGGTCTATCAAATTTACTGAAGTCCGAAATGACATATTCCGGATCTTTCAATTGCTTAGAAAGCGGCTCGAAGTCGAGGGATTTAGGTACCTTAACTTGCTGGTATAACCCACCTTTAATATACGAACCGAAGGTTTCATCGATTTTGACCTTGAAGGCATAAGGGCCCAATACTTCAACCTTATGTGGTGAGCCATCGTTCAACTTAGGCATGCCTTGGATTTCCGAAAATTTCACGTAGTCTCCATCTTCTAAACCATGTCTGTTATCATCTAACATAGTAACAGTTCCGTTTGGTTCTATATCAGACACAATACCTGTTAGAAGCTCTTCACCAGTTTGGTCTATAACAGTAAACTTCTTCCCGAAATCAACGAACAATTGCCCGAATAATCCTCTGATATCGGCGTTGATAAACCCAATGTCCTTTGAATGAGTGAAGTCGTTCAACTGCACCAGTTGCTCCAAAGTAATATCGGTACAGACAACACACTTGAATTGGGACAATGTAGATTCCGATAAATCATTTACAATTGAGATGGGAACATATGGGTTCAATTCTGACAATTTAGTCGAAGACACCTCCGCACATGGCTTTCCCAAATCATTCTCTGACAAGAAGAATTGAGTCGACAAATCCCTTAATTCCACAGGATGAGGGTCGTATAAGCTCAATGACTTTACCCCCGCCAACGCAACGTTTTTGGCAATCTCAATACCCAACCCTCTTAATCCGATGATTAATACGTTGGCATTCTGCATTTTTATCATCGCTTCTTTACCCAAGACATACAACTGTCTCGAGTACAAGCCTTCATCAATACTCCCCTGAGGAGGCGAGTCTATTTGCATGTTATCTGACATGATAGAGTGATTTATAGGTTATTAACTTGAAGAACTCTACCAGATGGCCAAGATTGCCACTAATGAGTTGGCATTTTGTGTAACATGCCCCGATACGAACAATGTGCAGGACACAAAGACTATTATTAGAGAAAAAAGGGACCTTCTTGATCCAACTACTCTGTTATAGCATTGTGGCCATCAGGAGGTGCAGAAGATCCACAGCAGTAGTGACTTCATCGAAGTTTCCCCTACTATTCACTGCTAACACACGGAACCGCAACTCATTACATCAGAGAAAAGCCGTGTAAGCATGCAGTAGAACCCGCACAGCTAGATATACATCCAGACACCCATACTACATCCTTACACCGCGCTTGCACAGGATGGCCCTTATACACTCGCCCCCAATTTTCGCTTGCCCCCAAATTGCTATCCTCCAAATTGCCGTCTCACTGAGTTTTTCATATACGGCTGCCATCGGAGAACTGTCAAATGCTAACGGCGACCGATATTTTTTTACAGAACTTGGTATTATATCAAAACCACGATAAGCATCTTTTACGAGAATTATCTATCAAACATAAATCGTAATTCATTATAAGGTCCAGGACGCACATTCCTCCCATCAATTCTTTGCGAAATACGTGGGATTCCACTGTTGTCCAAAACTCATGCATTCAAACTTTTTCAAGGCTCCTCAAAACTTGTCACCCTTCATCATCGGCCACAGCAAAGTTCTCTATTGTTAACCGAGCCTATTGTTAACTACGGGATTTGAACAATGCCGCCTGAGAAAATATTCTTGTATTCTCTTCGGGGCAGATTTCCGCGGTCAGCCGGTGGTGGGTGGCGCGCTGCGCACCACCGCACTACCATACTAAAAAGTCATAGCTGACACCACTGCGGCCATGCCAGGCCAGGCCTGGCCCATGCTCCACTCTAGCTTTTAAGGATAACGCCTTCATCGCATACAATTGGCCGTTATCTCTAATAGCTCGCGGTATCCGTTTTTACTTGTCCGTATACAACTCCACTACACTGATATGAATCTCTCACAAATTTCATGACCATATATTAGAGTAGTGAGATAGAAACATCTTCTTAGAGTTCACTTATCTTTAAAATGACGTCTAATATTGTATCCCAATATCCGAATGGGGTGGACAGCTTGTTCACCTGTCGCACTCTTCTGAACTACGCACAAGTATTCTATTTTGAAGTACTAGATCGTCCTCATTTACCACTAAATTGCCTAGAGGGGGAATTCAAAGGCGGGCGAATTAATAAATCGTAAATTAAAAAATTACGGGGTCGTAAAAAATTATTTTTTCGACTGATCTCTCTCAAAAAAAAAGCCTATAAATATTATGGAAGATCCTCAAAGCATAAACAAGCAAATATGGGCCGTAGAGTTACGATGAATAATTCTGTGAACAATGACCAAAATTTTCAGTTCAAAGGAGAAGCAATGTCTATTGGTATTCCTTTTGGGAAAGGGTATAATATGACGTATGATCAGGCCGGAAGAAGCCAGGGCATTGTTGGACATGGACAGCATGGACAGCCATTACAGCTGCAGTTGCAACACCAATTGCAACAGCAGTTCAAAAATCAATACAAGGAATACGAGCAGCCCCGGTTTTATGGGCAGTCGGTAGTGGTGCCACAGCCGTTCGTACAAGTGGGCCAAGGGAGCCAGTATATGTTGAATCAGTCCATAGTATATCCTACACAGCAGCAGACGATGAACAATTATTTGTTGATACCACAGGGTCAAAATGGGGTAGCTGCGGTAGCAACAGGAAACAACTTGTACACAGCGAATTATGTACAGCAACCAGCAGTAGTGCAGCAACAACAGCCCGTAGGGGCAGTGTTGCTCGACGGGTTCGTGGAGCGACTTCAGCAGTTGCTACCAGCACCACCGTTAGCGAAGGCTCCCATTCGGGCAGACGTAAACATGCAACTTACGCAGAAGCGAGCGAGGAGAAAATCCAAGTTCACCAGGAAACAGGATGACATGATAGTGTCGTTGAAGAAAAAAGGGAAGACGTGGGTTGAGATAGCCGAAATATCGGGTGTGGGAAGCTATCTTGCTGCTAGAAACCGTTATCAGGTGATTGTGGGCCAACAGGGGAATAACAATTCGTCGTCGTGGGGGCTGGAGGACAAACAGGTGCTTCAAAAAGTGCTAGACGATGCCGAGATCGAGAAATGGAAATTTATTGCTATCGAGTTGAACAAGGCTACGGGAAAGAACTTTACGGATAAAGAGTGTCGGGACACAATAAGGATGCTATTCTGGGCCAACCCTGCCAGTTTTGAGGTCAGCGAAGAAACTGTGAACGAATGCTTCAAGGAAAAGAAAATTACCCAGCGTGCGAATGAACAACAGAATAATGTTGAAGGAGAGCAGCAATACATGCAACCATTTTTCAACAATACCCACTCGTCCAGCATATCGCTGTACCAAAGTTCTACTTCCAAGTCTTCTGAATCAGTTGAATACTATCCAGGAAACTACTATTAAATGGTCTCTGTCGTTGTATTATATATTTCTTTTGGGTATCGGCGTGTATTCATTCAATTCTTTAATTTATTGACGGTTAGGCCGTTTTGTACTAAATAACTTGTAAATATACTTAAATGCTACAAAGATCACAAGCGTACATAGCTTTGAGCAATTTCCAGTCGTCTATTCTATTCGTATCAGTAAGCAATTTGGCCCAATACCAGCATATGTCACTCTCTTAAACCTCTTGATTCAACTTTCTTTCAACGGCTTCGATCTTATCTTGAGGTGTTTGCGACTTGTCTACTCTCGTACCCACTCTAATGTCACTTTGGATCCGTAGAACTCCATTAATATGCAACTTCTCGTGCATTTGTCCAATCAAATCCATGACCTCGTTCCATGGTCCCGCTATCGTTGTTCCAGCACTATGCAACGTACATTGCAAGTGCGATTCTCTTGCCAATCTGGTAATCATTGTAATTTCATCAGAAACAGACGCACTATTGGTGCCAATCTATCTTGTTAGTACAAACTATTCGTAATTCAGTCCAACTGCCATTACATACTGGTATCATACAAACATCCGCAAGACAGTGCAATGTAACCGTCATGATTGCTTTAGCTTTTCTCGTATCTAAAGTTATTGGATCTATTAGGCCTTGAAAAATACATGGATCAATAAGTGAGGCACGTGATATTTGGCCATCTTCACCAGTATAAGACCATATCATCCATTTGTTCCCAATGCTATCGTGACTCCTTCAAATCAAGTAGATAAATGTCTCATCCAGGGCCCAAATGGGCAATCAAAAAAAATATTCTAGTTAGTCTTTGTTAGGAAATAATTTTTTTTCCTCAGCTTCTATTATTCGTAATTGAAATATTTCAATCCAAACTTTTTCTACACTTTTGTACGAGAGACATCGTATATTTGTACTGTGTTCCAGATCATATTGAATGCTTATAATGATTTACTTTGCGAAATATATTTCGATTTCTGTAGTTTTTCAATTTGAAGACCCAACTTGTATAGTCCGTAAGCACGAAGAAAACGTTGATAGAACGTTGATGTCGTAACTTCCATCAGCTTCAAACCACTCTTACGTTCGAACTTACTGCGATATACTAGTATCCCTATGAATATCAGGCATGATAGAGTGATCTAGTTCTAATCCTTAGCCTAGATCAGCTTTAGATAAGCGTACTGGGAAAGCTTTTTCGCACCCAACAGAATCACATTACATAATGATGTAAATTAACACTAACAATATAAATAGTACACTAAAACCTTTGTATCATAACTCTATATAGATATCACGGCTTGCTCTGCTTTTCCTTTTCCCACTTCCTACTGAGTAGCTTGGCAGGTAATTTCGAGACTTTATTAAGGGACTCTTCAGGATCGAAGTGCTCGTTGAAGTGATAAGAACTCCGGGAACTGTCAACTTTTTTTGAACTGGAACGATTAGGTCTCCTGCTAGACGTCAGACTATCAGTGAAAGCAGGAATTTGCTTCTTTGGCTGTGGTATACCAGTATTGTAAGAAGAAAAAGTGTTGAAAACTCTAGTAGGCGTCATCTTTTCTCCTCTCTGTTCCCATGGGAATATTGATGACATCAGAGATGAGGGTTTTTCAGCTGCTTTTGTATCAACAATATTAGTATCCCACCTGTTCTCGACATGTTCAAATGTCAAGTTATGGGCTTCGCCCTTTAAGGACTGTGTTGACTGTAAAAGGTATTGCTTGGTAGTCAGGGAGTAATACTTGTCAAATGCGTTCCACCAGTATTGGCGTAACTGGTCGTATCCACTTAACTGCCAGGGCTTGCCTTGCCCAATGAAATGTAGAAGCTTGATATCTTTGAAAAATCTATGAAATGCTGGCAAATATTGGTATGAATGGGAAAAAGTCACATTGTAGAGGAACGGCAATTTCACCCAATTCAAGCCATTGGAAGTAATATTAAAAAATTCGTTGAGTAGACCCTGATCTGCTCCATCAAATGTGTTGTCCTCATCGTCTACAAACTGGTTCAACTGGTTGAAAACAGTCATGCTTGGCTTCAACACCATCACTCCCGAATTAAAAATGTCGGGCCATCCGCTATCTGGACTAGCTACCACTTGATTATCATCGAATTCTAGTTCAAACAAATTATCTAAACCTTGCATTGGCAAGACGTCGCAATCAAGATACACTAATTTTGTATACTTGATTTGCTTCCATAATAGAATTTTAGTGAATGTTACCAGTAGCTCAATTCTATCTAGTTGTTGCACTAATTTATCTATAGGTGCCAGGAAAACAGTCCCATCAATTGGAACAATTTCGTCGTATACTTCTTGAATCAATTCGACCAGCGACTCCCTAATTTGATTATTATCTAGCAAGATAACCAATTTATGTTTAGTCTTGAATTCTTTCTTCAAGAGTTGTCCAATTATTAATGCCCCTGGCAAGTAGGCTTCGTTGATCAACAACGTTATATATGCGCTTGTCATGGCTAGCTAAGTAGTTCTTGTTAAAGTACTTATCCTTATCGTAGATATAGTTGATTCCATAGTGAAATTACGCTGCGTAAATTCCTTTCTTAGTGGTAATAATAGTCACGGGCTTATCTGAAAGCTATGGTCTACTATACACTGACAATACGCCTTGTGATTGACTGCTACCATGATAGTTGCAGGCCGTACTTACTTCTAGCCGAACTAATAAAGGCAAGATTGTGTAAAGGTGGCTGCGAATCTGTGTGCATTGGACATAGCTGTATACTAATTCTATGGCATTGTAGCAAATCATGCATGAGTGTATCTGTTACTTTAATCTGCTTCATCGATCATAATAGACGTATCGAACTCATCAAGCACATGGAGACTACATACCGTGATTCTAAAGCAAAAGTGAAGTCTATATTTCGTGATACTCTTTCACCTACAAGGACTTACAACATTTGCTTAGATTATGAGACTAATAGGCCACTATGATAGAGAACGCAAAGCGTGTAGGGATGTAGTAGACTGCTCAAGATTCTATGGAAATTCAATTGTAATCACTATACTCTAAATAATTATGGGCGTTGATAGGCATTTTCATTTGGTTGCAGGGATAGCATACTTTGAGGTTGTTGCTGGATTGGCTGTTGTGACTGTGGATTTGCTTGTTGCACAGGCATAGGGTTTGATTGTCTATTAGGATTGTTGGCATTCTCTTTCAAAGCGATTAATTGCTTGGATCTAAAGGTCTCATAATGGATCAAAGAAGTGGTCTCAATCAAGTCCTGCAAGTGAGTTCTGGTTAAGAAATCTCTCAAAAATACGAACTCACACTGCGAAACATCTTCCACGTTAATCAATCCCCATCTGGTTCTTCTCCCCTTGACAATTTCTCCGTTGATTTGTATTTCCTTGTCGGAACCAGCAATTGCAAAAGGAATCAATGATTTAATGTCCTCGTTTAACTGTCTCTCATCATCATATAACTCTTCGTTATCATATGGGTATATGTTGAAGTTGTATTTGATGAACTCGTTTTGTAATACTTTTTTGAATTCACTTCTTTCTTCCAATGTCAAACTATCAGACTTCGCAATCACTGGCACCACGTTGGCAATCTCCGATAACTTCTTTAACACCTGAACATCCAACTGCTTTAATTTCTTACCGTTTGGTTGAATGAAGTACAAAATACAATGAACCCTTGTGTCACTAATGACTCTTTCTCTCTGCGCAGTCAACTCCTTTCTCAAGTACTGCGAGTGTTGCTCCTTGATGTATTTGACTAAGGGCTCCCAGCATCTTTCGTTATTTATCTGATCTCCGAATCCTGGTGTGTCAATCACGTTAATATTCAACTTAACGTTGTTTTCCACTAACACATGTGAGCTTACCTTGATTTCTGTGGTCTTTTCAATGGGCTCGCTCACATCTCTACGCCCTGTAGATTCAGTCAACTTAGACGAGAATAATGTGTTGATTAAGGTACTTTTCCCCAATCCTGATCTTCCAACTGCCATGATATTGAATTGAAAACCTCTCTTCAACAATCTGTTCTCGATTTGAGTAGTAATAGTATCAAACCCCACATATTTTTGGGGATGTAAAGTATTTGGCTCGTTAATCACTTGCGACATATCGTATTTTACCTTCTTAACTATCGTATAACCAAGAGTAGCACTATTTACCAGTGTTGTCCATCTTGTTTATTACAGCTAGGCTTCATTTGTGAACGCGTACAAATATGATGCGTGCGAGCATCAATTTTCTCATAGCACAACGCCCCCAAACGTACGAGGTACTTGTGCTCAGTGCGGTGGTTTTTTTTTCACCTTTAATGAATCGGGACTTAAGAAAGTGAAAAATAGGCATAATTCACTATTCTTGATTTTTAAAATACATAAAGGCTTTAACAATGTCACTCGCATTGAGGTTTGGTGGTTCTTCATCTAGTATAGTAGGATGGTTGGGACTTTTGCCTCGGTTACCATCAATTTCTATCAGACTTCCAATTCTAGCTCGCAACAATGATGGGGTTCACCAGGACGAAAGATTACAAGAGTTGAAGGATCAGATAGAAAACAATAATGGAGAGGTACCATTCATTATAGACAACGGAATGATATTAAGGGCAGCGCCTAAAAAGAAATTATCGCATCGTAGAACACGGATGAAGTTGTATGCTCCTGGAGACAAGCAGATCAAACATTTGGACAATTTAGTGAGATGCCCAGCATGTGGACATGTCAAAAGGTCGCATTTCATGTGCATGAACTGTTTTGCTGAGATAAAAGCGTTTCTAAAAGGAAGAAAGAAGGCAAACCAAGAATCCGTGGAGCCAGTGCAGGCAGATTTGGACCCAATTGATGAGAAGATTATCTATCCCGGTAAATTCCAAAGTGAGTACGAAAGAAAATTGAAAAAGAAAGAATGGATTCCGGTCAGAGAAAAGCCTCTTTTGTTTAATGCTGAGCAGGTGAAGAATCCGAAGAAGGTTTAAAAGCTCACTTTTCATATAATTTGTCATTTTTCGTAATGAACACCGCTGTACATATACCTTAGTTGCTTACATAGTTATAGATATTGTTAAATTGTATCGAAAGATACTCGTCTACCTATAGTTTTATATTTGTATAATAATCAAAAAGAGGCTTGAAATAAAAACCGAGCTCATCTAAATGAAAATTTCACAACCAAATTCAAATACGGAATTATGCATTAGTGGTAGCTATAAAACTAACAAAATGGCAACTAAAACAGATGAGACTCGTTCTAGGAGTTCTAAGCAAGCTGCCAGAACCATTTCATTGTTTACAATCAATAGCAGACATCCCCTAAATGTCAAACCACAAGGAAATCTTTACTTGTCAAATGGTCAGAACCAGGACCGTCAGAGTCTTTTGCCAAAACATGCTCAAATGGGTAAATTAGGTATCTTTTCTGATGAGTTGATCATGCATTTGCTATCATACATTGAAGATGTGGAGTCTCTAAGAAACCTTTCTCATACATCTAGAATAATGTACGCATATCTATATGATGAGGAAGTCTGGAAAAAGTTATATGTGAAGAAAGCCAGCGAAATATACAAAACTGGCTCGCATAACTATTTAGTTGACTGGAAAGGTTCATGGAGAAGTACGTTGCTTAATATTAACGAAAATGAAGAAGCAAAATTACAATTGCATGGAAACATACTTTGTTCGGACGTTTTATATCGGCCCTATCAATGCTCACAGGTCGATTATGAAAAGTTGTTTCACAAGGTAATTAAGGAAGAGCAGTCACATCACGATCATGCAAACGAGTGCACCTTTATATTAGAATCTGAAATAGAGAAGTTACCAAAGGGTCGTATACTAAGAATACCTGAGAATGTTTTGAGCTTGGAACAGTTCAACAAAGATTTCCATGACAAGCCATTCATATTAACAAATACCGATAAAAACAGGTGGCCCCAGTGGAATTTGAAAGATTTGGTTGAAAGGTTTCCAGATGTCGTTTTCAGACAGGAGGCAGTGCAATGGCCATTATCGTTGTATTCAAAGTATCTTGCATCCAACAAAGACGAAAGCCCGCTATACTTATTCGACTGCAGTAGCATTGCCATGAAAACTTTACAAAAAGAGTATACAGTGCCTAAAATTTTTCAGTATGATTTATTCACAGTGTTTCAAGACGACCTTTTCAATTGTCGTCCTGATCATGCTTGGTTGATTATTGGTCCCCAGCGTTCAGGTTCCACCTTCCATAAGGATCCAAACTATACATCAGCATGGAACACTTCAATAAGCGGAAGAAAACTTTGGATTATGCTTCCGCCAGATGTTGTTCCTCCTGGAGTCGGAACCGATGCAGATGAAAGTGAAGTTACCTCTCCCGTGGGGATTGCTGAGTGGGTTATCTCCGGGTTTTTCAATGACTCCGTTAAAATGGAAAGAAGTCTTATTGGTATAACGTTTGCTGGTGAATGCATGCACGTACCGTCGGGCTGGTGGCATGCTGTGATCAATTTGGACGACTCGATTGCCCTAACCCAAAACTTTGTACCTCTTCCAAAGTTGAGCAATACGCTTAACTTCTTCAAAAACAAGAAGCACCAAATCAGCGGATTCCGTCCCGACCTGTTCAAAGTTGCTTTAGATGCCCTCCTAACTACACTTCCAGATAATAATGAGGATATCTTAAAGCTAAAACAATACAAACAACAATTTGAAGCAACAGATTTGGATAACCACCTTCAGTCAGAAGACTGTGGCGAGATCGGATCCTTGAAGCTCCCACCAATGCCAATATTTGAGCTTTTTAGCCAATTATTGTTAATGAAAGGTAAGCAGCAAGAGTTAGATCTGGCACTAGTTAATTTAGCGAAAATGGAAAGGGCCAGTCAAAAGAGTGCGGCAAAGAGTAAAGTATGGGAGTCGCTAATATGCAAGGCCAATGATAACGATACTTTGAAGGATTCAACCCCAGAAAGTTTTTCTTTTGGGTTTGATTTGGACGAGAACAGTGACAATAATATTTAGCACCCAAATGTTCATATTGTATTTTGTGTAACTTGCCTTGCTGCCGTATAGATTACGAAAACTTCAACTTCATATGTAGAAATCGAATGATTTTAATTTAATAAGAGAGTATTATTGTATGTTAGCACAAGTGTCATTTGTAGCTCGATCTATTTCACGTATCCCAAGACTCAACCACTTAAAGCTAGTCACCTCCAGAGCAATGTCATCCGAAAAGAGAACCGAAACACCAATTATCTTTGCTCCAGATACATATCAGTACAACAAGGGCCATTTGAAAGAAAACGAAGTCCAAAATAACCCCATTGAACAATTTCATGAATGGTTTGATGATGCTAGGCAGATAGCAAAAGATAATTCATTTCTTCCTGAGTCCACTACGTTTTCAACTGCGAGAATGCCTTCCGGGAGGGTATCAGCAAGAACTGTTTTGTTCAAGGAATTAGACAGCCACGGATTCATTATATATTCCAACTGGGATCAGTCGAAAAAGTCTCAGGACTTTGAAACGAACAAGTTTGCGGCGTTGACGTTTTTTTGGCCCCAGATCCAAAGACAAGTTAGGGTGGAAGGAGTTATGGAAAAAGTAACTAGGGAAACTTCGGAAAGATATTTCAAAACTCGCCCACGAGGTTCAAAGATAGGAGCATGGGCGTCTCCACAGTCTCAGATCTTGAAGGGACGGGAAGAATTGGATGAACGTGATAAAAAATACGAACAAAAGTTTGCCGATCTCAAAGATGATGAGATACCATGTCCTGAATATTGGGGTGGAGTACGTATCATTCCATTGGAGATTGAATTCTGGCAAGGCGGAATGAGTAGATTACATGATAGAATCAGCTTTAGAAGGGAATCCGTTGAAGATAAAGAGTGGAATATGGTCCGTCTCTCGCCATAATTTGATAACAAAAATATTAGTATAGACAGCTTAAGATCATCTTACAAACAAAAAAAGTATCAAGAACATTATTGCATTTCATTTGATTAGCTAGCCTATTTATCGACCTTTGCTGCGTGAATATGACTTATTTTATGTATAGATAAGCGAACTTGACTTGTAAAACGTAGTAAGCAGTACTGGCATAGAAATGATTTCCCAGTACAATTCATAATAGCAGGTGGTTGCAAATTAGCTATTTTGACTAGGAGGTATATGTCCTGATACAAAGAATCTCTATCAATGTCGTATTCGTCATTTGCTATGACTGGATCTTGGTTGTCACCTTCCATCTCAATTATGTGGACCTCAATATGCATTTTGAAGAGCCTTGAGTCCTTAAATGTGTCACTACACTTTGGGCACTTTACTTCTTCAAATGAATGCTTTTGGCAATGGTTCGATAGGTCATTTATCCCGTGGAAAATGCATTCACATTTAGGACAGGAGAAGTATGGGTGCCCCGAGTGCATTCGATTGTGAATAGCTAGAAAAGAAAGTTTTTTGAACTCTTCGCTGCACCTGGAGCATTGGTGTGTCCTCTGGTCTCCTATCACCGCAATAGTGCTTATTTCTTCTTGTTTGATTTTCTGTTGCAAATCACTAGTCCACACATCTGCTTTTGCAGCTAACAAGTTTCCTCCATCGCCCCCTCCTTTGGAAAAAAAGCTGTCCCCCAGCATGGGAATTGAGTTACAGGTACCAGCATCATCAAATAGAGAGTCGTTATTGGTGGTGGAATTATTCATACTTGTATCTTTTTGACCGTCGGCAAAATTTCTGTAGGAATCGGGTAGATCAAAAACAGGCAAGTTCAATCTCCTTTTAGTACAATTGTAGGCTAAGGGTTAGTACTACTTCTGGAAGTTGCTACGTGGTAGTCATACGGTTCATCTTTACTAGCTAGTGGATGCTGCAAAAAAGAAGAATATTATTAGCTGCGAGACATATCATTGACTAACAAATTTCTAGTTATTCATAAATAGCACTACATAATCACTAACAATCACTTTTCTTAAAACTTAGAGACGGTTTCGTAAAAAGTCTTACCTTGAATGTAAGCGACCTCTAATTCTAACTTTGTTGGCTGTCTGGATCCGTCAGCGGCAGAAAATGTACCAGCACCCCATGGAGATGAGCCATGGACTTCCTCTAAGTTTGAAAGGAGTGGGGCAACGTTAGCGTAACCTAATGGTACATAAATGATACCGTGGTGGACCAATACTGACAAAGCGTTCAAAGCAGTACTTTCTTGGCCACCTCCTGGGGTACCTGTAGAAACAAAAAGCCCTGCTGGCTTGCCTTGTAATGCACCTTTAGCCCATAATGCCCCGGTAGCATCCCAGAATGCCTTGAATTGAGCTGGATAGTTACCATATCTGGTTGGAATACCAAATAAGAACGCATCATACTCGGTCAATGTATCGTTGGTAGCAATTGGGTAGTTTGGCTTGGCTGGTGCGTGCATCAACTTTAACACATCATCACTTAACGTTTCTGGGACTTGATAGATATCAACCTTACCGCCGGCTGCTTCAACCCCCTTCTTTACTGATTCGGCCATAGTAGCGACATGGTGGTACATAGAATAGATAATAATTGCAATTTTTGGTGCCATTGTGTGTTATAGTATTAATTCGTTTTCAATTTGTTTGTATTATCGAAGGAATCTCAACTAGAATTGCTGATATTGCTGTAATTTATAAAGGAGGACTTATTATCTATGAAGAGATGAAACGGTGCTATTAGGTAAAATTTAGTAATTGATGTATCGCGAGATTACTAACCGATTTTTAGTAAAAATTATAAACTTTACAGCATAGCTTTGATAAATTGAATAATCCTTAATAATAGAAGTCAGATTACGCTATAAACAAAGCATAGACCACAAGCATAAGTATTAAGCGGATAGTCATCGTAAAATTGACCGATAAAAGTGTTTATAAAGAATAGAGATCGACTATAGAATTTTTCACAGCCTGAAAATTAATTATACGGACAACAAATTTTAGCTAATAGAGACAATAGAGATGAAAGTTGCAATTATATACTACTCTATGTATGGACATGTTGCAGGTATGGCCAAAAAGTTGAAGGAGGGAATTGAGTCGACCAATGCGGCTTCCCAGGTTGACATATTCCAAGTGCAAGAGACGTTAAGCGATGATGTGTTAAAGTTGATGCACGCACCAGCCAAGTTGGACTATCCAGTTGCTAGTGCGGATACTTTGACCAAGTACGATGCATTCTTGTTCGGTATTCCCACGAGATTCGGTACTCTTCCAGCACAGTGGATGGATTTCTGGGCCACCACTTCAAGCTTATGGGCCAAGGGTGCATTACACGGTAAGCCAGCTGGGCTTTTTGTTTCTACAGGTACCCCAGGAGGTGGTCAAGAAACTACTGTGAGAAATCTGCTTTCTTACTTGACTCACCACGGAATGCCCTATATTTCATTAGGATACGGGGAGTCTTTTCCTCTCCTTGTTGATCTTGAGGAGGTCCACGGATCATCTCCATGGGGCTCGGGTATGTATGCTGGAGCTGATGGTTCTAGGCAGGCTTCCGAGTTGGAATTGAAGATCTGCTTCAATCAGGGGAAGGCCTTCGCTAAGTCTGCGGTGAAATTTGTCAAAACACCGATTGAGGACTCGAATGCTACTGACGCTGGTGCTGCTGGCGCTTCCGGTGATTCCGACGCAAAGAAAGATTCTAGTCCCATCACTGAAGCAACTTCTGAAAAGGCCCATAATGTGGCTCAAAGAGCCAAGCAATCTGTTCCTGAAGAATCGAAGGAAGAAGCCAAAGGGGGTTGTGTCAAATGTACAATTATGTAATATAGACACTGTATTCGAGCTTACAGCCGCTTAACGCTGCTATTAAGCCTACTCTTAATTTAATATATGTATCTGTTGTTAGTATTCACACTTGGAATAAGTCATATTGAGATATACATACGTTTAGAACATGACCCAAAATCATTCTCTCTCTCTAGTGCTATCATCAACATATACTCATGTTTGAAAGGAAACGATACATTGTTAACCATAATTTGTATACTCACCCTCAACTGAAGCTTTGAGGACGCGGGCAATACACCATCTTCGCAGAGTACACTGCCAAAGAAAAACGATCCGTGAATTTCAACATGCATTCATCAAAACACATTGGATCAATCCGCAAGGGATAGCCTGAACATTCACTCGGTTTATCTAGGACTGTCGCGCTGCTAGGTCTTTGTCCACGGTGAATTTTCATTGCTCTCCAGTAGCTAAGTCTTACTTAGAAAACTTATTCGAATAGAAGTTAAGGCGCACATGAAGCATTGTCCTCCTTTTGATACGGCCGAAGGAACGGAGCTCACAAGTTCAGCATGAATGGTTTCTAAGAAATGAGTACCAAGGTAACTCATGTCCATTTTTACTGGAAAAATGAAACCACTTAAACCAAAAATAAAATAAAACTATCAACCTATTAGCGAACAGGTTCCCTTCAAACCAGCAATTTGCACAACGCAGCAATTCTTCACTCGGAAACCGAAACGTAGCAAGTACTACGCTACAAGCTTTGCTGGCTAACTAGCTGGGCCGGAATGGTGACAAGTTTGCATTGAGAGCTAATCTCGAGCATTATATCCTCCTTTGTGAGCAAATCTTGCATTCTCACTAGCAGCTACAAACTCATTAATAACAATATTTTCCTTACTACACTCTATTGTAATAACAGTATCATCAGTCCCATCCGAATAACCTTATTGAACAACGCCTTCTGAAGGGATAAATGATGTAGGCGTGGTGTCTGGATGTAAACCATGGATGCCGACAAAATGTAAGCTTAGCAATGCCATTCTTCCTGCTTTTGCCTTTTAGAAAGCTGATTCAACAACACCCCTTTTATGTGTGCCTCCTATTTCTATTCTATAACCATCATCAATCGCAAAACGAATCTCCTCTCAATTCTTCTGTAGTTTTGGTTAATAACTAAGTATCCAAAATAATGATTATTTGGTGCATCAAAACAAACTAGACCATCGATGTTTAACCTAGAGAGCTTTATCTTATACTTAAGATAACGAATGAATAATTGGATCAAGTCTAAGAAAAGAATCAAAAAAAATTGATTATCAATATTTACTTCGCGTCTTCATTTTTTATATGGTTGTTCCTTAGATAACACAGTGTGTTGAATATTATATTCAGAAGTTAATAATAGGATGGGTAAAGTTGACGATAGAATGTGGGAATTGAATCCCAATCTTCTTAGCTTCTCGTCGCCTTCCAGATCAAAATCACGGAATAATAATACGATAAACAATCAAGTGAGACATGTATTTAGCGCCGACAACAAGAGGTCAAAAACAATCCCAATATACGGAATGAATAGGGAAGAAACTCGGGAGGACTTTCTTGATTTGATTGCTAGAAGTAAATCAAATTTGAAAGCATCTGACTCGTTACCGTTGCAAGAGAAAGATATTAACGTTGATGAACCAGGAAAGCAGATCGAGTTATTAGAACTGAAAGAGTTGTTTTCTTCTCAATCACAAGAACCAGTGCCTGCAGAAGACTCTATTGATCTCTTGAAGGGAAAAAATGTGGACACGGAAAAGTTGGTAGAGCAGATGGAAGACGTTAGCGATTGCGAAATGGAGAATATTCTGAGCCAAATATCGACGGTGGTGCTTGACAATAAGCCTCGCGGGCGTCCTAGAACCTTGCCATCGATGAATACAAAGAAATCTGATGACCTTCAGCGGCCCACTAGGTCAGCGGAAAATTACTGCAAAAATGAAGAATTGATCGATGATAGTGAAGAAGAGCCGGAGTTACTTTCAACTTCTCTGGCTACTTCTCAATCAAATAGAGTGTCCAGAGGCTCTAGCAATTTCATGTTCGATGAAAACCACACTTTCAACACGAGCATCCCAATTGCTATGGAAGAGAAACAAAATGTGGATACACTAACAGGTATTCTTGACTCTGAGACGCAAGTCAGCAATGCCAACGTTCAAGCCGAGGATTTTGTCAAGGATGATTGTGACATATTAGAATTGGGCGATATCTCTGTTGGAGAGAATTATCAAGCCGCTAGTCAGTTACTGCAAAATAAGACCCCAGTCGAGGGTCAGTTTCATACTGCTCAGAATTCGCAGGATACGGATAGGAGCCATATTGGACAGGCACCACTAGCTAATTTGTGTCATAAGATTAACAATAAGATCATAGTTGATGAAACCATGGAAATTGACTCGTTAGAATCAACCAAAAAGTCAAAAGAAACTTTTAAAAGCATCGCGCAACCTCTCTCGGAGAACTACTATCCAAGTCGGGATCGAAAGAGGAAGACTCCTTTGGCAGAAATGTGTTCTCGAACTAACAGAGCGAGGCTACCACCACGAGTGGGGCTTTCCAAAAAAATTAAAGTAGATTCATTGCATGACTATTTAAAAAATAGCTATAATAACTAATAACTTGCATCTCTTTATATCTAATATATAAAGCACCTATGGAAAAATATGATTATTTCTGACAAGAAATGTAAGTTCCGTGACGATAAGACTTTAGTATCTCGGGGTCAATAAGATCTTGATATGCTTTTCTTTATTTTTGATTAGCTCTTTGAATCCCCGCTCAATTCCATCTTGTAAAGGAACTACACTGGTTATTAGTGTTTCTACTTCCTCAGGCTGTATTAAGCCCCGGATGTAAGATTCGAAAACTTCTTCAAAGTCTATCCTTGTATTACCTATGGAGCCAGTAACGGACTTCTCTTGCAAGGTAACGTTCATCGGATAAAAGTCCACTGATCTGTCACCAGGCCATATAGCAATGTTTGTTGCAATCCCAAAAGAGCGCAATGCCTTGAGCGCCGTTTGGAATGACACCGGAATTCCTGAGCAATCGTAACTATGATGGAAACCGTAACCATCAGAACTGGAACCTTTGAGAGTTTTAGCATACTCTTCAACACTGTTAAAATCATTCGGATTGAACACCTCTGCACCCAAACTCTTAGCCAACAATCTCCGAGCTGTTGCAGGTTCGCTAACAACAATTCTGCCAGCCTTGTGACCCTTCAATGCAATCACTGCAGCCAAACCAATGGGACCAGCCCCTAATACTAGTGCCTGTTGGCCAGGTACAAATTCTGAGGTGCGAACAGCATGCCACGCAACAGTCAAGGGCTCTGTGAGAGCAGCCACTTTGGCAGAAATAATCGATTCTGGATATTGTATTACATGCTCTTGGCCCACAACACAATAATCAGCAAACCCCCCATCGGTGAATCCAAGCCCTACGAATGCGATGTGATCACACGCATTGCGACGATCATCATTGCAAGCACAGCACTTTATTTTGTTGATATTGGGGCTGTCACGAAATCTATATCTATCAAGGCAGGTTCCACTAGGCTCAACTACTACCTTATCACCAATCTTCAAATGCTTCACATCGGAGCCTATTTCCACAATCTCACCGCTCATTTCGTGGCCCATACACTGTATCTTGCTATAGTTTGATATCTCATTCCGTTCGTTTTGAAAAAAGATGGGGCCATTTACATATTCATGAAGATCAGTCCCGCAAATACCACAATAGTCAACTTTTATTTTAACTTCATCTTCGTGGATAACACTAGGCTCAGGATATGATTCGTGGTACTTGATATCTCTGTTACCATAGTATACAATAGCTTTCATTGTTACAGCATATTGACTTATTACCCTGGTATAATATGCAATCTCGAATTGGCTTTTATAGCATTTTGCAATCTCGGACAAATTATCTGAAGAATTATGAAGGGTCATTTATTCCACCAAAATAGTATTTGAGTTACTATATGCATATAGTAAGTATAGTACAGAAAGTGGGACAAAATAGCCGGTTATGGCAAGACTTAAGACTCGGCTTGGGCTACCTCACGCCTTTCGGTGTTATTGCTAAATAATATATAGTGGGGATGGGCCTCTACTATAACAAACATTCTCTCTATAACTTTGATTTTAAAGTCATTCCGTGTATAATCCTAGTTATGTGATTACTTTCTGGCCCAAAACACATGTAGAACGTATGAAAAACTCAAGTAATATTAGCTGATTACTTTTGCTTTTTTAATTCAAAAGCGCCAGATCTTTGCTTGGAACTTGAACGAAACCAGCGTATAGCAGCAATACATCATCGAATAGTTTTATCAGCGCTATGTTGATCATCTTCATTTCTCTCTTCATCCAGGCTTTGTATGCTGTCGCTCTCAAGTTCACTTTCATGTTTGTTGCCTTGGGCCTGATTGTTTCGTTCCTTGAGTTGATTCAACCCGTCATAAAAATGAGACCAAAGTCTCCCAACGTTATCAAATTCCTTTCCCACCGAAATAGATCCGTTTAACGATCTATTCAAAATATCTAGGTTATAGACTACTGATTCGATGGATAATCCAATTTCTTGAATTAGCAAGTCTCTTTGCTTTTCAAAGTATCCTGAAGACTCAGACATGGCGCTTGCACTGATTATATATGTATGTTTCGATGATAGTATTGACAGCCGTTTCTATTATAAACAAAACAACTTCATTTAACGCGGTACATTTACTCACGTCTGTGTAATTCTGGGCACTAACATTCTTGCGGTTATAAATGTTGAAGAATTTTATCATTTTCGAAGATAATTATTTTCTTTATGCTAAAACCGGGACACTTGCATTGAGCGGTCATGCCGGATTAAACATCCCTAGTGTGGACGTACTCTCTAGCCTGGGAGATCTATATGAGTATAAGTTCAGTTGCGATTCATAAATAAATGGGGTCATGACTCTACAAATACTCGGACATCATAATAAACACATTTTATGTAGATGAATATAGAAGATACGTAGAACGTAGTAGGATGTCTGTAAATGCCCAATAATTTCGATTCAGTCGTCTAGAATTGCGCCTATGATGTATTTTTGCGGTTTCTAGTCATAGTTTATGATACTCCCAAGTGAATACTAGAGCCTAGTGATAACTGCTGTCCAAATTTTTTCTACAACTGAAGTATAGTACAAGACATATATTTTGATAATCTACCTAAAGATTCAAAAATAAGTTACTTAATATACAACATAATTATTCCAATTTACCATAGCGAAACACGATAAGTAAAAAATAAATAACTTTTATTAACCACATATTACAGCATTAAAAAAAAGTGCAGCTACACCACGCACCCCAGTTAGTACTTTTTGCCTAGACATAAAGATACCTGCGGTGGGTGCTTGGCGCCACTTTTAGAGCACTTCTTTTTCATATGACAACGACGGACGTAGTCCTTCTTTTCATCAAACTTCGTGAAGGTGTTTTTGTGGTCCGCCGCCGAGTTCACGCTCGACGTGCTGCTCAAACAGGCATTTGGCGACGAGGTCGACAAGGTCGAGGACACTGATTTCCTCTTGGTTAGTCCAAGAAATGGCATTTTCGATTCCAGTGCAAAAATTATGAATACAGACGTTCTTTTTCTTTTTTTGTTCTTCTGACTTATATCGTGATCAGTTGCTAATATCCACTATTGAATATTCAATAACCCATATTACACTGCTCTCACGAGTCCTGATAAACAAATAATAAAACTTTCAAAATACAATACGCTTCCGCTATTGCCTCCGACTGCTGTATACCTATCTCCAAACTTCGGTTCTTCTTTACCGCTTCAGATTAAATATACCAATCTCTCTTTTCTTTTGCTGCTTGCAAACGAAAAAAATCCTATACTATTACCCGTCAGCTTCAGCTTCACCCAAAAACCTATATGGCCTTTATTTTAAAAACCTTTGTCAAAAAGGAACTCTTTACCTAAAATGATCGCTTAATACAACTAAGTATTGGTCCTAAGTCCAGTTATAATAACTAATTATGCCTCTGGAGAAAAAAATTTCCTATAATATATATCTGTTACTTAAGAGGAAAAGTGCGTCTTTATAGTGGTGTTTTTAAAATTCGCAATTTTTTTTGGGTTCTGTTTTTCACGCTAGCATTTTCCATTTAGTTTTGCACGATCTTTTTTCCCCGGTAGGAATTTTTGGTAGCCCATGGTTGACAGCCCCATTTACCGGCAGAAATTGAAACAACACAAAAATGCATGCCCTATCTGGGGCTATTGTCGTGGAACTGCATAAGCTTCAAGAGTGACAATCGAATTAGGCTCATATAAGCGCGCGAGCCAATAGTAAAAATAGCGCAATTAGCTGGCTCGTGTGTCTAGGAAATTGGGAGCCGATGACTCACGGGTAAATATGGATATGGGACGGTAAATTGCATACCAAGACGAGGTGCGACCAATTAGGACAGAAATTGCTAGATTCAGCCGGCGGCAGCAGTGGACATTGGGGCAGTTGCGGGATTATTACTGTAAACTGTAATGCCGACATATAGTCAAGTTAAGGACCCGCGCAAGATGTCAGATACATGATATAGCAACACAAGGACATAGTCAGGAGTATTGTACATAAATGCAGGCCAGGGCTATAATATAGAGTACTAGACACTGGGACCTGACAGCCACAACAAAGTCGTTGCATTTGAAACCTGCACATAGATGAGTCAATTGTTCATACGCGTCACGCTGTAGTCTAATATACATATATACATTATTCAGAGATGCCTTCTTCATCCGAATAGGAGTAGTCGGGATAGTCGCGGATAAAGTAGTCAATTGCGCCGTCGATAGGGGTAGGGGAGTCTTCAAGGTCTTCACCGTAGAGATCCAACCAGGGGTTGGAGGTGTATTGCAACCACAGTTTGTTTGCCTCAATAAGTGCGGAGGAGACTTGGAGACTATTGTAATCGACACCCACGAGCACTTTGAAGGCAATTTTGTAGTACATGATGAGCGACTTCAAACCACGTAAGTAGCCCATGTCAGGCAAGCCCGAGTGAGCTGGGGGGATAGTGGTTGAGTGCGGGAGGTTGTCCTCGGCAATGACTGATTGGGCAAAGTCTATAATTCTGACCTTGATATCGCTCGAGCTCGCTTTTCCATCGTACATCAACAAGATCGACGAGCCGTACATTCTGTAGTCCTTGAGGGTCTTGAATATCTCGTAAAGTTCCTGCAATTGTTTTATAAGGTTGGGGATTTTGGAGATAACAGAGTAAACCAGGACTCCGTCGTACAAGAACTTTGAGAGCACTTTGCAGAAGTTGCTGCCCTTAGTTACTTTTCTGCCGAAGTACTTGTCTTTGATAAAGAACTTCTCGTCTTTGGAATTCCATACTTGAAGACCACACACCCGAACACCTAGGCTTCTCGAAGTTGTATTCAAGCATTTGTTCCGTTGTGATTTTTGCTTGGCTTCCTTGGCCTCGACACCGTATTGTCGCGTCCCCATCTTCAAGTCGAGAACACACGGCTTTTGCATGTCCGCTGTTAAGTCTTCAAGTAGAATGAATCTTTCAAACCTTGTGTGTTTACGCAACATCGGAGTGTGGTGTCTGAACGACGACATAGAAGAACTGCGTCGGATGGTTGGAGTCCTTCGTTCTTCCGTGGTATTTTGGGTGTCATCTATATCCTCGCCTACACCACTGCCATCGTCTACAACACTTTCGTTGTGATCCAGCTCTTGTTCGGCATTTTCATCATCCATTGCAAATATTTCGTCCTCCGGCGCGCACTTCTTCCTCTTATGAGATGATGCAAAAACTTCTTGGATTACTTGTACTTGTAAGTCTTTATTAACGGACGTCGATCCTACCTCGTTGTCTCGTGATGATGCTGGTATAAAATTTGACAAAGAGGTATTTGATGAAGAAACTGAGTTTTTGTTCGACGATGCTTCTAATGAATTGTTGCTAGCCTGCTTGTTTAGGAGTGATCCGCTGGGAGATGGCACAGAATTCGAATACTGTCTCCATATTAGGTCGGGAATTATGTGCTTGTTGTCATCAAGAACAACCTCTGGAGGAAATTCGTCGTCCTCGTTAATTAGAGGTGGGCCAAAAGTATAGTCCTTTTTCTTACTATGGATGCAGTTTTCTTCTGCTATGCTATTTTTCCTCGATGACATTTGACTCATTGACTCCTCGGTCATCAAGCTTGAATAGCGAACATTTAATACTCCAATGTATTTAGGCATGAATTTCAAGAGCTCAGGATGTCTTAGCTCTACTGCCTCATACCATAAATTTTCTCGATTCATTAGCGCTTTGCATACTGCTCTGCGTGAAAATCGAAAAATTGCTGTGTGGCCCCCTACTTTATTTTTGAATGGCCTCAATTCAACAGCTAATGGAAATACTTCTTCATCAATGTCGTCATGGTTCTTAGCTTCGTCTGTTTGATTCGGCATCTGTACATTGCTCGGAACATCCTCTTGCCCTCTCTCATTGACATCAGAGATGACTTGGTTTGTCTGATTGGTATCAAACTTGACAGACTTATTTTCATCATTTTGAATGTCCTCAATTCCTGTCTTTTTGAGCCTATCCACTATCGCGTTTGTTTCTTTAACTTGACCATCCTCTTGGAATGGTTTACGCTTCTGTATTTTCGTTATATCTCCGTCACCGGAATGATCGAATTCTAGATCTGCTGTTAAATGCTGGGTCTTGGATTTGGGTTCACCGTTATCAACGACGGTGTATTGAATGATTTTTTGATCTGCAGGTGTGTGAGGGCAATAAGTCGCCGAAGAAATAGGTTCCAACCCGACGAGTTTATTGTTATCATCCTTCACAACTTTCGCATTTGCTGTCTTAATCACTCCCTCAGGTATACTTAGGTTTGATGCACTTTCTTCTCCTTTTGTACTACGGGATGGTTCTAATGAAGAGTCAGCCTTGTACTCAGACTCTGGTAGTTCTATAAAACTCTCAATGTGACGGTCTCCGTCGCCTCGAAAGAGCCTCAATGACCTCGCTGCCTTTCTTCCTGTCACGATGGGGGGTATTTCACCATTACTCTTTGTATCATTTTCTGAGGACCCCAAATGCGTTTTCCCATGTCCATTGCTTTGTCCTTCTACTGCTTCAATTTCAGCTCCAAATCCGTCATCAACGCCATGTTTGTTTTCCATCTTTATGTCCATCTTCTCTTCCGCACCCTGGTTCTTGCTCAGTGCATGCTCCATGATGGCTTATATCTATGTTGTGCTTGTTCTGTGGAAAACATATAAGCTCGTTCAACCTTATTCTGTCAACTATAGCTAATATACCTCAAATCACCTATTTATCTCTTTTAATTCCAGGCACACTAGATCTTGATTCAATGTGGTATCTAGTATTTTGATTTTATCTGTCACACAGTAAAATTTAAGTTAGTTTGTAAGTTTGACCAATATCTATCTATAAATACTAGTTCAGTATCTAGTCTATAAACAATTCCTTTCAATATAAAAATAGAGTAGGCAATAACAGATAAAACGTGGTTATGTATATTTTGATTACTTGGGTGTATAATGTATTGAAAAAGTTCCAGCTTTGGTTAAAGGTTACCCGGCATGTGAAAAAATATTTAGTATGTAATATGAAAAACATCGATATACCATAGTTAAACATAGGTGCAATCGGTAGGTAGTATTATGATCTCCTAGTATGCTTTTGAAAGAAGATAGGCGGTACTTTAGCTTGGGGTTGTTAGTTATTCCACTAATTTCGCTATTTTATTTGCTTATTCAAGGGAAGGCCGGGGTTATTAGTAGAAAAGTAGAGATCCATGGACCTAGCGGGATGCCAAGGCACGATAAAAACACATTCATGTGGGATGAAAATGGCAGGGAACCAGAAATTGTAGATGCATTATTCCAGTTTATTGAGAAGCGGTTAGAAGAACAACAAGACAAGTTACAGACGATAGTGGTGGACAAGAGTCCTAATGACGGATACGAGCGCACCAACGGAACATTTTTGGTGCTTTGCCGCAACGAAGAGGTATTTGAATTGATGGAGACTATTCAGAATGTTCAGGATCGTTTCAACGGGCATTACCATTACGACTGGGTTTTCTTGAACGACCAAAAGTTTGATGGCCGGTTCTTGTATTTGATCTCGCAGTACATTCCTCACGGGAAGTTGAGCTTCGGACAAATCCCGCCTGAACACTGGGGGTATCCCACCTGGGTGAATCAGACGTACGCACAGGAACAGCGGATGAGACTCAAGCAAGAAAATGTGTTGTATGGGGACAGCGAGTCCTACAGACATATGTGCCGATATTACCTGGGCTTCTTCTACAAGCACCCTTTGGTGGCACAGTACCAGTACTATTGGCGAGTTGAGCCAGGAGTCAAGTTCTATTGCGATGTGAGCTACGACGTGTTCAAGTTTATGGATGTAAACAAGAAGAAATACGGGTTTGTACTTTCGATGTTTGAGTACGAAAAGACAGTTCCGTCCCTCTGGGGTCACTTCAAACAATTCATTAGCCTGCACAACAACTCCCACTATGGGGAATTGATTGATTTTGTCCGCAATGATGACGAGGCAGGCTCCTACAATCTATGTCATTTCTGGTCCAACTTTGAAGTCGCCGATTTAACAATTTTTAATAATCCTGACTACGAAGCCTTCTTCCGCCACTTGGACGCCACTGGAGGTTTTTTCTACGAGCGTTGGGGCGATGCTCCCATTCACTCTCTCGCCATTCTGTGGTTTTTGGCAAAACGCGATTTATGGTGGTTTAGCGATATTGGCTACTACCATGCCCCTTACCTCCAATGCCCAGAATCTCTACAAACTAGAATAAAAAACCGATGCAGTTGTGATCCAGATGAAGATTTTCTGTTCACGTTTATTAGCTGCACAGCTCATATATTAAATCTTTTAGATTCACAACTGTAAAATTGTTGATTTTGCTTATAAATATCGACTCGTACATATCTGATCAGCGGTAGTACTTGCAGCTGGATCCTATCAGTACACGTAAAAGCTCACTCTCCACCAGTGATCAAACAACATAACGTTTTTGTCTTACTTGTAGTGAATGATTTTCCCGTCTATAGCTGTGAAAAAAATATTTGGAAAAAAAAAAAAAACCTCAGTGAGACAAAATCCCCAGAATACTTGTAACAAAAGTATTTATGATAAATACTTCAATTAAAATTATTGATGGCATCAAGAATATGAGCATGAGTAACAATGCCCGAGTCAAGCTCCGTCTTTTTCGCCGACGCTACAAACTACCATTAGCTACGACGGTGATACTATTGGTTATGTTCGTGTTTGTACTTGTAAATAGTTTGGCGTTATCTAACGCCCTTGAAAAGCATGATCCTATGATAAATGACCCTGACGCGTCCATTGGTATTCTAGCATCTGTGAAGGCATGGTTGCTGAAGTTTAGATTTTGGGGAAAGAAGAAGACGATACCGTTTGCCAAAACCAATGCAGCCACCAAGAGTGAATTCGGTAACATGATTAGCACCACATCGAACAAGAATTTGAAGCAAATGAACAGCGAAACTAAATTGCGGTTAATTGATGAGTCTCACAAGAAATTCGATCTGAATGGTAAATTGCTACAGTTAGGGTACGAATTTTACGAATCGGTGTTCAAGGTCCTATACATGGGGAAGCCGACTGTTCCCCAATTAAATACATATTTATCCGATAAGCGGATCTACCATGCAAGGTACGATTCTGTAGGGGAGGAAGAGCTTGTATTTGACGAAGAATATTTATCCAGCTTTTTGCAGTTGAGCAGAGACCAATTAAGGTCCATGACTGATTCTCATAGGTATGTGGTAGATTATTTGCCAGAAAAGGCTCCCGAGAACCTATATTCTGGAGATGGTATTGTGTATGTTGGAGGAGGTAAATTCAACTGGCTTACTTTGTTGTCTATAAAATCAGTTAGGGCAATAGGATCCGATTTGCCGATCGAAGTACTAATACCCAATTTGGACGAGTATGAGCCTGATTTGTGTGCTCGAGTTTTCCCTGCCTTGAATGCCCGGTGCATTTTCTTGCCACAGGTGTCAGGTGTAGATAGAAAGGATTCATATGCTTCTAAGTTTGCATTCAAAGGATATCAGTATAAGGCCCTTGCTATATTGTTGCTGAGTTTTGAAAACGTTTTGCTTTTGGATAGCGACAACATACCCGTCCACCCTCCCGATGAGCTCTTCACAAGGGAGCCTTTTAGATCAAATGGCTTGATAGTATGGCCCGATTTTTGGAAGAGGGCGACTTCTCCAGATTACTATAAAATTGCTAACATAGATGTAAGTAAGGAAAAACTACTCCCAAAGTATAATGAAGTTTTTGGAAAGTACGAAGACTTGGATACTTCTTCTGTCGACTTCAGTTCCCAGAAAATCCCATTGCATCTTAGAAAAGGTGCTATTCCTGATCCTACGTCAGAATCGGGACAGTTGATGATTTCGAAGAAAACTCATATAAAAGCGTTATTGTTAGCACTTTACTACAATCTATATGGACCAAATCATTTCTATCCCCTTTTTTCGCAAGGGTCTGACGGGGAAGGTGATAAAGAAACGTTTTTATCTGCGACTGTGGCCCTACGCAAACCGTTTTATCAAGTCTCTAAATTCTTGAATGCATTTGGCTACTTTGATACCAAAAACGAATTCAAAGGTACTGGAATGGGTCAGTATGACCCCGTCGAAGATTACATTGTGGGCAAACTGAGAAAGTCTATCAAAAATAAATCATCCGAACAACAAGAGGCTCTCATCTCGCAAGATCCTTTATTGAAGAACGGGCCCAGAATCCTTTTTGTTCACGCAAATTTTCCCAAACTCAACCCATGGGAATTGAAAACTTCTGGAAAAATTTTCAATGATAGGGGTGAGAGAATCCGTTTATATGGAACAGGTATGAAGAAACGTACAGGTTATGATTTTGAAACCGTCCAATGGTCGAACATGAGATTTCTACTCTGTGAGTTACACATTCAAGTAAATCTTTATAAAGAAGTTGATAGAGAGAGTTTGTGTGCAGAGATCAATGACCATTTGCACTTCCTAAAATCCACTATTTCGTTATTAGAATAAGTTTAGTATTAATACGCATATCTCAAAGTTACATTTTGTACTCAAAACTTAATTGTGACTCGCCCAAAAGTATAAGAGCACATATCTTATGTTCAGTTTTGTTTGCATTCGAGGTCTGTAGCATCTATATCCTTAACAAACCTAGTTCTAATACTTATCTCCCGCAATCACTTTTTTGTATGTGTCGCTCACATGATTCGAATTTGATATCAACACATTTCCAGGTTCAGTAATAAACACGTTACTGTAACACCATTTATATATATTTAAAGCAAATCCAATCCATAGGAAATCAGCATAAAATGGCAGCACAGTTCTTATTGCTTTTATCAAGGCAAGGGAAAGTAAGGTTATCTAAATGGTATCAAACAATATCTCAGAAGGAGAAATCTAAAATTACCAGAGAATTAACAACATTGATCCTATCTAGAAGGGCAAAAATGTGCAATGTGCTCGAGTATAAGGACATCAAGATAGTGTATCGTCGTTATGCGTCGTTATTTTTCATTGTTGGAATTGAACTGGGAGACAACGAATTGTTGTCATTGGAAATTGTCCACAGATTTGTTGAGCAAATGGATAAAATTTACGGGAATGTCTGTGAGTTGGATATTATATTTGGATTTGACAAAGCATATCATATCCTAGATGAATTACTTCTCGATGGCTATATACAAGAATCATCTAAAAAGGAGGTATTGAAGCGTGTTGCACAACAGGATGAATTGGAGAATATGGATGAGTTTGACAAGATACTAGCATAGGTTGCTGTCCGATTCTCCATCTAACCCTACTACACTTCTGTATTTATCTGGCTTGTTCTCAAATTCACATTGATAGACTACATAATATTCTTGGGTCCGTAAATCATAGCCCAGGTCAGTATACATTAGTTGCCAAAAAAAGCAACGAATTCATACATAGGCCACAATTATGCTTAAATTACTCTTCTTCATATATGTATATATATATGTACATACTATCAATCATAAAGTTGATGTCCCTCTGATGTATCCCCAAACTCGAAGCATCGCGAATAATTTTTTTGTGATGAGATAAAAATTACTACCTAAAATATAATTGTTCAAGAACGAACACACTTTTTAGCTCTATAATGTCGGACGAAGAGGATTTCAACATTGCAGGATCACTCGCTCTAACAGGGTCGGACTCTGAACAAGAATCAGATAATGGTTCCTATCTTGGATCTGAAAATGAAGAAGTACAAGATCAAATACTTAGTGATGATGATGATGATGATAATGCTTCAAAAAAGCCTAATAAAAGACAAAAGCTAGACAATAGTAAGAAACATAATGAATTTCCATCCCTTGAGTTATCCGATGGGGAGGATGAAAAGGAGTCAAAAGACATGTCATCGTACTTTGCATTAAATAATCCACAAGCTAAAAAGGCTAAAGCTGGATCGTTCCAATCGTTTGGGTTTTCCAAATTTTTATTAACGAACATATCTAAAAAGGGGTACAGACAACCAACTCCAATCCAGAGAAAAACTATTCCTTTAGTTATGGAAAACAGAGATGTTGTGGGTATGGCTAGAACTGGTTCCGGTAAAACGGCAGCATTTACTTTGCCAGTGATTGAAAAACTCAAAAATCACAGCGCAAAAGTTGGTGTTCGTGCTATCATTTTATCTCCTTCAAGAGAATTGGCATTGCAAACTTTCAAGCAGGTCAGAGAATTTAGCAAAGGAACGGATTTGAGGTCCATTGTGTTAATAGGTGGTGATTCCTTGGAAGAACAATTTTCATCGATGATGTCCAATCCAGATATCATCGTTGCCACACCTGGACGTTTTCTACACTTGAAAGTTGAAATGGAACTAGACTTGAAAACTTTAGAGTACATTGTGTTCGATGAAGCAGATAGGTTATTCGAGATGGGTTTCGCCGAACAATTAAATGAACTATTGGCTGCTTTGCCCTCATCAAGACAATCGCTATTGTTCTCTGCAACTTTGCCAAGCACCCTAGTTGATTTTGCTAAGGCCGGTTTAACAAATCCTGTTTTAGTCCGTCTTGATGCTGAATCCAAAATTTCAGATCAATTACAGATGGCATTTTTCACAACTAAAAGAAATGAACGAGAAGCAAACTTATTGTATGTTTTACAGGAAGTAATCAAGTTACCCTTAGCTACCCCTGAAGAATTGAAGAAGTATCAAGATTTGGAAAAAAGGGATGTTGAGTCAGACTCTGAAGCTGAAGACAACGGAAAACAAAAGAAGAAAAAATTCAAATTTAAGAAGGAGAGGTTACCACCGGCAAACGTTTTGCCCTCTGAACATTCTACCATCGTATTCGTGCCTACCAAGCATCATGTTGAATATATTACCACTTTGCTTAGGGATGCTGGTTACTTAGTGTCTTATATTTATGGTACACTTGATCAGCATGCTAGAAGACAGCAGTTGTACCAGTTTCGTGTTGGTTTGACTAGTTTATTGGTTGTCACGGATGTGGCTGCTCGTGGTATTGATATTCCTGTCTTGGCAAACGTTATTAATTACACTTTACCTGGCTCCTCAAAGATTTTTATTCATCGTGTTGGAAGAACGGCCAGAGCCGGTAACAAAGGATGGGCGTATTCGATAGTTAATGAAAAAGAATTGCCATACTTATTGGACTTGGAATTATTTTTAGGGAAGAAGGTATTACTAACATCAATGCATGAACAAAAATGTGAATTGCTAAAGCAAAAACAAGGATTGGACTACGTTGAACCAAAGCTATCATATACTGATAGATTGGTCTTGGGATCAATCCCAAGGCTTGATGTAGAAACATTCCAAGAATTGTACGAAAATATATTAAAAAACCACTACGAATTAGGTGTTATTAAAGGTGTTGCAGCTAAAGGTGAAAAGTTGTACTATCGAACAAGACAGGCAGCATCGCAGGAGTCGTTGAAAAGATCCAAGGAGATCTTGGATACAGGTTGTTGGGATGATCAGCATTTATTATTTGGCCCTAATATGGAAAAGGAAAAAGAAAAATTTTTGGCTAAATTATTAAACAGAAATACGAAGGAAACGGTTTTCGAATTCAGTAAGAAAGGTCATGAAAAAGATGAAGATAGTCTCGTCGAATTTATGCACAGAAGAAGGAAACAGATCGCTCCAATACAAAGAAGAGCGAAAGAAAGGAGAGAGCTACTCGAAAAGGAGAGAATTGCAGGTTTAACGCACGGTATCGAAAATGAGATCTTGAAGAACGACGGTGAAATTGGTTATTCCACTGCTACTGTTGACGCAAATGAGAATGAATTACAAGATGCTTTTGAGGATGCTGATGAATTGATTGAAAAGAAGAAAGTTGAAAAGAAGAAGAGTTACAGAGATCCCCAATTTTTTCTTTCTCATTATGCTCCTGCTTCGGTTGTCCAAGACCTGCAACTATCATTATCATCATCCTTTGCAAATGATGCCGCAAATGCAGCTTTTGATTTGGATAACGATGAGAAAGTGAAGGCAAACAAACAAATCATGAGGTGGGATAAGAAAAAGGGCAACTATATTAACTCACAATCGACTGATAAAAAGTTTATTATTGGTGAGAGTGGTCAAAAGATTCCCGCTACGTTCAGATCTGGTAGATACGATGATTGGAAAAAGAAGAGAAACTTGAAACCAACGAAAACAGGTTCGTTGGAGACCACTGAATCTAATGGTAATGATAATAGATTTAAACACAAAAAGGTATCTGCTCCTAAATTACCTGATAAATTCAGAAACGATTATCATAAGCAAAAAGAAAAGGTTAAAAAGGCTGTTGACGCCGGCATACATGTTAAAGGTTACAATAAACCTGGTCAAAAGCAAGAGCTTAGGTCAACTGAAGATATCAGGAAAGCAAGAGCAGTTAAGGAAAAGAAAAGAGCTAAAAATGCTCGCCCTAGTAAGAAACGTAAGTAGAGTTAAATTAATTAAATCAATCGTATATTGTTAATAAAGAAACAATTCAAAATTAATCAGCATGAACAAGCATCAAAAACCATCAAAAAAGCATAGAAGAATAGATGAACAAATCATCTTCTACCACCTCTGCTGTATGGATGATATCCTCTATTTCTATTTTGATAACCACCTCTTCCTCTAGAATTGCCAGAAGGACCGGAAGGAGGTGCTCTTCTTGGACCCTTTGGTAGGTTTAATCTCCTTGGGGGTCCACCTGGTGTACCAGAACCATCAGATCCATTTTCTGCCTCTTGGTTATCCTGAGAATCGGAAGGTTGTTGTTGAGGATTCAAAGGTTGCTCAGGTTGCTCTGCCTGGTTTTGTTGGCTGTAGTCACCGGTATTTCCCTGCGCCTGTTGCTGTTGTTGCTGCTGCTGATACATGTACCATTGCTGCATTCTTTGCCAATATTCCTGCATCATTTCCGGTGACATACCATTCATGCCTTGACCATAGGCAGCCATACCTGGTTGTTGATATTGCATTTGGCCGTACTGATTACCATAGTTACCATAACCGTACTGTTGTTGTTGCTGCTGCATTTGATTTTGTTGATGTTGACCTCTTGGTTCCGCTCTTTTAACTTCCATTGATTTCCCCTTCAAGGTAAGATACTTATTCACAGTTACTCTGTCCACAGCATCAGGTGAGTCATAAGTAATAAAACCGAAACCTCTTGATCTACCGGTGTCCTTATCAATCATTAATTGAGCATCGATAATACTACCGAATTGGGAAAAGAAATCATTAAAGTCCTTCTCATTGACCATAGGATCAATACCGCCAACGAAAATTTTACCAACCTTGTCTTGTTCCTCTCTGGCAATGGCTCTCTTAGGGTCAATCAACTTACCGTCTAAAACATGATCAGTCTTGATTACTTCGTCCACGGACTTTGGATCTTTAAAAGTCAAGAAACCAAATCCACGAGATTTACCCGTGTTGTTGTCTCTCATAATAGTATGGTCAATAACTTCACCATATTTGCTGAAATACTCAACCAAACCTTGCTCTGTTGTGTCCCAATTAAGCCCACCAATAAACATTTTACCATGATCTTTCCCCATGTTGGAAGGAGGTAATTGTTGAAACGACTGTGGTGGTGGTTGCGGTGGTTGCTGCTGAAGTGGCTGGGGTGGCAATGGAACCCCTCCAGGGAACTGTTGTTGCATCTGCTGCGACATCTGCTGGAAGTCTGGCATCTGCGATGGTTGCCCTTGAACTTGTGGTGGTGGAGGTGGAATAGCACCCGCGCCAGCTTGGCCAGTGGCTGCAGCAATGGCTTCTGGTTGTTGCGGTTGCTGTTCAGTAGCCTGTGCTTGCGCATTGGTCTCGTTCGATGCGCCTCCAGCGACTGGCACTTGTTCAGAAGACTCTTCTTTGGCCGGAGCGTCAGTTTTAGGTTCCTTTTTGTCTTCTTGCTTGTCGCTACTTGGTTCCTTCACTGTGGTGGATTTATCATCATCACCGCTAGAGTATGTTAGTATATTGCCTCTTTACGAAAGGATTGCTGTCATTAACTAGTTTCACTTCTTCGTGTTCACTTCTCTCCATCCTATGCCCTGACTGCTGCAATCCATAATTCACTCATCAAAAAAATACACACTAAATATCTTCGAAAAGAGCTTCATCTTCTTCGTAGGATGACATGACTAAATATCAGGACTATCTAATATACGGATTGATATCAGGACAAACTTAGTTTATTGAAATATGGAAGTGTATAAAACTAAACAAAAGCTATCTAGTGGTTAGATACAAATCAATTTCTTTCGAGTTTTTCTTCTTTTGGATCAATCAATCGGTTCGCTTGACTGTTCACTATGCCACTACTTTAGATGTCTTGAATTATCAATACCTTTTGTCTAAAGAAGCATATAAGGGATATAATGACCAAACGCCATCCTTAATTTTCCGTAAGAAATTTCTTGGTGTGCGAGAACCAATTGTTCAAACTTGTTACATAAGCATTAAGATATGGTTCTTAATGGTTGCAATAGTAGGACCATAGAGGCAGTTTGGCAGAAGAAGGAGAATTATGGAGGTGTATGTGGGAAGCAAAGAGCGGTGTGCCTTTGTATATTTTTGCTGTTTTGGCTATGTTGAAGTTGCGCTTTACACAAACACAATGTCTACTTTAAAGCCTTTGAAGTTGGCCCAGTGATCAGATTAAATGGAATATGGAATATAGTACTGTTTTATATATTATAACTTTGTAGAATAGAGAATTAACTTAGTAGATTTTGGGTCAGGAGTTTAATAGACTTTGTTGTGTTGTTGTGTTGAGAAGTTTTAATTGGAGAAAGTGGAAAAATCTAGTGATTTTGGTTATAATCTTGGAAAACTATCAAATTGTTCATATGGTATGAAACAAGAAAAATGAATAGAGTCGAGTTCAATGCAGAATCGACATAGAGGAATATGAGTTACTTATCATACATGCTGGAAGGGATACAAATTGGTGTGGGTATCTTGGATTTTGCAATAATTGACTAGAGCTCGCTGAGCCGCATCATTTTTTTCATATTCGAGATGCCCTTCACTATTATAACTAGTTTGATTCATATATAAAAAAGGTATGAAAGAGTACTTGATATACTTTGCCCAAGCGTACCCTAGCTTTAGAAGAGCCGAATTGGAATCTTTGGCGGAGCTTCATGGGATTTCCATAGATTTGAGTCACCACGATGAGCAAAACCCATTTTTGATAGTGAAGTTAGAAAATGACGAACAGGCACGAAAGCTCATCGAGAGGTCTATACTAGGAAGAGGAATATATGAACTTTGGGGACAGGGAAAAGAATTGGATGAATTACATGAGAATGTGAAACAAAATTCAGGCGAAAAGTTTCATGAATACAGGCAAATGTCGTTCAAATTCGATTTCATTGGTTATATGGGTAAGCGAAGCAGAGCGAAGAAGTTTGAAATCATAGAGTCGTTCTCATACATGGACTTCAAAGGATCAATAGATTTAAAGGATCCGGACGAGACGTTCACGGTTCTAGAAGAGTATCATGTATGCGGAACAGAGAAAGCTTCTGCCCCACTAAAAATGTGGTTTGGTAGACAAATTCAGCTTAGCGCAAGAACAGAAAACATTCTAGACAAGTATGACTTGAGACGCAGAAAATATATTGGAACAACATCGTTCGACGCAGAGCTCTCGCTAGTCAGTTGCAATATCGCACAGGTGGGCCCAGGCAAGATAACATACGACCCATTCACAGGGACTGGGTCCTTTCTAGTAGCATCAGCAAACTTTGGGGGATTACCAATAGGGTCGGATATTGACGTACGTATGTTGAGAGGCAAGGGCGATCAATGCAACATAAAGACAAACTTCAAGCAGTACGGAACAAGCTTGAACTTTTTGGACACCTTGACCATGGATTTCACTAACAATGCATTTCGTTCCAATTTGAAGATCGATACAATTGTGTGTGATCCCCCCTATGGAGTCAGAGAGGGTTTGAAGGTCTGTGGGGCAAGGGACCCGGAAAAAGCCTTGGGCAGAGAAAATATAGTCATTGGTGGTGAAAAGGCCCACTTAAGGAAGGACTTTATCCAACCAAAGAAACCCTACGAATTGTCAAATCTATTAGATGACCTCTTAGAATTTGCCGCGACTAGACTACCTGTAAGTGGTAGGTTAGCATTTTGGATGCCTACAGCCAACGACGACTTCGAGATTAACCACATTCCCCACCATGAAAAACTAGAACTCATTTATAATCTCGAGCAGGAATTCAGTAAATGGTCTCGAAGATTGCTAGTCTACGTTCGCAGAGACGATGATTTTAAAGGTAAGACTACTAAGGGCTTGAACAACAGTCTCAACAGCTTCAGAAATAGATACTTTAAAGGGTTCAGTGATAAATAGGTCATGTACATAATAATCCCAATACATACATATGTTTGTGTGACATTTGCACTATATTTAGGTGTTTATGGTTGCTTTACCATTTTTCAAACTAGCCTTGTAATTGAATAATCGAATTATGCTTTTAAAAAACACCCTAGTGCGATAATTTTGCAGCTTTTAATATGTGAGTAATGCGATTAGTCGACTATCAACTGCGTTATTAACTTCAAATGATAAGGGGATAATAAAGGAATAATAAGAAAAACGGGGTTCAGGAGGCCGTATAGTAGAACATTCAGGTGTAAATTAAAATAAACTCTTAGAAGGCAAAGTAGAATGGATATTCGTGGTCTCTTCAGGATTTTCAAAAACTATATAAATCTTTGAAGAATCCTTGCTATAGACAAGGTGAAATTAAGCTAGATTAGTTTTAAAGTAAGTTAAAAAATAAAAAATGGCTCCTCCAACAATGATTGATACTTCTGTCAGACACGATTTCAGCCCCATGGTGAAAAAGGATAATGTGGTCAAGTTATCATCCGACGCAGCTAACGCTGAGGTCAAATTCGCAGACTGGGAAAAGTTCAAATTTGCTCCAATCAGAGAATCTACAGTCTCTCGGGCCATGACTAGACGCTATTTCGCTGACTTAGACAAGTATGCTGAATCTGATGTCGTTATTATTGGCGCGGGATCTGCTGGTTTATCTGCAGCTTACGTTTTGGCTAAGAATCGTCCAGAACTTAAGATAGCCATTATAGAGGCAGGTGTCAGCCCTGGTGGTGGCTGCTGGTTAGGTGGCCAATTGTTCTCTGCTATGGTTTTGCGTAAGCCTGCTCATCTCTTCTTGGAAGAATTGGATCTTGAATACGAAGACGAAGGTGACTACGTTGTCGTTAAGCACGCAGCATTCTTTATGTCCACTTTATTATCAAAAGTGCTTCTGTTCCCAAACGTGAAGTTATTCAACGCCACTGCTGTTGAAGACTTAATCACCCGTCGCGATGAAACAACTGGCGACTTGAGAATTTGTGGTGTTGTCACTAACTGGACTCTTGTTTCCCTTAACCATGATACTCAATCTTGTATGGATCCTAATACAATCAATGCTAATGTGATTCTTTCTGCTTCTGGCCATGATGGTCCTTTTGGTGCTGGTAGTGCCAAACGTTTAGACAAATTGGGTTGCATCGAGTTAGGTCACATGAGGGGTTTGGACATGAACAGTGCTGAAGATGCAATTGTCAAGGGTACAAGAGAAATTACTCCCGGTTTAGTTGTCACTGGTATGGAATTAGCAGAAGTTGACGGCTCGAACAGAATGGGTCCAACTTTTGGAGCCATGGCACTTTCCGGTGTCAAAGCCGCTGAGGCAGTTTTGAATGTGTACGATGTAAGAAAGAAGCAGAACTCTGCTTAGATTGCTCTCTTCCTTTTCGTATAGGCTACATATTATGTATGAAATGGTATGATTTATGCTTTTAGAAGGTGTAATTGCAAAAAATGTACGTAGAGTATGACGACATTTTAGGTTCGACACATCGCGACATTTTTATTACTGGCGCAAATCATTTGAACTATAGCTATTAGGCCACGCAAAAAGTTAGCAGAATTGATACCAGCAATACAGGATGACAGATGTTCTCAAGTATGTATTTTGAATGAACACAGGTCAGTATTAGACCTGTATCCTTTTTATCCGTGAATTGATGTACTAACAGTGGTAGACCAACTAAGACTAATCCTCGTGGAATTCCTGAAGCTCCATTTATAGATAAGGTAGAAAACTATGTTAAAAACCCAGAGGAAGATTTTGATAAAGTTATCACGGCATTTCAGGACCGCTTACAACAATACAAGTTTATGGAAGTATCCAAAAAACAGCAATTAGGAGATTTGAATGTCAAAATACCAGATATTGAAAAAAACTTGGACATTATAAATTATATCGAAGAGACTAAAAATGACGACGACACAGAGGAACAAAAAATTGAAACCAATTATGAATTGAATGACACCTTATATACCAAGGCAACTATTGATGCTACGAATTTAAATTCAGTATATTTGTGGTTGGGCGCAGAAGTTATGTTGGAATATCCACTTGACGAAGCGATTGAATTACTAAATGATAGGTTGAAGGGCAACAAATCGCAATTAGAGCTTGTGAAAGAAGATTTAGAGTTCTTGAAGGAGAATATTACCACGATGGAAGTGAACACGGCCAGGTTGTATAATTGGGATGTTGAAAGAAGGAAGAACTCCAGAAAGGCAGAAGCTGACAAGGACTTAAAGAATTAAGCGAAGAAAAAAGTTTCTTGTAATATATACTGCTGAATATTAATGCATTAAGTGATATGTACTGTAATATGTAAACTATGTTCTGAATGTATCCAAAAACTGACTCCCCAAGGGTCGTATTGGCGTTTCTGCTCTAATTTCATGAGCAGCATTACTACTTCTCCCTTCATCTAAAACCTCTTCGGCTTCCTCTTCAGTTATCTGCTCGCCAACATTAGCGTTTGCATTACTGATTGATTGGTATCCACCACTAAATCTATTCCGCATAGATATGAGAGCAGCTCCAACGAACTTTCGAGGGCTCGTAAGGAGCCTGAATAGCGCAAATGGTAAAAGCCATTGTTTGGAACCTGGAAGAAGCTCATTTACATGTAGTTTCCCAATGATTAGTCCCACGAAACATGGTATTATTGAGCCCAATCCATTATTGAGCAAAAATAATGTATACATAATGTGAATTTGAAAATGGTTTGTGAGCACGAGCTCCTTGCTTGAGTTACTTGAGGATTCACCGTCTTCCTCCGAAACTGTGGGTTTACTAAGCAAAATCTTGAACTTGTATGAAGCCGGTATATATGTTCCGTAGCATACATACAACGCTGATAACAAACCCAAAGGCCCTGGAGTCACTTGATTGAATATAGTGGTCTGATATGACACTCCATCACTACCGCTCATTGTCGATGTGGCCAAGTATACTGCAAAATTGAGTCCCAACTGGCCCAAGCTCATTACTATGAAGCACAAAATAGCATTGTACATACAGAATACTATAATTAACGACAAATATCTCCTTGACCCGTAGAATCGTTCCAAATTCTTAAAATGAAACCATAGCATTGCGCTCAACATGTAATCCGACTCGTTGATCACCGACATCTGGTAAGTGATGATCCGCCAGTATTGGTTGTACTCCACTATCGAAGGGTCTATCGTTATCCGCACATAGTGCTTCACCTGAAATATCGAAAGGGTTAATGCCAACAAAGTTACCAGTATACATATCATCTTAGATACTGGTGTATTGGTAAATCCCCTTATCGGGGTGAGCTGCGTCATATCTTTGTTGTATCCCTTCTTAACTTACGCTGGATCTCTAACTGCTTCCAATTGTACGACAGATTGATCACTCCTGCCTACTTCTCCTTATATGTATAATGAGGTTGCTGTATCTATATGTGTCCCGCTAATTATATTGCCTCTCAGTCTAACTGCTTTACTACTGATAAACACAACCAATATAATCTGCGTAGGGTTGAGGCCCTACTAAATATACTCATCATATGATACGATCTTAGTACAATAGGACATAATTAGTGAAAAATTGTGAAATCCTAAAATTACACAAAGCCAAATTTTTCACCAAAAATTTTCAGTGCCATCGCCCTAACATTATCTTCAATTAATATAAGACAAAATTATTTCCTTTTTGCTAAATTTTAGTATCACAGGTCATAGTAATTAAAGATGGGTAGAGATCACACCACTAAACAACATGCCAGATCTGGTCACAGATCAGCACCAAAATCTGACAACGTGTACTTGAAGTTATTAGTCAAATTGTACTCGTTCTTAGCTCGTATGTATACAGTCAAATAAGGATTACCAAGAAGATGTCAAAATAAACCACTTGTTTACGAGCATTTGTTTGAATAATCAAGCATGTAGCTGAGAGTGGGAAGTGGGAAGCAAATTGTGGATTGGACAGATGAATACACACTCTTTTGTCAATACAGAAAAGAGTATCAATACCTTGCACTTGTAGAGACACAAGTGAAATCAAGATTGAGACTTGGGCAGCCATAGCTGCAAGTATGATTGATGCAAAGGTCTGTGTTGACATCGAGCCAATAGGGTTTCGAAGGGGGGCCCAGCTGGTGATGCAGCGGAGCCCCAAGAAACTAATAACCATTCTGCGAGTGCATGGCACAAACATTTATACAGTAAATGTGGTGTTTATTGTGCGTCTTCTGAGCAGAAACAAGAATCCTTATACTAACAAATATAGGTCGTACTGAGGCTCCATTCAACAAAGTCATCTTGAGATCTTTGTTCTTATCCAAGATCAACAGACCACCAGTCTCTGTTTCCAGAATTGCCCGTGCTTTAAAGCAAAAGGGTGCTTCTGACAAGACTATTGTTGTTGTCGGTACCGTCACTGACGATAACAGATTGTTGCAATTCCCAAAGACTACTGTCGCAGCTTTGAGATTCACCGCCGGTGCCAAGGCTACCATCTTGAAGGCTGGTGGTGAAGCTATCACCTTGGACCAATTGGCTTTAAGAGCTCCAAAGGGTCAAAACACCTTGATTGTCAGAGGTCCAAGAAGCTCCAGAGAAGCCGTTAGACACTTTGGTTTCGGTCCACACAAGAACAAGGCTCCAAGAATCTTGTCCAACGGTAGAAAATTCGAAAGAGCCAGAGGTAGAAGAAGATCTAGAGGTTTCAAAGTTTAAGTTAGATAGCTTATATACTTCTATAAGGTGTTTAGTTGAACTTTTTATTTCTGCGTCCTTTTCAAACTCGTTATTTGTGTTCAGTGTATAATATAAAATATAAGTTTCTGAGTTTACGTACTACTAAGTTATGGTTCCAAAGAACAGTAGCTTCTGTGACTGTAATTTCTCGTAGAGTTCCATCTTTTTTCTTCCACTCTAGCATCCACTCGCTAGACCCTACTAGATGGGCCTTGCCCGATGCTATTCGACTTCAATATAGGTGCACCTCTTACTCTACGTGGTATAATTCGCCTTGCGCAAGCACTCACGTCTCTTTACAATTCTACTATTACTACTGCAATTGTCAATTTGTCTCAGATAGCTCAGAAATCTCAATTGCAACCACATGTCTGTCGTTCTGAAAGTACATATGTCTAATAGATCCAACAACCAACCTCTCAATGCTAACAGCATAGAACTATTATTTTGCACCAATTCAAACTATGCTAATTGTGACTGTTTTTTAATGTCCGCGTATATATCAGAATATGTGTACTTTGCGGTACTAAATAAATAATGTGACACAAAAGCACCAATTTCCCTGCGAAAAATTCTGCCCATAGTAACCTCACAGTAAAACCTAGTCTACGGTAGGTGAAAAAAAATTTTAAACCTACTGAAAGGATTCATAATTAATTATACCTAATACATATAACCATAGACAATATGCCAGGTGTTTCCGTCAGGTAAGTATTGTCGTAGAATACAGATTTACAAAGGAAGATTGTCCTACCACGAAAGAAGAAAAATAGAGAGGAGAAAAATGATGAAGTATGAAGATCGACGTATGAGACAAAAGAGAAAGAAGAGCGAGTGGTGACACAAGAGAAAGGTATATACGGATATCGTGGACAAATCTAGAATGAAATAGAGCTTGTTAAGTGCTTTTTCATGAAGTGGAAGTGAACTAGAGAAGTGGGTACTAAATATTGAAAAATTTTAGAAATGTTTTTTCATATACATCCAGGCAGTTAAAGAAAATCGAAAAAGTCTCTAGACATATAATAGAGGAAAAGAGTGTATGGTGTTGCAGCTCTAAGTTGGGAGAGGACAATCTTCAGTAATAAATCGGAGAATATTGGGAAATAGTATACTAACAATTCAATATAGAGACGTTCCAGCTCAAGAATTCATCAACGCTTACGCACAATTTTTGCAACGTCAAGGTAAGTTAGAAGTTCCAGGTTACGTTGACATTGTCAAGACTTCTGCTGGTAATGAATTACCACCACAAGAAGCTGAAACTTGGTACTACAAGAGAGCTGCTTCCGTTGCTAGACACATCTACTTAAGAAAGCAAGTTGGTGTTGGTAAATTAAATAAGTTATACGGTGGTTCTATCAACAGAGGTTTCAGACCACACAAGCATGTTGATGCTTCTGGTTCTATCAACAGAAGAGTTTTACAATCCTTGGAAAAGATCGGTGTTTTAGAAATTGCTCCAAAGGGTGGTAGAAAGATCTCTGAAAACGGTCAAAGAGATTTAGACCGTATTGCCGCTCAAACTTTAGAAGATGACGAATAAATTATTTCGGTGGTGTCTTTTTAATGTTGAATAAATGGTGTTTTATTTTTATTAAGCTCTCTTAGTTTCTCTAATTTTGTATTTAACTAATAAAATTAGCAAAACCGCATTGTAAAATATTAATTTACGTTGCTTATATGTCGTAAGAAGTCAAACTATTTAACTCTCATTAATTCGTTCGTAAGTAATTTATCTTTTCTAATGCTACTGGCTAAGTTTGATTACTCACATCGAGGACACATTTAGCAACCTGCTGGCCTTCCCTTTCACGAAATAATATACTGACATCTTCCTCTAGGCCAATCCAATTCAATGGAGCTTGGTCAGGTAAAGACGTTATCCATGACTTATACACGGCCGTAGATACACCTTCAGGAATATTAAGTGTCGTACCAGTGTTCTTAGTCAATTCATTTTCAACTAAATTGAAGGTGATATCAAAAGCCAGTATCTTGAAAATATGTGCTGCCAAATTTATGATGTATTTCAAGTCACTTTTGTTATCCACTTGACCACCATAGGTAATTTCTCCAATCAAATAACTCAATTCTTCCCATGGTATTAATTCTGGCGAAATATTGGATCTGCCATCAGTAAATGGTTGAAGTAGTTTTTCGATTACATATAGCCCAGCAGCAAAGTCTGAATCATTTATATCGTAATTCTTCGTAAAGGATATTGGTGCATATCTTAATCTTTCTTGTACTATAGCATGGAACCATGCCAATAGGAAACAAATGTGTCTGAACTCGTTGGTATTTTGCTCTAGTAATTTCTGTGGAATTGAATTGAAAACTTCATTCACTATGCTTTTCAAGCCTGGCAGGTTCTCGAATATAAGAACCTTTGATTTATTAATCAACGCTGCAGGAATGTTAGAAGATAAATTGCAGCTCAAAAATATCTTGAATTCGGAATAGGATGGTATAGAATCGAGTTTTTTGTCAAGGTGATTGAGCCAATTTGGAGACATTTGTACGTTTTGAATTAAAATCCAATACCCCTTTGCTGCGGCCATTGCTATCTCTTTGTCTGCTATTTCAGTCCCTTCTTTTGATCCCATCGAAACTACTACTAGCTTGATGTTCAAGCGACGTGCGGCTTGTTCAACCTTGAACGTAGCATCATAGCTTTCAAGCGATGCTAAAACAATTGGCCCTATCTGCGCAATACTCGGCTTGATCCAGTCTTCAATAGTATACTTTGAACTATATGGACCTACGCCAGTAAATAGGAAGGAAGTAATACCATCTAGTGCGTCCATAAAGGAATCCTTTTTATTATTAGCAGATATGAACAACGACTTAATAACATCAGCCAATATGACCAAAGTCTCATTATTGCTGTTGGATAAGCATAGCTTGTCGATCATAGCATCAGTTGTAAGATCGGCTCCATCATACCTAATAGAAATTTGATTAAAAATTTCATCCAAGGATTCAGTGTATTTACCCTCTTGTATTGATTTCAATACTACTTCAAATGCATTTTTGAACTGTGAGCCTAATTCCAAAGCATAATAATTTAAAGTTAGTGCTATTGCAAATACTATACTGTCAAAGTGCTTCAAAGAAGGTGATATCCTTGAGAAAGACTCCCGATATAGCTCCTTGATAAAAGTGCCAATTTCAAATTCCATAGAGTGGGCGCTTAAAACGAAACTGAACGTGGAGACAAATGCTTCGAGCGAAAAATGGTAAAATTTGTTGAGACGGTTGAGTTGCTTGAAAAGAGAGAAAATTGATGAGGAATGCTTTGCAATGTCATAATATTTGTTTCTGACATCGTCTACTATTCTCATTATATCTTTAGATTGGTCAATTTTCCTATCTGTCTCATTGGCTTCAGCCTTCAATGTTTCTAGAGTCACGATAATTGTGTCATCATCAAGAATGTTACCAGACAAATTGCTTAATGAATTCAAGAGGCTTTCTTCAAGATAATGTAAGCGAACTAAATATTCACTCTGCAACTTGACCAGCTCATTTCTCTTATATTCTATGTCAGGGTTCTTTTCTTGTAAAGTAGCATTGAGTACCAAATTTTCAAGACTCCCAGTGGTGACAGAAAAGTTAACTAATGAGCATCTTGCAGAAACAAACGGTGATAAAATCATCAGAGAATCCTTGGAATGCAATACTAGTTGGAAATCTGTGGAGAAATCAATTTCTTCGTTTCCAAGATGAATCACCATCCGACCACCATTTCTATGTACTTCGTTTCTTAAAATAGAATCTAATAATGGATCATAGTACTCGGCATCTTGAATGAGCAATGTACCACCAAAGCGAATTGCGTTCTCAAGCTGCTTAGTGAAACCATCGTTTAAAAAACTAGTAGTAGACACTTTCTTAGGTAAATAAGATTGGGCTAATATACCTGGTATTTGACCAGAAGGATCGATGATAATAGGTATTTTCGCTCTTTTCATTATCGTGAAGTTTTCAATATTCAATTCATCATTCGCCAAACCACACTTTTCCAATTTTAGAATTTCATCGCCTTTGGTTAGATACCTCGCAACAGAAATATTTTCATCAAAGGGAATACCAGCTTTTGCAAGTCTTTGCTGCCAAACCTTGTTAAGGAGAAAACGGCCCTTTTGGTCATAAGTACCCGAGTAAGCTAAAAATGCAGCTGACAAAATAGAATTTCCAATTGTTCGTTTTCTTTGTTCACTAAACTTTTTGATACTCGATTTCCACCTTTGACGCTCAGAAGTTAAATTCTCTATTAATTTCATACTTCTTTCTACCTTTTGTTCAACTCCTTTCATTTCTGTTTTGATGTTCTCGGCATCCCTTATTAATGAACTATAACTCTCCTTATACTGATCAATGCTTTCTTCCAATTCGTGAATCATTTGGTCAATTGCTATCAATTGAGCTTTGGTGTTTTTCGTTTGACTCTCTAATAAATACATTTCTTCTCTAAGAGGGCCAATATTTTCCAAGATAGTAGAATAAGCCAACTGGGCTTTAATCCATTGCAATAATGGGCCACATGCCTTACTGGCTCTATTCACGGATTCAAAGTTATAGTCGCTTCTCGAGAGATATGTTTTCTCCATATAAATCCTTATTTCTGGGGTTAGTTGCAGTTCATTATCGTAGGCCACTATATTGGAAATGAAATCATCACGTCGAACAATTAATTGAACATCCTTCCAGCAGGAGACTTCATAACCAATCAATATGCAAACGGATTCCATCGTCATTTTTACTGCCGCGGGAGGATTAGACATACTTCTAATCTCGGTTAGATGCTGCTTCTTGATATTTTGAACACCTCTTTGGGCCTCCAATACAGCAGGTTCAGCAAGTTCAAGATCCTTTGTAACCTTTATTCTACGTCCTACGATTTCGGCTTCTTGTTTAGCCAATTCTGCTTGGGTAGCGACTGAAAACTCTTGCTTTCTCTCTGCCTCATTTTGTTCTTTTAACATTTTGCTTAACATTGCCTTAGCTTCTTTATCCTTATTAAGTAAATCATCTTTCTTTTCAGATAAGCTTTGCTTCAAGTTATTCACCTGAAGTACAGTTTCTCGGAATTTGTCTAGGCCCGAGGTTACATGGCGCTGATTCTCTTCCAATTCAAACTGTTTGTCATTGAATATTCTAATAAATTCTTTAACAAATGATAGTATTTTGCTAGGGGTATTTCTTACTCTTACTGTTGATTCGTACTCGAAAGGAAAAGTGTGGAAGTAAATTATCGTATCAACAACCACATCTCTGAAAGTCAGAACTTTGAACATAGAACTCTCCACGAACTCAACAGGTATCTCATAGTTTGACATATCAAGAGGAACTGTCTCAATCGAATTAGACACGATATCAAATAAAGTAGTATTTGACCAATCACCCATCCAACTAAGTACGCATCTATTGAATAAGGCCGGGGATGAAACGATTTGAGGTCGGTTTACGTTTTTCATTTCACTTAAGGTAAAAACTACGTGCAAGTTCATCGATACCTGCTTAGTAAACCACTCGTAGAGCTCGTCATTTGAGTCAAGAAGCAAATTCTGTGCCTGAGATTGTTCTAAGCATTGGGCCATCAAACTCTTGAAATCCTCCCCTTCAAACAAGCCAGGTATTTCAGCATTTGCAAGCAAAGTATTCATTCGTTCAATAAAAGATGTCTCAAGGATACTAGACTCATCAATGACAAAGCAAATTCTCTCACCTTTTAAGCATTTCATAAGGACTTCTTTTAGTGTCTCGTCAAAGTCTAGAAGGCCATAGTTTTTGTTAACGTTGAGTTGAACCACTTTGATACCATTTATCCATGCAACGAACTTTGTGAGTGTAGTTTTTCCACTCGTACATGGTCCTACTAAAATCATATGGCCCTGAGGTTGTCTCAATACCCTATCTATTCTCAAAGAATGATCTAATAGATCCTCGTATAGCACCAAATCAACCTCGATTTCTTCCTCACTAAAGACTCTGATTCGCTCAGCAAGAAAAGAACGCAAATCACTTTCACTAACAGACTCGTAGACTGCAGTCAACCAGTTTGAGTAGAGAACAGGCTCCTTCATCGCATGAGAAATATCAACATTAGGGAAGTAGGTAGATATCGTATGACGGAAAAGATCTTTTGTCCAATTTCTTTCATAATCACAGACTAATCTATCGAAGAACAACCTTAGTCCTTCATGATACCATAATCGTATCAAATCTTGTAAGCTGGAATACTTAGAACATTTTAAAGTAGCCAAAATTCCCTTAGTCCACCGAGTTAGTTCACGAGGTGAGTAGATATAATGATCTTGTAGTTCGAATGTCAATTTCTGCTTTGTCTTTAAATACACATGAATCATTGCCTCTGTAAGAACCGTGGTGTATCCCCTGATATCTGGAGCACATTTCATAACAGCTAAATTATAGGATTGATAAATTTGATATAATGAGTCTTTCCCTGGATAGTCAACCATTATTAATGATACATGGCGTAAGAAACGGTTTGTGAGCTTATTACGACCAGGATCATTAGGTGGATTGCAGGCACCTACAAACTGGATATTCAGCAAGTGAACCCATTGTTTGTCTTTAATATCCCAGAAACCATTATGCTCGATTATCTGTCGAATCAAAGAAATAACTCTTTGAGTACCATATTTATCAAAGCCTGGTAAATTAATTTCGTCACAAAATACTACTAGCCATTTACCGTTAATCTTAGGTGTGAGAATGGCGCCATTGCTAGTTTTTTTGTAGTTGCAATATTGCTCTAAAGATTTCATTAGTGATTGAGGAGACAGCTCTTTCGAAAAGTTGAGCGAAAGAACTTCCAAGTTAGGGGACTTTCTCAAGGCTTCCAACAATGTCATAGTTTTACCAGAACCTGGAGGACCACACAACAATAATGATTTGTGTTCATTTAAAATCGAGTATATCAAATTTTCGTGCCTGAGTGTATCAACTGTAGGAATAACTATGTTCGGATCAATTACATGGTGAGGTTCAAGGTCTACGGGATGAACCTTTTTGCTCCAGTTTATCCAGTCACAATCAGGCATCTGAATGTCAAAATCGATATAACAATCCATTGCTTCGACCGGTTCAAATTTATTCGAATTGAATATTTCAAAGTTAGATATTCTATTAGTCAATTCCTCCTTTCCAGAGAGGGGACAATCTCCAGCAAAGGCCCATATAAGTGACAAGAGGATGGCTTTACTGATGTACTGGTCACTATTGTCCAAAGGCAAGCCCTTATTTTTCAATGAGTAAGCAATAAAGCGACGACAATATGATTTTAACAAAGTAAAAAATGATTGCATTGCTCTATGGACAGAGAAGTCCATGATGTGAGTCAACTTTGAGGCCTCATTGATAACACTTTCTATAATATTATCCTGAGTAAGCATTTGGGTGATTCCCTGTATCAAACGGTCATACATGGTACTGATCTCTTCATTGCTAGTAGAAAAATCATCATCGAGATGTAGTTGTGATTTAGCCAATTGGTATAACAAGCTCTTGAATAGAAGGTCATGTGAAACTATAGAAGAATCAAACCAAATCATCCCGCAACGACTTACGGTAGCCGGAGTGGTATATTTTAGGCTATCAACTTCAAAAATCAATCTTACGTTTTGTGGCAAAGAAAGTCGCTCACCATTAGGTAATGTTAATATTTTGTTATCATCCAAGACACTATTAAGATTCTCAACCCACTCAGGATCAATGTCTCCATCAAATACTATCCAAATGTTTTTTGACATTTCGCCCCGAAGATTTGCCTTCACCTTTCTTAATATACTAGTGAATAAACCATCAGTCCAATCTCGTGTAACCACGTCTAAATAACCATAGATATTCTCTTTAGACACAACCTTGCAGTCTATGATGAAAGAAATTTGTTCAACATTTTTGATCATAGACATTGACTTTAGAACCAGTTGCCAAATAGTTGACTTTCCAGAGCCCGCTTCTCCAACGAGCATGATGCCATGGTGACTGTTCTGCATTTGGTACAATTGCATTGCTTTCATCTTAAACTCCTCAGAAATTACGAGACCATTCTCTTTTCCATAGTTGACCAATTGAGAAATGAAATCGCTGTAATCATGAGGATCGTATGCAACATTGGGAAAATACTTTTCCAGTAAACTATTCATGACTGACTCGTCCGGCTTGATAAGCTTTGGAGTGATAGTCTCTTTGATGCTCTGTAAGATAAGTTCATTCTCTAGAGCTTTATCATGTTTTTCATTTGTTATATTCGAAGCTCTTTTGATTGAGCCACATTTGATCAATGTATTCTTGAGAGATCTTAAACCAAAATCATAATGTGATTGATCAGATGTTAATTGAGCCATGTCTAAGAAGAACGGAACAACTATTGATGCTAGTTCTTTAGCGTAAGCAAAACTTTGAGATGTAAGTAACACCTCTACTATTATTTCCAAATCAGGCTTCTCCATTGAAAAGTTTCTGAAGAGTTTCTTTAAGTTCTCGGGCAATTTGGATCGACCAGCATATCCCGGATTCATTGTGACAAAAATACCGCTCTCTGGATTGATGTGAATTTTTTTACCCGATATTTCAATTAAATCTTGTGGAAACCTTAGCCCAAGCTCAATACTCTCGATTTGCGAAGATACGGCACTTAATATTTTTGCATCTAATCTATTAAATTCATCAAAGCAGCCCCAGCATCCTACTTTGCAAAGACCCAAGAAGATCCTTCCCATTGATTGGAAGTCGAACGATTCATCGCAACAAAAAACAATGACCATCTTCCCTAAATTATTTCCGAGTGCTTTGATGGATTCTGTTTTACCTGTGCCTGCGGGTCCAAAAGGAGAACCTCCAAGCTTTTGGCCCAATGCCTGCGTCATTGTTAAGAAACACTTATCTATCAAAGGTGTATACGCTAACTTCTCGGGTATGCCAAGATATTCAAACCCATATGAAAATTCTATATTCGACTGTCTCACTTTCAAGCATGTTAACAAATCATTTGAATCTATATTATAACGAAATTGTTGTTGTGTGTTCCAAATAAAAGACGCTTCAGAATGTGACCTAGCGCTGACTAGTGCAGATGCAATATCTCTCTGATGTATGAATTCAATAATCAAATGTTCCACTTTCAATCGTTGAGCAATAGCAAGGTCAGAAGAGATGTGCCGCGTCATGATTTCAATTAGCCTGCAATAATTATCAAAGACCTTTGAAAAATCATTATTATCAAATGCAGAATCAACAAATCCAGTAAAAATAATTTGACAAACAACTATAGTGACCTGTGAAGGTACTGAGTGAATCAAGTGGAATAACTTAGATTCATCAAGATTATTTGCATTTTCGTAAAGATCTTTAAATTCAGTTATAGCATCTTTGGTTAATTTAGATAATGTGAGTCTCACTTCCATTTCAAGCTCTTTCAACCATTCGTGTATCCGAGAGTACTTTATAAGAGAAACGGGATTCGCTAACCTGACTTTTTCATCTTGTTCACTATTGATAGCTGTTACCAAGCATAACTCTTTATTGTAGTCCACATGAGATATACCAATAAACATTTTTTGAAAATGCTTGTTCATCTTTGCTACATCACTAGAACCACTAATAATCTCTAATAAATCTTCGTTTCCTATGAAATAAAACCTGGGGAATAACTCTCTTTGTTTCTCAAGATACTCTGTTAATGACTTTCGAATCTTATTAATGCCATCTGAAGCCTTCTCCATGCTAAGTTGGATATCAGGTACAGACAAAATTTCAATAGCCAACGAGCACTTATAAATCCGTTTCAAAAGATTCAAAAATTGGAAAGAAATGTTGCCGAATCTATTGAATTCAATAGGTAGAACCTTTTGAATATCATTATTATCCTTATTGAAGACACCATTCAAATATACCCATTGTCTTTGAACGTCTATCCAGATATCCAATAAGACAAATAGCCTGTTCAACTTTTCCTCCAAATTTACTATATCCTGCTCAAAATTACTATAGTATGGTGAGCTTTTCATGCTTGACAATGAGTTAATGTCATTATTACATTGTTCGAAAAGAATATCCCAATTCTTGACTAGTCGAATCTTGTTGTTGTAGTTAAACATCTCAAAAGAAATAGTGGACCAATCCTTCTTAATCTGACTCAAGGTGTCTTCGATTGTTTGTTCATTATTTGCTTGATTCAAAATCGACTTCACAATATGCCCATTTATAGTGAAATTCAAACTCCAGACATCGCCAATCTTCAAGCTTTCATAATTCAAATTACCATAGCCTAATTTGTCTAGCAAAATTTTCCAATGTCTAGGCTTCATAGCATTAGTCTTTAAATCATTTATGAAAACGTAGCTTTTCAAGTGAGACTTGATTAAGCTCTGGATTTCATCAAAAGCAGAATATTGTCGAATCCTGGATGGAAGCGATCTTGATGTATTCAACAAAGTATCCAACTGACGATGTAATGTTCTTGGATGAACATCAATCCATCTGGTGCAGCTTATTCGGTTAAGTTCTTCCCATAAAGTGTTGATGGAAGACCACACAGATTTGAGGTCTTTGATTTCTTGAACAATGCTTTTCAAGTCGAACACTTTATTGGTCGAAATATTTAGAGAGATCGCCACAGCTGAAATGGAAACTCTCTTCTTCATTAACAAGGTACAAGATTCTTCGAAGTAATTCAACTTATTAATCGCTTGCGAAGGGCTGAGATTTCCAGCAATAGGTTTCTTAGTAGACCATCCTTCAACAAATGAATTTGTCAGATCACTTAGATTAACTGCTTCAGATTTCACTTTCGAACTAATTAAATCATAACTACCATTGATCTTCTCTCGCTCTCTATTGATCAAAGTAGAAAGGGCCGAAAAATTATTTTCAAGTTGTTCGACATAAACCCAATTTTTGGGATATTTAAACCTTAGTTTATACAATAATGTCTGACTTGTACTAAACACCATAATTTTTTCATGCCACCCTTCCATGTTCTTGCTAATTTCTAAATAATTTTCAATGCTTTCTATTACTTTTTGAAAGTTTTGGAAATCAAATGTTTTTTCAAGCGTAGATTTAGCTTTGATGAAATCATTGTTAAGAGATTGCAATCTCTCTTGATATATTTCACTAAACTTTTGGATTAGTTCATTTTGAAAATTGTCAAACTTCAAATTCACTCTCGATTGAACTTTTGCAAAATTGATCACTATTTTATTGCCCACCCTTTTGAAACTTTCAGCCTTATCAAAGAGAGATCTCAACTTAAGAACTTTCTGAAGCATGTTTAGCCATTCATTTAAAGTTTGGGAATTTGGCAATAGCTTGAGCAAATCATCACTAGAGTTAACTTTTAGTTCCCAAAGGCTTTGCAATGTGGTCCATTTCCTAAAATATAATTCACCTTCTTTAATCAAGACATCAATATTGTAAAGAACATCAACTATAACGGATCTTATACTTTTACTCCACGATTTGATCTGAACAAGCTTTATTGTTTGGTTTTTATCAAGCTGAATACACGGTTGGCTCTCAATAATTGACAAAGTTTGATTCACTTTGTTATATAAATTCTGCTTAGTGAACAGAAGAGGGGGCGAAATCTTGAACTCTTGATCCAGAAATAGAATTGAGTGATCAATTTGCTCCGTTAGGTCCAATGAATCATTCACATCGATCCCCGTTAAATCTGCCTTCAATAAGACTAACTGCATTTCACACTTGTCGATCAAAATTCCCAATACGACGTCATTTAACAAGTCACACAAATGATTAGTTCCATTAAAATTGTCTAGGGATAACTTAATGACTTCAGATTGAACTTGTTGAATTAGACTGCTTATAGTTTTGAAGTCAAAATTGCAATTTGTTAGCTCTAAGCAGATTTGATTGTAAAAGAAATCATGAAACTTTTCTAGCGTATTCACTTGATTATAAAGATTGTAAATTTCGTCTTGAAATGTAGATAAAATATTGAGTGATTTAATTTCGACTAAATTCTCAGAGCCTTCTAAGCTATTATTGGAATCACTAGATAATATTTGTAAATCTAGAGCTTGGGATAAGTTAATCCAATCGATTTTAACTACTCTTGGCAACATACTCAAAACTTTTGACTTTTGCTTCTCCAACAAAAACCCAAGTTTCGAACCGAATTCTGTTGCGATTAAGTCATAATCCAATACCTTTTTTAATATACTCATGTGCTCATCTAAGCCATTAATGAAGGAATGTAACTTATCTATTTTCTTGAATTGTATCGTCAAATTGACAGGGATCGTGTATCCCATACTAGCTAAATGTTGCAATTGTTGAGATAATCGGATTAACTTGAAATCAAAATTGATGCTCAAATCTAACCTTGGATTTGAGGTAACCTTCATGATAGAACCCTGAAGATCAAACTTAGTATTCGTTAAATCATCCAACCAGTTTTGAAATAATTGATCCGAATTCAAATTCTCAATTAATTTGGTAGTCTTGAAATATATGTCACTTCCAATTGAATATTTATTCCAATTAGTACCTAGCAATTTTGGTAAAATTACCAAGTAAGACCTCAATTTATTTGATAAACTTACATTCCAAGTAATTTTAAATATAATTGGATCTTCATGTTTGCCAGCACTAGTGAAACGCATTATTGTATCAATAAAGCTCTTAGTTTGATTAAGATTGAGATCAATTAGTTTCTCTATATCTAAATTCGCTGAAGACAATATTTTTAATTTGAATTCATCATTAATTAAATGTAGTAAATGAGAAGATATTTCGCTAGATATTTCGAATCTATTGAAGATCGATAAGAACTCATTGAAGTTATTGCATTTTTCGAAGTAGCCGTTTATCTGCGTGATAACTAATGACTCCAAATCCTGATACGTTGATAGGTAAAGGCCTTCGTTATTTGACCACACATTCAAACTTTGCGTGGTCAAGTCCAATAGGTTACATGGTATGATGTAGTTATTGTAAGCATCAATTAATTTGTGAGCAATGCTACTGCTATTCTTCAAGAAAGTATCGCACATTATCAACAAGTCATTGTGCTTTAAGCGAAAATTATACCAGATACTGAAACGAGTTTTCAAATTAGAAAATTGATCTTGATTGATTTTGATAATAAAAAATTTCTCTTGCCTTTTCCTTAATAATTCACGAAATAAATTTATTATGAACTTAAGATTATTCTCTATGACGCTAAAAACCTTTACTACCAAATGATTGTATATGCTTAAGAATTCCGATAATGGCAAGGTCATAAGGTTGTATTTAACTAAAATTGACGAGAATTTTATAGTTATATCTGTGAGAACTATCTCAATCAACTGAATTGCCCTGGTCAATGGAAAGGAATTCAAACTCTTTAATTTTTTGAAATGATTAAATACATTAACTATGATCTCCTCAAAGTTTTCCATGTTGAATTTTTCATACGTAGACAAAAGCACATCATCTATGGGAAAATCTTTCAATAATGAATTGTACAATTTTGTTTGTGACAATTTGTCATTTAAGCCAGAATTATTTTGAAATGTAAGTGTGATGTGAAATCGTTTACTTTTATTCAAAAGTTCGATTGATGCCTTCACCTCTGAGGATGCAATTTGTTCATCTATTGAAACTAGTGCTAGCTCCATAGACTTCCAAAATTGAATCTCATCTAGAACAGAATCGCCATCCATCGGATTATGGTTAAGACTAGTAATAGCCTGTATCTGTCTGATCCAATTGTTGACAACGTTTGTCAATTCATTCAAAAACTCTGTATCGTTTAGCAAATCGCCCTCATCAATTTCCCCGTTTAGCAATTGAGATACCTTGGGATGGCTAGAAATTAGCAAGTTTGGCACCTGGATTCTCTGTTGCAAATGCTGTAAGGACAACGATAGCTCGTTGAACTTGTTCTTGGTGTTATTGGTGAGCTTAGCATTGTCGTTGGTGGATATCAAATTGAAATATGGAGAGATCCCAAAATTAATTATGGATCTAATATTCTCCAACAATCTGTTTGATGATGAGTCCGCGACTTGAATAGTAGGTATACTTATAACGTTCAAACTGTCAATTGTTGTCAATTGTCCGGCTGGCTTGACAATTATAATGATGGCCCCAACATTTTCTAGCGACTCTATTGAATGCAAGTCGTTTGTTGCGTCGTATGCCGTGCAATATTTAATGATATAAATGGTGTCGCTGGCGTGACTACTTAAGAAATTGTTCAAAATTTCTTCGATTCCAGGAATTGCTGGAAGCTGGACCAATCTATCTATAAAGTCACCCAAATCCTCCAATGCTATTGGGTCCATTGTGTCTATTTGCTGTTTGTCTGATGATGTGACTGATATTCAAATCTAAATGTAAACAACTTGAGTGATCTGCGAATCGTGATGGCCTCACGTCACTGGTGTATATATGAGCATGGCACGACCTGCTGCAAAACGCAGGCTCCTTTAGTTCGCTAGGTCTGCTACTACCTCTAGTCGGACCTAGGGCGCTTACTTGTTGAATCTTCATCTCCCTGAAATGCTTTCAACTAAGTGTTTCAATACAGTTTTTTGAGTCCTCGTTCTTTACTAAAAGCTATAAATTGTAAAAAATGCGCCTTTCAGTCTTCCAATGGCAATATTTGTATATAATTGTTTTTCTATCCCTGTAATAAACTATTTACCATGGTAGTTCACCACTGCACCTAGAACAGCATCCGATAGCCTCGTGTCTATTTCTAAGCAGTTTTAATAGTTGGTGACGTATTTGCCCATCTATTCTTTCATTACTCTAAATGCTAAGCCCACTAAGGTTAAGTTGCAAGCTCGCTTCTCTGAGATTTCTTTTGTTAATCTTAACTCCGCCTACCATCGCCGGGTTATCTAGTTTTTACTACCGCCTCTTCGGCGTAACGGCAGGGTGCGTTGTCCCGAAGCAGTTTTCGGATGGTAACACGTACCATAATTCCGTTCCGAAGAAGAAATCGCACCCATTACATTTAGTAATCTTCGGATAGTCACATTTTATTACTTTACATGTTCCGACCCGATGTAAACACAGTCGTAAAAAGTAAATTCATTACATACAGCAATAAACGATGAGTGAAAAGATTTGTCATTCCGACTCATAATAATTTCCATAATTTATTTTGGGTAATATCACCTCGCAGAGCTGCATTATATATATATAGCAGACGTGCCAAATTATTTTAAGTAGATTTAAAGTTTTATTCTATCTAAATTTATACTTTCATATTTAAAATAAATTAGCACATTAGAAAATTAGTACTGTCAACGACTATGTCTAGTACAACTAATTCGCTAGATAATAAGTCAAAGTATGAGGATACCAATTCTGTGATTGAGTTTGCTCCGGAGCAGGCACAGGAAAGTTCTGTTTATGGAGGGTTCGATGAAAGCGCCAACGAAGATATAAAGCAATTGGCACGAACCATGTCGAATATCAGTAGGACCGAAACCAGAAAGACGCAAGGCAGTGAGGATTTGATAAGGTATTTATCGCACATGTCGCAAGTTCCAGGGGTTTCGCCATATGGAAACGATATTGACGAAACTTTAAATCCAGAGAGTGATAACTTCAATGCCAAATTTTGGGTCAAAAATATGAGAAAATTGCATGATTCAGATCCAGAATACTATAAGCCTTCTTCACTAGGAATTGCTTATAGAGACTTGAGAGCTTACGGGAAAAGAGCTGACTCTGATTATCAACCCACCGTTACCAATGCGTTGTACAAATTGGCAACGGAGGGATTTAGAGAGATACAGAAGGACGACCCTTCAAGATATTTTGATATTTTGAAGAGTATGGATGCTATCATGAAACCCGGTGAAGTGACTGTTGTGTTAGGCAGACCTGGATCTGGGTGCTCGACTTTGTTGAAGACAATTGCAGCACATACGTATGGGTTTCATGTTGGCAAAGAGTCTAAGATCTCTTATGACGGGTTGGAACCAAAAGACATCATCAAAAACTTTAGAGGCGATGTGGTATATTCCGCAGAAACAGATGTGCATTTCCCTCATTTAACAGTGGGTGATACCTTGGAGTTCGCAGCTAGATTGAGAACTCCTCAGAACAGAGGAAATGTTGATAGAGAAACGTATGCCAAGCATATGGCATCCGTATACATGGCTACTTATGGTTTATCGCATACAAGAAATACCAACGTTGGTAATGACTTTATTAGAGGTGTTTCTGGTGGTGAACGTAAGAGAGTATCCATTGCAGAAGTATCATTGTGTGGATCGAATATCCAATGTTGGGATAACGCCACTAGAGGTTTAGATGCTGCTACTGCTCTAGAATTCATCAGAGCATTAAAAACTTCTGCTTCCATTTTGGACGCAACTCCTTTAATTGCTATTTATCAATGTTCTCAAGATGCCTATGATTTATTTGACAATGTGGTCCTTTTATACGAGGGACGGCAAATATTCTTCGGTAAGGGTGCTGAAGCAAAAGCATTCTTCGTTGATATGGGTTGGGATTGTCCTCAAAGACAAACCACTGCTGATTTCTTGACTTCTTTAACTAATCCCGCCGAAAGAGTTGCAAGAAAAGGATACGAAGACAAAGTACCAAAAACTCCTGAAGAATTTGAAGCATACTGGAAAAACTCTCCACAATACGCGAAATTGATAGACAGTATTGAAGATTATTTTGCTTATACTAAGGAGAATAGCATTGGAAAGGACTACCATGATTCTCATGTCGCGAGACAGGCGAGTCATGTATCTAATAAGTCACCTTACACCGTTTCATTCTTCATGCAAACTAGGTATATTATGGGTAGAAATATCTTGAGAACTAAGGGTTCTCCTTCCATCACCATCCAATCTATCATAGGGCAATTCATTATGGGTTTGGTTCTATCCTCCGTGTTTTATAACTTGCAACCCAGAACAGATTCGTTTTACTCTCGAGGAGTTGCAATGTTTTTCGCAGTTTTGTACAATGCTTTCTCATCTTTGTTAGAAATTATGGCCTTGTTCGAGGCTAGACCTATAGTCGAGAAGCATAAGAAATACGCATTATACCGACCTTCGGCTGATGCTTTAGCTGGTATTATTACTGAATTACCTACAAAGCTTTTGATGTCTATGAGTTTTAATTTTGTACTCTATTTCATGGTTCACTTTAGACGTGATGCTGGGAGGTTTTTCTTCTATTGGTTGATGAACTTTCTGTGTACTTTAGTCATGTCTCATTTATTCAGATCTTTGGGTGCCGTTTCAACCTCGTTAGCAGGTGCTATGACTCCTGCAACTGTGTTGTTATTGGGCATGGTTATCTTTACTGGATTTGTTATTCCTACACCAAGCATGTTGGGGTGGTCAAGATGGATTAATTATATTAATCCTGTTGGGTATGTTTTCGAATCATTAATGGTCAACGAGTTCAATGGACGTGAATTTAAGTGCTCTCAGTTTGTTCCTACCGGTGGACCTTATAACAATGTTCAATCTAATGAGAGGATATGTTCAGCGGTTGGGGCTAAAGCTGGCTCAACTGTAGTACAAGGCACCGATTACCTTGCCATCTCATATCAGTACTATAATGCTCACAAATGGAGAAACTTTGGTATTACTGTTGGATTTATCATATTTTTCTTATTCGTCTACATATTTTTAACTGAATTCAACAAAGGTGCTATGCAAAAGGGTGAAATAACCTTATTTTTGAAAGGGTCATTGAAAAAGCAAAAGAAAATAGCTGCCAGAAGCACATCTACGGCAACCGATATTGAGAATTCTTCTGTTACACCAAATGAAACAATTTCTCAAAGAGATCAATTAGATGCTGAAAAAGAGGATTCAGAGGTTCATTCAAGTAGTGAAGCAAAGGATAATAAATCTTTGCCATCGTCGAAGGATATTTTTCATTGGAGGAATTTGACTTATCAAGTTAAGATAAAATCGGAAGATCGTGTGATCTTGAATCATGTTGACGGTTGGGTCAAACCTGGTCAATTGACTGCATTAATGGGATCCTCTGGTGCTGGTAAAACCACCTTATTGAATTGTTTGTCCGAAAGAGTCACGACTGGTGTGATTTCTGATGGTCTTAGGTTGGTCAATGGTCATGCTCTAGATTCTTCATTTCAAAGATCTATTGGGTACGTCCAGCAGCAAGATTTGCATTTGCCGACCTCAACCGTGAGAGAAGCTTTGCAATTCGCTGCTCACTTGAGACAGCCAAGCTCGGTTTCTAAAAAGGAGAAAAACGCGTATGTTGAGTACATTATCGATTTATTAGATATGTATCAATATGGCGATGCATTAGTTGGTGTTGCTGGTGAAGGTCTCAATGTTGAGCAACGTAAACGATTAACCATTGGTATTGAATTAGTTGCAAAGCCAAAATTATTGCTTTTCTTGGATGAACCCACTTCCGGTTTAGATTCACAAACAGCTTGGTCCATTTGTCAATTGATGAGAAAATTAGCTGACCATGGCCAAGCAATTTTGTGTACTATCCATCAACCATCTGCCCTTTTATTGCAAGAGTTTGACAGATTATTATTTTTACAAAAAGGTGGTGAAACCGTATACTTTGGCGATTTGGGACACAATTTTCAAACTTTAATCAACTACTTTGAGAAATATGGCTCGCATCCTTGTCCAAAGGAAGCAAATCCAGCTGAATGGATGTTGGAAGTTGTCGGCGCCGCTCCTGGTAGCCATGCTAACCAAAATTACTACGAAGTCTGGAAAAACTCAACTGAATATACAAAGGTTCAAGAAGAGTTAGATTCCATGGAACGAGAATTAGTTAAACTCCCCAAGGATGATTCGCCTGAAACTCGTAAAAAGTATGCAGCGCCAATCTGGAAACAGTATTTAATTGTTACGAAAAGGGTTATGCAACAAAACTGGAGATCACCAACTTATATCTATGCTAAGTTGTTCTTGTGTATCTCTTCAGCTTTATTCAATGGTTTTTCGTTTTTCAAAGCTAGCAGATCTCAGCAAGGTTTGCAGAATCAAATGTTTGCTATTTTCATGTTTTTAATTCCTTTTAATACCCTTGTTCAACAAATGTTACCTTATTTTGTTAAACAAAGAGAAATTTATGAAGTTAGAGAAGCTCCATCTAGAACTTTCAGTTGGTTTGCCTTTATTGCAGCTCAATTGACCTCCGAAATTCCATTTCAAGTTGTTGTGGGGACAATTGCTTTTTTCTGCTGGTACTATCCTGTTGGACTTTATCAAAATGCGGTTCCTACAGATGCTGTCGATTCTCGTGGCGTTTTGATGTGGCTATTCATTACTTCATTTTTCGTTTATACATCCACTATGGGGCAATTATGTATGTCATTCAATGAGCTTGCTGACAATGCTGCTAACTTAGCCACTTTATTGTTCACTATGTGCTTAACTTTCTGTGGTGTTTTAGCTGGTCCCGACGTGCTACCTGGATTCTGGATTTTCATGTACAGATGTTCACCATTTACCTATTTTATCCAAGGTGTTTTGTCTACTGGTTTGGCCAATACTAATGTGCAATGTTCCAAATCCGAATTATTGAAGTTCAAGCCACCTAAAGGACTAACATGTGGAAAATATATGGGCCCATACATGAAGAAAGCTGGAGGATATTTGGTGGATCCAAATGCTACATCCCAATGTGAGTTCTGTCAAATGAATCTGACGAATGACTTCCTTGCATCCATCAATGCGTATTTCAATCAAAGATGGAGGAATTGGGGTATTTTTATATGTTTCATTGCCATTAATATCATTTTGACTGTTTTCTTCTATTGGTTGGCAAGAGTTCCAAAGGGTAGCAGAGAAAAGAAGAAGCCTGCTAAATAAATTTTACACATAGAACTTAGCGTAATTCTGTGATATCGGATTGTTCTACATGCGGTCTATAAGAATATGCTCATTCAATTATGCCTTAGAATATAATATTTAATTTTTAATATATACATTTGATAGTTTTCGTCTTGTAGTTTGCAGCTTGGTCCGTTATCGTCCGTCCCATCAGCCAATGATCAAAAAAATTATGGGGTGATCTCAATTGGTGCGATTCTATCTTTTAATGTTCAATATTGTAGTAATTTAATATATTCTAACTCAAAGCAAAATGGCAACACCTAGTCAAATACATGATAAAAGCATTCCAATCAGGCATCGCATGGAAGCGCTTGTTAGGTTGAAACAGAAAGAAATCACCCAAGGTTTGGAGGAAATTGACAATGTGAAATTTCAGACTGATGCTTGGGTAAGAGGTGATAAAGGCGGTGGGGGGCAGTCTATGATTTTACAGAACGGGCAGACATTCGAAAAGGGTGGTGTTAACATTTCGATTGTTCATGGAACATTGCCACCACAAGCGGTTAGCAGAATGAGAGCTAACCACAAAAATCTAACTGGGTGTGGAGCAGATGGAAGTGTCAAGTTTTTTGCATGTGGGTTGTCACTAGTAATGCATCCCAATAATCCTCATGCACCTACTACACATGCAAACTACAGATACTTTGAAACCACCGATCCTGAAACCAATGAAGTGCAGACATGGTGGTTTGGTGGTGGTGCGGACTTGACCCCATCCTATTTGTACGAAGAAGATTGCAAGCTTTTCCACCAAAGTCACAAAGATGCGTTGGATAAATATGACACTCAATTGTATCCTAAATTCAAGGCCTGGTGTGACGAATACTTCTACATTAAACACAGACAGGAGACTAGAGGCATCGGTGGCATTTTCTTCGATGATTTCGACGACAGACCTGCCGATGAAATTCTTCATATAATTGAATCTTGCTTTAATGCTTTTTTACCCTCTTATGTTCCTACAGTCCTTAAGCGGAAAGATGCTCCATTCACTGAGCTCCAGAAAAAATGGCAGCAAATCAGAAGGGGTCGTTACGTTGAGTTCAATTTGGTCCTAGATAGAGGTACCCAATTCGGGCTTCAGACCCCTGGTTCTAGAGTTGAAAGTATTTTGATGTCGTTGCCTGCCACTGCAAGCTGGGTATATGATCACCACCCTGAAGAAGGCAGCGCTGAAGAAGAGCTTGTAAAAGTTTTGCAAAATCCGATTGACTGGGTCTGATCCTTGATTCGGACTCAAGCTTTTATCTGAATTCTCAATAATGTTCATCTACGACTTTAAATACGTATTTGAAGTAATTGCTAGGTCCTTTCTAGAATACGACTTATATAGTTAACGTTAATATTACACTAACAATATTTTTTGACATTTACACAAAATGAAAAAAACTCCGTAAACCATGTGGTACGATTTTTTTTTTTGACGATTTTTTCTGGTCAATTTTTTTTTCATTTTAACATCAATTATCAAATAATAGTTCTTGAGGAAGTATATATTGCAGAAGACAAGAGGCTGATATTTGAAGAATATCAGAAGCGAATAAATTCTCCAATATTTATGATTTTCAGCTATATAGCTTAAAAATTATGATTTTTGACCCTTGCTATTACTAAATAATACAAGATGTCTGACAATGAAAGTTACCGCTCTGCTTCTCCTACAAGGGACATCCTTAGTAGGGCAGCGAATACGGGTGAAGTCTTGAACGATCACAGAAACCAGCTTCCTTCGTTACCTTTCAGTGGAGCGAGAAACAGTTTGTCCAACTCATCGGCAGTCACCGATGATGAGGATGACTATAAATCTGCTCAATCCACCAGCCAAACATCGCAACCAAACCAGCGATTACCAGCGTATGCGGCACCTGTTTCAGGAGCACATCGGTCGCTGACAGGGTACCGGGGGACATTAGATGGAGGTCAAAGTGGGTCCAAGCCGCCGCACGGACTGACTGCTGGTAGCTACTCGCATCCCCAAAGGAATTCAAACCGTTCGTACATGAATAACTTACGCAAAGAATTCTACTTGAGAGACAATGAGGACGAGGAAAACGAGAGTGCGCAGTTGTATATGCCAGATGCGCAGCCCAGTAACTTACAAGCACCTCCTATTTCTCTGGTCAGCGGTTCTGGTGGGTCTTTGGCCGCAGCAGCAAGAAGGGGCAGGACTAGCTCAAGATCGCACTCTTTTTCAGAGCAAGTTCGATCTCTCGTTCACCCAAACCAAAAGGATGGTGAAGAGCCAGACAAGCAACAAAAGGTAGGGGGTGCGTCATATGGAGGAATCCTAATGAATTCTAATAATCAGTATTCGAAGAAAGGCGGAAGAAGCAATTCTGTAATAAACGATAACTTAGAGTCTGATTTAGCTTCTCCTATGACCAAAATTAAAACCAACGATAGTGGCAATTCTGATAATCAGAATAAAAGGGAAAGAAGGCCCTCGCGTAATTCTATTGATAGTGAAGCAGACTCTCATGCTTCCAGGTCTTCGCAAGAAACCGAGGAAGATGTTTGCTTCCCTATGTTGCGTGAACATGTCCGCATTAAGGGTATTGATTTTGATGAGATCGAAGAATTCATAAAAGAAGAAAGAGAGAATGAGCAACTTGTTAGAGAACAGCAACAAATGATCGCAGAAAGAACCGCAATGAGAGTCGATTCTAACACTACGAATGCTAGAGCAACTGGGGCTTCTTCTAACAGCATTAGAAAGTACCCCAGTAATAATGCTCTTAAATATACTCCTTCAAACTTTTTGAGAAGAACTAGCACGACCTTCAATAAATTTACTAAAAGAGGTGGGTCAAATAAGAATGAAGTCAATTCTATTGATGGTATTCATACAACGGAGAAACTGCAATCAGACTCCTCCACTGTTACTGAAGATTTGGAAGCGAATTATTTTCCTAAGAAGTACAATGAACCTAGTATTCACGAAGACCAATTCTCTGAAAATGTTAAATTTGGAGGTACAAGGGTTAATGACAGCGATGCAAGCTTGCCAGACAGATTCTCTTTTTTTAGTTCTGAATCAGAAGAAACTATCCATGCACCAGACGTTCCCTCACTTACTAACCCAGGTCAAAGTGTATGCGAGTTATTCAGGAATGGTGAGGGCACATGGTGGCTAGACTGTGTATGCCCTACTGATGCCGAAATGAAGATGTTGGCTAAAGCGTTTGGTATTCATCCTTTGACGGCAGAAGATATTCGTATGCAAGAAACACGAGAAAAGGTGGAATTATTCAGAAATTACTACTTCGTTTGTTTCCATACTTTCGAAGGTGACAAAGAATCAGAAGAATATTTGGAGCCAATCAACTTCTATATTGTTGTATTTAGGGAAGGTGTTTTATCATTCCATTTCTCTCCCATATCGCATCCGGCCAATGTAAGGAGAAGAGTTCGTCAGTTGAGAGACTATGTTGATGTTAGTGCCGATTGGTTATGTTATGCATTGATTGATGATATCACTGATGGATTTGCTCCCGTTATTCACGGCATTGAATATGAAGCTGATACAATTGAAGATTCGGTCTTCGGAGCAAAGGAAATGGATTTCAGTAATATGATTCAAAGAATTGGTGAATCAAGAAGGAAAGTTATGACTTTGATGAGGCTTTTGTCTGGAAAGGCAGACGTCATTAAAATGTTCGCCAAAAGATGTCAGGATGAAGCCGCTATCAATCAAAGTAATTTTTTGCAATCCCAGCAGAACTTCAGTGGGGTTGGAAGTAGCATGGGGACTCCAGGAAATACTAATTCCTACCCATTAGGATACAATGGTGGTAACGGGGGCGGTGTAACTTTTGGTCATGGGCCAGGCAATTCAAATAACATGATTAATCCCAACATGATGCATTATCAATCCCAACCCAGTAGGGCTCAACCAAGAGCTGACATCGCTTTATATCTAGGTGATATTCAAGACCACGTTGTTACTATGTTTCAAAACTTACTCGCTTACGAAAAGATTTTCAGTAGATCTCATGCCAATTATTTGGCTCAATTACAAGTTGAAATGTTTCATGCCAACCAAAGAGTTACGGAAATTTTATCCAATGTCACTATGATCGGTACCATTTTCTTCCCATTGAATTTGATTACTGGTTTATTTGGTATGAACGTTATCGTTCCTGGCCAATCTGAAACGCATCCTGGTCTCTATTGGTTTTTTGGTATCCTCGGTGTAATGTGCTGTATTGTTATAATGTCTGTTACTATCGGTAAGCTCTGGTTGAAAAGGGTACATCGAATGGCTACTAGTGGCAAGCCAAATTTGAGTGCGAGAAGATCAATAAAGAGCTTGGGATTAAGAACAAGAACAAAAGGAGCTGCTAAATCAATTCTTACTTTCCCTAATAAGTATGATTAGCGACATACCTTTTATATACATATTTTTTTTTTATAATTTTGTTATATTTTTTTTTTGTATATTTGCTTAGATTTCTCACCATCGCATAATATTGTGGCTGCATTGCGTTAATATTTACAAAATTATTGTTTTAGTTTATATAAAAATGCTATCGCCCTTAACATAAATGAGTTATGTGTAGACCTATATAAAAATATGTCAGGTTCTGGCAAAAAGCCTAACTTTTTGATAATAGTTGCAGATGATTTAGGCTTTACAGATTTGGAAGCATTTGGAGGAGAAATTCATACTCCAAACTTAACAAAGTTAGCTGCAAATGGTGCCAGGTTTACCGATTTTCATACTGCTTCTGCGTGCTCACCAACGAGGGCTATGTTGTTTTCGGGAACAGATAATCATATAGCTGGGTTGGGCCAAATGGCCGAATTTGCTGCAAAAATACCCCAAAAGTTTGAAGGAAAGCCTGGATACGAGGGTTATTTAAACGAGAGGGTAGCTGCATTGCCAGAGCTCTTAAAAGATTTGGGAGGTTATTATACGTTCATTTCTGGAAAGTGGCATTTGGGCTTATCAAAAGACTATTGGCCTGTAAAGCGAGGGTTTGAAAAATCATTCACTTTACTTCCTGGAGCAGGAAACTATTACAAATATTTTCCTAGAGATGAAAATGGACAAACATTAAAGTTTCTACCTCCATTGTACTGTGAAGATGAAAATGAGCTTGATGCTGATAAAGATTTACCAGATGATTTTTACTCAACTGATTATTTCACAACCAAAGCGTTGGAATTTTTAGACCCGAAATTTAGAAAGGATAGACCATTTTTTGGTTGCTTAACTTATACCGCACCTCACTGGCCCTACCAGGCTCCTGATGACAGAATCGCAAAGTACAAGGGACTTTATGATGATGGACCTGAAGAACTACGAAAGAGACGTCTAGCTGGAGCTGCAAAATTGGGAGTTATTCCTGAAGACGTTAAACCTCATCCCATCACGACTTTGAAGGAAAGGTGGCAAGCAATAACTGAGGAGGAAAGGAAAATCCAGTCGAAGATCATGGAGACTTATGCTGCGATGGTAGAGATCCTAGACGAAAATATCGGTAAGGTCTTGAATCATTTAGAAAAATCTGGGGAGTTGGAGAACACCTTCATTCTTTTCATGTCCGATAACGGAGCAGAGGGTATGTTCATGGAAGCTCTACCATTATCAATTTCTAGAATTAGTGGCTTTGTTAATAAATATTACAACAACTCCTTTGATAATATAGGAAAAAAGGATTCATTTGTATACTATAATGACCAATGGGCACAGGCTCTGACCAGTCCTTCTTCAATGTACAAATCTTACAATTCAGAGGGTGGTATCAGATGCCCACTAATTTTACATTACCCTCCAATTTTGAGAAAAGCAAACAAGCACGGTCAAGTCTTACATAGCTTCGCGACAGTAATGGATATTTTGCCAAGTGTTCTAGATTTGGCAGGAATTGCACATCCAGGAAATCATTATCGAGGTAGATCGGTTGCAGTTCCTAAAGGAAAGTCTTGGACAGGTTATCTTTTTGGAAAGGACTCGAAAATACATTCAGAAGACACTGTTACTGGGTGGGAACTATTTGGTCAACAAGCGATCAGAAAAGGTCCATATAAAGCATTGTATATACCCGCTCCTCTCGGTCCAGATAAATGGCAATTGTTCAATATTAAAAAGGATCCAGGAGAGATCTATGATTTAGCTGAACTAGAGGTAACAAAATTAGAAGAATTGCTCAACCATTGGACTGACTATGTAGCAGAAACAGGTTTAGTTGAGATTGGTTCTGAATTTTTCGAGAGTGAAAAGTTACACGAAGATGATACGCTAAACTACACAGTGATCGAGGATTGAATGCTTAACTATGTATTGAAGTATAGATATGCGGAAATAAATCTACAATATTTGCAGCTCGTTGGTACGCCATTACGATTTATGTTTTCTCTTTTTTTGCGACTTTGGATAGCTAGCTTTCTCCTCAACCGGAATCCAGATTTCATTTTCTGTACTATTCTCTGGCAACTTGGGACCATTTTTATCATGAAAAACTTCTTTTCTCCATTCTTGCAAATGCCTTTTCTTTGCGTATTTTCTCTTGTCCTTCAATCTCAGTTCTTTGGGTCTGTATGGAGCAAATTTCTTGATACCAATGAAATTGTTTAATTGCTTATCATCAGCTAAGAAAATGTCTCTAGTGGTTAACCCAAAAGTCTCTGGAGACACTTCACGATATTTAAATTTCACCTCTTCATTATCTTTAGAGCGACCTCTCTCTTCTTCGATTTCATCTAGAATTTTAGTATTGTTCGCTTCGACAAAATCTTGTGCTTTTTCTTTCAATGACGCTTTGTCTTTCTTTGCTGATTTCTTGTCTTTAAGCTTCTCTTTCTTGGTCTTCTTTCTAGAGTTTTCTTCGAAATCCTCCTCCTGATCTCCATTTGTAAACTCGGACTCTTCTGATTTCTCCTTGTGAAAATCAGCCATAATATCATCATCCTCACTCCATTCAGGCTTTGTTAATTCTGTATCATAGTATGTCTCGTTGAAAATCTCTGCCATTTTGTTATCCCATTCAGCATCATTGAAATCATCACTGAGCAAAGAGTCACCAAAAACCCGTTTGATGATATCATCATTTACTTCGTTTCCCACGGCTTCTTTTATCTTCTCTAATCTATCCATGACCTTATTGACTTTGGCTGTCTTCTTCTTCTTCAACAATTCTTGTTTCTCTTGTTCTTCCTTTGCCCTGATTTCATTCATCTTCTCTCTTTGTCTCTTACGCGAATTTGTAGCAGACCTTCTTAATGTAGCCTGATTTCTAGCATAAGAAACGATTTCTGCTGAGTTAGGGTCCTCAAATCTAAAGTTGTAGGCATGCTCAAAATTTTCAACCGCTTCATCAAATTGTTCGTCATCTTCTCTATCAATTCTGTCTAAGTCAATTACCTTATCATCTTTCTTGGGGATCCACGCTTGCTTGTCGAGGAAGGCACTTAAAAATCCTTCTTGGTTTACATCGGGATCAGGTAATTTAATGAGTTCTTCGGGCTCAGATTTGGGATGGGAGGGCTCTTTTTTCTTTAAAAAGTCCTCTTCCTCGCTCTCGTTTTCATCATCCTCAAATTGATTTTTTATATCGGAAATCAATTGATTTCTTTCTTCTCTTTGGCTAACTGCGAACGGTTTTTCTCCATCCACAGTTCCGAATTCATTTTCCTCTTCATCTGTGTTATAATTTCCAGCTAATAGATTCATCCGATGATAGTCCTTCAAATAGATGGGATTCTCCTTGTTCTTTTTTGAGCCTTCCCCAGAGTTCTCTGTATCATCGAAGAACTTCACATTTGGATCCAATAATTGTTTTGGATTACTCTTGAGCACACTCATTATTTTGTCTATACCCTCTTGAACATTTTCGGTAATCAAAGCTCCATATTCGTCCTCTTCTTCTGAAGAGGAGTCTTCTTCATCTGCAGAGTCAACCGGCTCTTCCTTACCAACTTTAGCCGCAGATTTTGTTTCTACAGACTCGTCACTTACTTTAAACGCTTGCTCTTTAGCTCTCTTTGTAGCAGACTTCTTTCTAGGCATACTTGTATTTAATAGAACTTATATATCTAACTAGTTCATGCCTATCATATTGATGAGATGAGTGAAAAATTTAGAGCATACAAATCCTGCATATAAATCTTGAAATGATGGAACTAACTTTAGAGTTTGGCCATAGATAACTCTTCATTAAAACCTTCTTCTGCAATTCCTTTGATCTCATACCACCATCTAAATCCAAGTTCACACCGATTCAAATCCATATTCTCACTGATCACTTTCCATAAAATCCCAGTTAAGTACTGTCTCTCACTAGCATTACTCGTTGCAACCAATGACCAAATCTTATCCAACCACTTCGTAAATATAGAAAGAGGCAAGTAAGGTATCAAGTTTATGATTGAAGTGATTAGTGATTCTCTTGTAGTTTCTGGTTTAACACGTTTCTCGAATTTGTAGCTTTCTGAATTGTTAGTTTTAGGTAATTTGAAGTTTACAACAGCCTTTGGCTTTTTACGCTTATTTGCACGAATGATATCCGTATTTTCACTCTTTTTCTTGTCGAAATGACTCATCGTAGAAGAAGCTCCAATCTCTGGTATAGGCTGAGCTGAAGCAAATGCAGTATCGTTCGTGTTAGTATGAAGCTCAATAGGAACGCCTGGCCTTGTATTCAAACAAGTGAAGTACAAGAAGTTCAAAAATTCATCAACTGAGTCATTGTGTGCCGATTTATCCATGTAGTCGGTTGGCGATGATAGGATATTTTTTCCCAAGGTCTCAATAGCAATACTGAGCTGATTTGATGACAATAACTTTGGGAATTGTCTTATAAGTAAACGAACATAGTCAGTAGCTTCCTTCAAACTTTTGTTACCTTCATCTTTTGAGAAACAGATCAATAACACAGAATGGCTTGTCTCTATCAAGGCAAAATCCACAAACTTTGAATCATCAACTAAATGAAGACATACCGAAAATATTTCTTGTATAAATTGTTGGTTATATTTGCGTTGCTGTAAATAATTTTCCCATAATCCCAATACGAACATAACTTTACAACGAACAATGTAGTTGTTATTGATGACATCAGGATGCAAATTGATTTCGTTATAGTCACCTATCAAAAACCGGGTCAAATTTTCAAATTCAAACGCCGAGAAGGTGTTATTCAATGCAAGTTCCAAGGATAAGTAATAAACAAAGTTGTACGCATCAAATCCGCCTTGTCCAATTGAATTTAAGATATGATTCAAATAATACAAGTTATGCAAAATTTTCAATGAAATCTCCTTATATTCCGCCTCTAATGAATTAAATGATGTTCTTGAAAATAATGTTGAAAAAAAAGTTGAATTATTACCCGTAGTTGAAGCCAAAAACCTTGTCAAGATACCCTGATAAATAATTACTTCGGAAAACAACAAATTTTTCATAAAATACCAATATTGTTGATCTGCAATTTTATTGGGATTAGAGGCAGGATCCCAGTTGTAAACTGACGATTGGGATGAAAGACACATTTCCTTATCGAACAAATGCATTTGTTGCAAGCTGTCCATAATCAAGGGATGAAACGTCGACTTCGTAGGCAAATGGGTAAAATAACTCTCTAGTAGAAATGAAAGTCTATTCAAATGCTTTATGACAGGCTCTTGCATGATTTCTGTTTGAACTATGTTGTCTAGGTTGGGATCCTCTAGGTTGAGCGTGAAAAATTTGGTGTAAATAAGTGCAGAGCTCGAATTGTTGCCATATATTAAGCTGATCAAGCTAGTTATCATAAAGCCGGTCAACTCATGCGGAGTATATTCTCTGATATTTTCTCCTCGGCGATATACTATTGCCAAGCTAACTAAACTGAGTTTAGTGATTTCGGGAAATTGTGACGCTGAAAAGGTAAATTTCAAACATCGTTTGAATAAACCAACAATCCTGTCATCAAAATTATTGAAAAACCATCTGTACTCAAGTGGGTTATCGTTACTATACAATTGATCTCTCAAAGGATTTGATAACAACAATCCTGCGATAATTGGCAAAGCCTTCCAACTGTTTTCCTGTGGATTGAAAAGTACGAAGTTTGTAAGCTCTTTCAAAATAATCAGATACCATGCCTTTATTGACAATGTTGGTTTTGAAATTCTCAACTTTTTATCGGAAATAAGCTTGAACGCTTCTATTATCACATAATTAGCTTCGAATGTTGCACCCCCAGGCCCAAAACACAATGGGTTATTGAGAAAGCTGGCGAACACTAATTTGAGATTATGCTTGTGTTTGATATATGGAACATAGTGGTATAAATACCCCAATATCTTGTTAATTGTAGTATCCTTCAGAGGAAATCTCAAGTCATTTATCAAGAAATCTAAATCTTGAGGAGCAGCCTGTTGCTGACCAAAGAATCGTCCATTTAGCAAAGCCCGTCCTTGCGCACCTAAGGCCTTGTTTAAACTCGACATTGTACCTTTATAACGGTGTGCTGGTCAATCAATACTTAGACCTTTGCTCCACCTTATTTCAAGCGTAGTTGATCAGCCGAGGTACTATCATATGCCAATTATCACGTGATTTGTTAAAGTCCAAGTAGCATGCTTCTGAGCGATTGGAAGAACATAGCTGGAGTTCAAGAGTAGTTGAGAGGACCCTTAGCTGGAGGTCAAGAAGAAAGGTAACAGGTGATGCACAATTGACTTTTTAGTTTTAGGAACTTCAGTGAACTAGCAATAGTAGACTATATTACGATTTTGGCTTTTAATCCATATCCTCTAGCTGAAACACAAGGGACTCTATATTTCTCTTTTTTTGGTAGCCTACCATTGGAGCCTTGAACTAGTGTAGATAGGCTGCCATAGGCTCTACAATCGAATTAAATATACCAATTGCTGCAAACCACATAGTATCCCATTTTGAATATCAAAAGCTAGCGTGGATTATCAGCACATAGTATTGAAGAGGACTTCAGTGATGATGCTGACTACATAGACAATAATTTCATCTGCAATGCTATTCGTTCATACTCTACTAGCAGCTTTTATCAATAGCATATGGCACGTGACAAAAATCATACAATTTTTTTCGAATTTGACTTGTATGGTGAAGACAGCCTAATTCTATCTAGACCCGAATAAGACATTATACAAGAGCATTCAGTCGCCAGGCACAATAAAGTAGGATTATAGACGTCCAAGGTTTTTGGTTTTTGCATTATTTATTTTTTTATCTATTCTTTGCTAGTCTTTTATTAGTCTATTCATTTAAAATTACATTCGGGCATACACTTCTTCGAAGACCAAATGCTGTTTCGACAGTTACCGTTTGCTAAAACATGCCGGAATTTGTATTTCAATATAAAGAATTACAAGCCGTCCAGTCAACGGCCCTCATTTAGATCCTTGAATCATCCTTTCTGTACTAATGCTCAGTTACTCGATGCGTCTTACACAAATTGGCTAATGAAAACTTCAAAGACGATACCATCCAAGATATTCAATCATATGACCGAGAGGCATGAAAGGGAAAGACAATATAGAAATCGAGAGGAGGACAAATTTTATGCTATACCACCTAGTGCGGTATGTATAAATCAACCCAGCAATTTTCACATTCCTCCAGAGATGACATCTGATGACCACCATTCCCATAAAAGTAGCATTATAGACAAAGAAATATTAAGTTTGGCAAAGGAACAACAAATATCATTAGTTTGGGAAAAACTTCGTCTATTCAAGGAAGATCAAGATTTGACTGTGTCGTCTGACACGATCAACGAGTTATTCAAAATCTCGATGAGCGGCGCCCCAAGCCGTGAAAAATTACCGACAGAGTGTGATATAGAACTTCCGCGGTATAAGAATATCACTGGATTTAGCTCAAATAGTCCTTATTATGAGTTCATTTATGATAGAATACCGCATCTTTACCAAATCTGTCAAACTTATGAAAAAGTAATGTTCAATAATAAAACTTTCCAGGAAAATTATATTTGGCTATGTTATCACATGGACGACTTAGATACTTTACAACAATTGGCTTATGTTTATTTAAAACACACAAATTGCGATTCAAAAGTACTCAGCTACATAATGAGTGGATTTGTTCTAAATTACGAAGTCGAGTTTGCTAAGACTTTATTTCAGAACATAATAGGCTTGGGTAAGACATTAGATCCTTCTTTACTAGAGACTGTCACGTACCAGTTCGTCAAAGTTGACGCTTTGTTCGAGAATATAGTCTCAATCTTCGAGTCGTGGATTAAGTCCCAGAATTGCATGAAACCTACTCCGAAAACCATTTCACTTCTCTTAGGAGAGTATTATAAATACGGAAGTATTCTGGAAATACACCTTATATTGAATTTGGTTGCGTCGTTTGGTTATTCTGACAATTACATGATACGCTTGACAAAATTGAAGTATCAAATCATAAGAAGAGAACCAAACCGATTCAAAAAGGAAATCACTAAGGAAGACATAGCTGAGTTCAACGAAATTTCCAAGATGTTGAAGGGGAATCGTAAAGAGCTACTGAACTTTTATTTTACTTTTATGGACTTTTTTGCCAAGTATTCGGACTTGAAAATGATTAAGTTTACCATATATAAAATGCAAAATGAAGGAATTGAATTGAACGAAAAATTCTTCAACTTAATTGCTACTTACTACGTGAAACACGAAAAGTTTCTTCAATTGTTAAACTTTTTGCAAGCAATTTCAAAAGACCTAAAATTCAATGAAATGTGCTTGCTCTATTTATTTGAGGGTTTCGTTAATACATACCCACATTATGCACATGAGTTTACAAACAAGTTCCATAAGTGGATACAAGAGAGTTCCTTGTTCAGCGACTTTGACAAAGAACGGTATTTATCGTCGCTAAAAGTAATCAAACTCGAGTCACAATACACCCCATATGGAATTCATCGCGATGGTTTGGATTCCAAGAAATACGAGTCTTGTGATTGGTCTACAATTCGGTGGAAGAGGAACAACTCAGGTAAGAGCAAAGGTGTGTCAAGTCAGGTAAATTTCAGAGTTACCAAAGGCTTTAGAGACGTATTAAGGAAAGGAGTTAAACCTGACTACAAGGTGATTGAAACTACTTTCAGGAGGCTGAATATGGACAATAAGCGTAGAATATTTGAAATGATACAATCTATTAGACTCCCACGAGCTAAACAAGAGAAATTATCAATACTAGATTTGCAACTTAACTCAACAAAGCCGAGACTACTTCAATTTTATTCGAAGGGTACTAATCATTTGAATTCTAATAACAGAATTTTACTAGGAAGACTTTATTTCAACAACGGCCTTTACGCCGAGGCAAAAGAAATTTTAAAGGGGATGAGAACAAGCGAAATGAATGATAGAACCTACATGGCCAAGTTAAATATCGAATTACGTAATTTGTTGGCCTTGAATAATTATCCCAGCATTATTCAAACGATACAGCAGTTTCCTATTGACGATATTGTATTGAGTCCGTATATATACGACCAGTGCTGCTTTATTGAGAAAAAGATGATGCAAAAATTGTCCGTCGAAGAAAAAAGACAAGCCCAACAGACTATAGCGCAGCGAAAAACGTACAGCTATGTCAATGTTGATGGTAATATGGTGGTTAATGCTCAAATGCTTGGAATGAAATTACCACCTCCTCAGTATACGATTTTACCCGCCTTACAATCATTGAGAGGTCTCATAGGGGATATTGACGCAAGACTAGGCAAAGATAGAACCGACATTGCCTCTGAAGTGCAACAAATGTTCGTTTTTTTGACTAAATGGATATCGCCTGTTCAAGATGAGCGAAAAATATAGAATTTATCATTCCTGTACATAAATAAATATCTTTAATAATAAATGATACCAGATCAACTGCAAAGAACTTATGTAGTACTTAAGGAAGACTATGGAAGAAATAGCGGAGCTTATTAGGATTTGGCAACCAGTTGTATGTGATGTATCAAACTTAATATACCAAAGACTGATTACTAACGATATTTAGGACGAAGAGCTAAAAACTGTGCTAATCGCAAAAATTAATGCCACAGTAGAATGTTCCGTCTGTCAAGAAATAATGCATGTACCGTTCATGATGCCATGTGGACACTCGAGCTGCTACCGATGTCTCTATTCATGGTTTGGTGTCAAGATGAATTGTCCTACATGTCGGGAAGATAGTGAACATAAACCGGTTCTAAATGTGCCCTTGCGGCAAATCAGTAGATATTTGTCCGATTTGATAATTGAAATGTCCACTGATAAGGCAGAGAAAGAGAGAATCAAGGAACAAAGGGACGAAGCGATCCGTGAGTACCAACAAGATTTCGAACGGAAAGCCCTTTTTGGCGATGCATTCAAGTCGGCCTTGACTTTAATAGACAGATCAGACGGCGTGCCGAGATGTGGGAATTGTCACTGGGAAGCTCATGGCACAGTCTGTTTACACTGCGGTACTCGGTTTCGTATTCCTCGGGACGACGCCTACTACGACTCTGACGATGGTGACGCCTACGATGAGGATGACGAAGAACTCCAGGACGGTAATCACAATACTAGAGACGACTATGATAGCGAGGACAGCTTCATTGATAATGGCATTCCTTCGATTGAATTGAATCCAGATAGTTTGTCTGATAATGATGGTCAAGACCATTACGGAGAAGAGTGGAGTGGTTTTGATCATAGTCCAACCAGTTCCATGAACGATGAATATGAAGCAGATCTACATAGAGCATTAGAAGACTTCCATAACGATGCTTTAGAAAATCAGAGTGATGACACTGACGAAATCATTGAAAGAAGACCAAGAGTTATTACTATTAGTGATGATGATGATGATTAGGTCAAGATCAGTATTGCGCACAATCGCAAAAATTGAGAAACGTTTGGATAATTAGTGCATATTACACAAAACCTTCAAAGATCGAACTATCATTGGTTCACAGAAATTTCACTACTAAAAATCAAACCATCTTTATTTAAGGTATGGTAAACTGAATATATTTTGATAATTAATAGGATAGATAATAATTAAATGTATGTATTCACTCTGGGCTAGCAAGTGGATAAATTTTCAGTGATAAACAAAAATGAACTACGACTTCAGTTCGAAAATTGTTCGTTGACTTAGCAATAGTTCTTGAGGCATGCATCCACGTAGATAGAATACTAACTTCAATTAGTTCAAAAATGGCTAACCCACAAAGAATTATTGATTTACAAAGACAATATCAGAATTCCAATAAGAAGTTATGGTTAAGAGGTAAGCACTCCAAGTTCGCCGTATTCCCATTTTATGCGTTATTCACCATTACTTCCATTTTTCCATTATACTACACTGGTAGGGCCATCTGCGGTATCAAGGATGAAGAATAAATATCTAGTTCTGTTGCTTTTTAAGCTCTACTACTTTTATTTATGACAATGTAATATTTCATATTTGCATTAGATCCATATTTTATTCTCATCTTCCAAAAAAAAAACTGGACTCCCTATAGTTTTAGATACTAGAGATCTAGCTTCGGACCCATAGATAGGTTTTAATTAATGATCTTTGAATTTTTGACATTTATTATAAATGTGTAGACTGCGAATATCGGGCTATTTAGATTAAATTCAAAATAATTCTAGTAGAATGAATGATGCCATCTCGCTGAGGTGAAACACATAAAATGAAACTGTTACTAGAGCTACCATTAAGAATCATTGACGACATAGTAATTTTCTTGCCACAACAAGAAACTATTAATTTAGCATTAACGAATTATAAATTTTATCAGCCTTGCTTGAAGAAATTATACAAGAAAATTACTATTAGATATGATGCTGTACTCAAGCAAAATAGCAACAAGGCTCGAGGAGTGGACTTCAGTGAGTCTACTCAAACTGTGATCTACGGGTTGAATAAGGTTACTAGCAAAACGAATCAATTGAGATTGATTCATGCCAGATTGAAAGCATTGATAACGTCATTAAGTATAAACACCGAATTGTTGGGATATGTTCAGGAAATATCTGTGTTTGATTCATTGGGTGATCAAATTGAAAAGAGCTTAGTGGAATTAGTATCATTATTTACCAACCAATCGTTAAAAAGAATAATTGTTGCTGATTACAAAACACGGAAAGCTATACAAAAGACAATATTCAAAGATGGTTTTGAAAGTTTAGAAACAATTGTGATAGATCAAGTGACTGATCTAAATAATTTTAAGCACTTTCCAAATATCAGAGAGTTAATCGTAGCACCTCATGATGGTACAAATGAAAACCAATTAGCCGAACTTCAAGTAAATAAATCGTTAATCTCCAAATTGCTGAAGTTGACATCCTTGAAGATTACGACCGAAAATGGATCACACTGCTTTTTTCTAAAAGCTTTGATGCACATTCATGCTAAGATTCCTTTTCAATTAAATTTGACTACTTTGACTTTGAATTATTATCATGATGATCTACCCGTATTTGCTACATTCCGAACTAGTCAGATTGTAAATTGGAAGACAATAGAAGAATTGCAGGTGTCAATTGGTTGTGATAACATCGATTGCAACCAGGAATGCTTATCAAACTTTTCTTTGCCGGTTGGACAATTGAAGAAGATTAGTATAATTCAAAATAGTGTCCATCAAATTGAAACACATAAGTTTAATGAAATCTGGGATGTTAAAATAGTTGGTGTATTGCAAGAACTTGATACAAGCGATCTCAAATATTTGTCTATTAGGCACAAGCCCAGTGAGAAGGGCATTTTCGTGGACGGGATGGAAGGAAACTATTTGCAACGTGTAAAGCTATACACCGAAACATTACCAAGTATAATAGATTCAAATAAGGCTATATTTGTCTTGCCTAACTTCTTTAAGACATTATCCTGCTATGAACAGCCAATGAACAATCTCCTATGGAATGGTTGTAAGTGCAGTCATTGTCAACTATACTTGGATAAGTTAGATGAATATTTAATGATTCATAAGTATTACAACTTCAACCTACATCAGTTTAAGGACTTGATTAGCAGCAACTTATTTGCCAGCATTGGGGAATGGCTAAGTAGAAGATTCTATAATGCCAACGCTTTAAGTGACCTAGATTTATTGAAGTACCCTTTGAATACTGTCCGCTGGAATTTTCATGATAATCTCTTTTCAATCCCTTTCAGATGTTTAAATCATAAGAATTACGAGGAATATGAATTTGATGAGGATGTGGACGTCTTTTACGATGCTAAACAGGAAATTGAACCTTGCAAGTTCAATGAGACACTTTTCACACCTGTCAGCACATGTATATCTCACTACATCAACGACATAATAATTAAAATCCTTTATTTGAATCGGGGAAATGCCGAAGACATTGAGCTTGACAAATTCAGTGATTTGAATGATGGGATAAGCTTCGAAAAGTTCAAAAAAATAATTGTCAATGGGATATGCTACAATTTGGACAAGGAATTGAATGGAACTAACTATTTCGAAAATGTCTACGATTGAACAATATGCCTATTGTTGAGAGAATTATTTACACTGAATCCTCCTAAATAAAATCTTTCATAGTTAAGAAATACTTTGCATGAAGTAAAAAATTATTTGGGTTCTCTATTATACTTAAAGTTATAGCTTCAATTATTGACAATCAGAAGTGTTGTGTTGTATATGGCTATGTATATGGCTATTGTAAGACTTATCTGCCTACTCATGCGTATGAAGTTGACACAATTCCTTTAAGCAATATCCCGCCCAAAGACTCCGTAACCAAATCACATATGGCCCCCGCGCTTTTCGGATTTACCGTGCATATTCGATCTCCCTCAAGCCTTGTTGATAATTCCGCCCGGAGAAGCCCCGAATTCGGCTCGACAATACTAACCCACTGCCGTAACATAGGTGCAGCAAGTCTTTGTTACATGCTCACGAACTACTCATCCTCCACACTTGTGCCATTAGCCGAAGATTCTTCATGAAACCAGTTTGGCATAGTATAGTCTATTATATTGAACAATAGCGTATGGTGAATACTGCAACAACAAATATCTTAGCTTTTGTAGCACTAAAACGCTAACCGAATCTTCTTTTCTGTATAAAGTTTAACCGACAATATGTCATGATGAGGCAAATATCGCATTCCCGAATATACAGGATCTGAACTCTTTGCATGACATTAAACCCTGTTCGAGGTGCGTAGTACGATATTTTGGGTGATTCTCATAACGGTATTTTTTAAACGTCACTGTGTTAAGATGGTCGCGCTAGTTATCCGTACTTGGAAGTTTCTCTGCAGCTCATAAAACGTTGCTGGCCAATGCGAAACCTAAAATCTAAACTGTTAGCTAAAATATATACTCTATCAACATGGACATAGTAATACGAAGTCATGGAAAGTTTGGGGCTGTATCGAAGTCCCTAGTTGATGACCTATTTCAACAATAGTAGAGTATCTTTCTTGAAGTACGTGAAGAAATTGAGCGTGGGTATTGTTATGCATATAAGTTCGGCAAATAATAACGTATATATAGTCAAGAAAAGGATATATAATCCAAGCATCGAACAATAAAGCAGATTGTGCTATGCCGAAAAGGGTTTCAGATGCAATTTTAACATATAGGGGTTAACCGAAGGCACTATCGAAAGTACGCTATTGGCAGGTTGGTTCAATGAATTCTTGAGTACCTTCCTATTGCCGTATATAGTTTTACCACTACTAGAGTACGAGGTTAGCGAATATGCAGCAAATTCAATGCACTATTGTATAGTGAAATAACAACCACAAAAGGGTCTCGTCTACTTTTTCAGGCCCTGTACAGGCCCTGAATATTACCGTAGTACCCTTGAAGTGCGGACCACTTTTTGTTCTGCCAAAACGGTTGGGGTGGTAAATTCTGTCGCGCAATACGAGGGCCCTACGGAGTTTCAGCGAAAAATTGTAACATGAAATATTTATTCGTCAATCGTACTATACAAAATTACAACATAATACTACACTAATTTCTTAGCGCGTTTCTTGCCATTCTTGTGGGTCTTGTAATGCTGCATGCAATTGTCTTGCCTAGCAAATCTGGCATCACACGTAGGCCAAGGACACAAGTGCTTTCGTTCTCCTGTATGGATTCGATTATGTCTTGCTAAATGGCCTGAGGTAGTAAATGAACGAGAGCATATTTTGCATGTATGTCTACGTTTATCCTTAATACGAGATTCCTTAAACGAGTCTAGGGAAGGGGGTGGTGTAGGGATCTTAAACTGGTCTATTATGGTAGTCGGTGCGCAGGGAGGGTTCTGGGAAAGTGCGTACTGCGAGTTCGGTATGGGCGCTGCGTGCGTACCTCGTAAGCACCTTGCATTAGGTGACGGTTGTTGGATCGGATGTGGTATGGAATGTGTATGTGGTATAGTTTGTGGTATAGTTTGTGGCATAGTTTGTGGGATCGAATGTGGTAAATTTATGGGTGGCATCGGATGGCCCGATTGCGGTATGCTCACCGGCCCTGTCATATTCATAGAATGATGTTGGGTAAATTCATTTGGAAGGGGTATACTAGTCAATAACTCGTTGAATGACGGTAATGTAAGCTGGTAGGGCTCTGGGTGTCTTATACCCGAAAACATGTAGTTCCTGTTAAGCATTGCTTCAGGGATAGGTAACAAAAGCAATGTGTATTCTAAATTTTAAAGGGATTTGTCCATATATATATATATATATACCTATGCATCGTACTCAAGATAAGGTTAAGCTCGCATTTAGCTGTGAGTGCAATATACAAACTCGCATATGGAACCGCTCTACTCAAATCTTCAACAATTAATTCAAGTGTAAAACTGTAACAATACCTCCGGTATGGTAGGTTTTCTATTTAATTATCCTAATGCATTTTTCGGTCACTTAAGATATTAGGTCGGACACGCTCCACCGATGTACAATTCTTCATAAGGGTCGGTTTTTCGTAAGCATAGTGTGACCTGGCTATCTAATGTGCAGTGAACGTCTCATCTAGGGTAGAAATCAACAATAAGAAAAGTTCCTCCGATCGACTCCTGCAGTTTCAGAAGCGGCATTGCTCTGGTGCATTTGGAGCGTGTCTTTTTCAACGGTACTGCTAGAGTCTAGAAAAGTCATGCCCAAGGCTTGGAGTCTGATGCAAATTTATCTCCGAAACAATAAATGACGAGACGTTGATCCGGGCTAGCGGTTTTCGTGGAACCAATGTACTGTGGTAAAGCTGAGTTAGTTCAGACAGGGTTGCCCGAAATAGATCCACCAGACCTCGTATTGGTGATAAGATGAGACCAAACCACGTGACCAGATTTACGATTGGTTATCCTTTTGAAATTTTTCAGTAGGACACATACGATACAAAAATATAGAGACCAATACGAAAGACAAGATGATCAGGACAAGCATTCGTCGCTTATCGATTACCAAGAACCACGACTTCAAGCTTCCCTTTATTCCGTTGGTGTCAGAGAATGGGTTTCCACAGGCGATTGGGAACACACCGCTTCTCAGATTACCCAAGATTTCGGAAAGCGTTGGAAGAAACATTTACGCTAAAGCGGAATTTATGAACCCAGGGGGCTCTATTAAAGACAGAGCGGCACTATTTGTGATCAATGATGCTGAAAAGAAGGGGTTGATTAAACCAGGTGGAACAATTGTAGAGGGGACTGCGGGAAACACTGGGATTGGCCTAGCCCATGTCTGTAGAGCCAAGGGTTACAATTGCGTGATATACATGCCCAACACCCAAGCCAAGAACAAGGTCGAGACGTTAAGACTATTAGGGGCTACTGTTCATCCAGTCCCTGCAGTACCATTTGACAATCCCGAGAACTATAACCACCAAGCCAAGAGGCACGCAGACTCATTAGAAAATGCTGCTTGGACTAACCAATTCGATAATACCGCAAACAGACAAGCTCACATCGAAACCACCGGACCCGAAATCTGGTCGCAATTGGATGGCAAGGTCGATGGTTTCACCTGCTCCACCGGTACCGGGGGTACATTTGCCGGTGTGACGAGATACTTGAAAGAAATGTCCAATGGTAAATCCAAATGTGTCTTGGCCGATCCTCCTGGTTCAGTGTTGTACTCTTATATCAAGTCCAATGGTGAAAAGATGGAAAGAGGTGGCTCTTCGTTTACCGAGGGAATTGGACAAGGAAGAGTTACCGACAATTTAAAGCCTGAAATATCGCTCATAGATGACGCATTAAAAATTTCAGATGAAGATTCCATTGCCATGTTGTACCGTTTGTTGGATGAAGAAGGGCTCTACATTGGTGGTACTGGAGCTTTGAATGTCGTTGCTGCGGTAAAGCTTGCCGAAACCTTACCAGAAAATTCGAATGTCGTAACTTTATTGGCCGATTCTGCTCACAAATATAGTGATCGTATTTTCTCTCAATCTTGGTTAAAGTCAAAAGGATTATTCGATGCCTTGCCAAGCCATTTAAAGAAGTATGCTATCCTCGACTAATCAGAGCCCGCCTTTTATATAAAAGTTCTATAGCTAAACGTTTCACTTGTATGCTATAGGCATGTCCCATGCGTATGCTGGGTTTGTACGCAATTCTGCATAAAAGAATTCAAATTCAACGGTTTTTTATTTTTTGTTTTATTTTTTTTTTTGCCATTAAACTCTAGGCAAGGCATTGCTGCATTAAGGTAATGGCGTTTTAATGACTTTACTTAAACATTGACATTAGCTAATATCCAACTTAAAATGTGGTCCCTGTTTCCACATTGACAGTTGCAAAAAATATCAGAGTCGCATAAAGTCTAATGCCGAATTCATTTTTCCACTTTTCAGCTCATTGTGTATTTCTGCGATTACTATTCAGGCCAATTACTATATTATTCGACACTTAGTCTGCTTAGCAGACGTATCCTAATACTGGGCTGTAGTTACTTGACCTTATCGACTTAATGTCAAAAGGAATCGTGTGAGCGCGAAAAAACAAAAATTTTTCTCATTTTTCAGGTTTACACCCATTCTATAGAGTAACTAACAGTGTACCATTAGTCATAAGTAGTAAAATATTTGTAAAAGATAGATCCAGATACCAAGGAATATATTATTGGGACATTGGAAAGGCTGGTTTCATTTCGTAATATAATCATACACAATACCGCAATATAAATATACAAATCACCGAACATTGAGTAGTAAATGGATCAACAAATTCTGAAAGCAGTTGAGATTGCTTTAAGTGGAACCGCTGATGCAGCATTGAGAAACCAAGCATTTGAATTCATCAACCAAGTGAAATCCACGGAGGAGGGATACAAATCATGTTTGGACATTTTGCTAAAGTCCATCAATGGAGACTCATTGAACCAAGAATTCAAATTTTTCATACTACAAGTTATTGACGAAAATATAAACAAATTAGGTAATGAGCAATTGTTTGAATTAAACGCAAGCTTATTCCAGTATTTGAAGTACCTAATTAACTCTAATACCAATGATCCAGTTTACTTGAGAAATAAATTGGCGGGCGTAATGGGCAATCTATTCTGTTACACGTACTTGAGTGTCAATCCCAATTTCATCAAGGATTTGCTAGCATTAACAGCAGACAACAGTGTGATTGCTATTGACATATATAGCAGGATAATTATTGCTATACATTCTGAAATCAGCGATAAATTTATATCTAGGTCAAGAGAAGTTCAAGATAGAAATAATTTATTGAAGGACCAGATAAGGAATGATGATATGAATTTATTAGTGGACAATTGGAAGAATGTTTTGACTAATCCCGATTTAATACAGAACAATAATGAAATTCTTAATAACTTTTTGAAAATTATTGGATATTATATTAATTGGATGGAGATTACATTGTTCATTTCTAATGATTTCATTAGTATCATTTTCCAATATCTTAGTAAGCCAGAGCAACGAATTGAAACTTGCTCAACTTTAATTGAAATTATTTCTAAAAAAATGAAGCCACTCAATAAGTTGGAATTGATTTCATTGTTGAACTTAACGTCTGTCATTAACTCCATAAATAATGAAAACAATGAGGATGATATAGAGTTCACGGAGAACGTTGCTAAGCTATCAAATCAAGTGGGGATAGAACTAATCACTGTGCTAGAATCCTCTGAATTGGAATTATTTGACTCTGTAAGCCAGCAGTTCTTAAGTTTATGGCCTTCCATTTTAAACTTTTTGTCGCACGAATATGATGACATTTCTCAACAGGTTTTTCCATTTGTTCAACAGTATCTATTGATTTGTAAAAAGTTCAGTCAATTAGCTTCCATTGATTTGTTGTCCTCCTTGTTAAATAAAATTATAATGAAAATGAAATTTGATGATGAAGATGATGGTGATGATGATGATACTAGCGAACAGTTCAATGAAGTGCGCTCGAAATTGAAAACTTTTCAAGATACTATTGCTATACTAAAGCCAGAGTTGTTCTTGGAAGCCATCCCTATTGTAATTAACGAATCAATTTTTTCAAGCATGAGTGATTTAGACAAAATTAATTGGAGAAATTTAGAGTTAGGCTTATTCGAGCTTACTACTTTCACTGAATCCTTGAGAAATAATCTAATCAATTTACCAAAACAAGAAATTAATGCTTCCAAGCCTTTTATATTAGTACAAGAATTTTTGATTAAATTAATAAACTCAGATATTATCCTCAAGGTTGATCATCCAAAGGTACAATTGGGATTCTTTGAACTAATTGTTCGTCATTATAGTTTTCTCAACGTCAACGCCAATAGTCAAGACATAGTTTTAAGGATCTTGGAAATCTTTACATCTCCATTGGGCTTATTTAACAATACAGAAAAAGTTAGGTTAAGAACTTGGTACTTATTTTTCAGGTTTGTCAAATTAACGAAACCGTGCTTAAACAACTCTTCGTTCATCGAAGATTTATTTGTTAAGTTACAGCCATTACTTGTTATTAAAGCCGAGCTACCAACTAGAGATGAAGACAACGATATTGTGGAAAATGGAAACTTCAATAATCAATTGAACCTCTTTGAAACTATCGGTTTGTTGATTTCATTGTTATCTGTCGATATTAGTTTAAAGGTCAGAATGATCGATTTAATTTTTCAGCCTTTGTTCAATGATTTAGAGAAATGTATATCTAATACTGGTGAGCCTAATCAACAGCTAGTTGCTTTACAAGCACATCATTCACTTATGGCGATTGGAACATTTGCTAGAGGATACGATCATGATTACAGCAACAAGTATTCATCAGAGATCGCTAGTAAGATCAACACTGCATCACAAGTTGTTTTAATTACATTGGAGAATTTTGCCAAGTTTGAAATGATCAGAGACGCGGCTAGATTTTCGTTTGCTAGGTTTATTCCAATCTTAAAAGATGATATCAATAATCACTTGAGTAAATTAGTTTCCATTCTTTTAGCTGCTAATAACTTGAAAATTTCCGAATTAACTAACTTTTTGAACTTTTTGGGCCAGATCGTTCACAGCTTTAAGAGCAATGATAACATCTACCAGTTGTTAAATGATTTATTGACTCCTCTAATTGATAAAATTTTCTCATTATTGAAGTACAATGGGGAAAATAATGAGTATGAATCAATGCCGGATATTGTCAGAGACAAGGAATCGTTGAAGAAATCCTATATGAATTTCATTAGTGCCATAATCACTAACCATTTATCTAGTTTGTTAATCACTGAGACTAATAAGCAAAAGTTCCCAACCATTTTGGAGAGCTTTTTCGTTTATGCCTATAACATAGCGGAGCCAACAGTGGCAAAATTAGCTTTAACTCAGTTGATCAATGTCGTCAATGTTATGGGGAGTCATGGCGGCAAACTAAGTGACCCTGAGGACAAATATGGCGAGAGTTTGGCTCCTATCGAGGGTGTGGACGAATACTTAATGAACAAAGCGGTCCACTTGTCATTTGAATTGCCATTTCAAAAGCTGGATTTCGACTTGAAGGATGCTCAGTACAGATTACTCGGTCAGGAAATTGCCTCCTTATTGAAGATCTATCAAGAGAAGCGAGGTGATGATTATCTTAATTTCCTTTCCAATTACTTGACTGAAATGGGTTTGTCGCTGGACTTAATGAATGATTTTTGCACGAATTTGATTAAATTAGACCAAAGGGCTTTCAAGAAATATTTCATTACATTTGTCACTGAATTAAAAGGGAAATAATATTACCCTTAGAAAATATCAAAATGTATTTTCACTGCATATATCAACCATAGAGGTTTAATGGCTATTATTTAAAAAAATTTGCATAGAACTTCACATTCAAGACAATTTGCTCTACATATATATTACTCTTTATCTTAAATATATATATATATATATATATATTTGTACATATTTATAATTTTTGGAGGAAATAAGCGTCTTCATTTGGGCTTTTGTGCGAAACGTGATTTTGGTGAGGTTAGTGAAATTTTTTTTTTTTGTAATGAGAAGACCTTATTGATTACAGTAAACATTTTGTTACTATGTCGAGTAATTCAAGTAACATGTCGAAAAATCGGGACGGAGAAGACGTGGTTATACCCCCTAAGGATGAGGAGGAGTTAGAACTCGAAAAGCTTGTCTTCGGTGACTTACAAGGGTTTGAAACTAATTTGAGGAAGCTAGACAATTTATATGATTATTCATCTGATGATCGAGAGGACAGCGAAGGCTCAAATGAAGAGTACGATAGTGAAAGTGATATAGATGATGTCCATGATGACCAATTGTTCTTCATTGATGACGGGGAAAGTGCAAATAAGGAAGAAAACGATGCGATGGATGTCGATTCATCCACAGACGATGAAGAAGCATATAACGATTCTGAAGATTCTAATGTTTGGGATGATAGTGATGATGAAAAACTACAAATATCCTTGCTCTCATCCGATAAAATCAAGAAATTGAGGAAGGTGGAGACTGACGTTTCGGTAAATGGTAAGTCTTATATATCTAGATTGAGGTCACAGTTTGAAAAAATCTACCCAAAACCTGAATGGGTAGACAAGTTGGAGTCTGCGGATCACTTCACGAATGAAGACTCTGATGCGCTGGTGGATGATGAAGAGAATGATCAAATTGCAGAGGGTGTACCGAGCGACAACAATGCTGTATTGAAACTCTTGACATCTACACAAAAATTTATCATAACCAAACAACTTAAATTAATTGCACCTAACAAAATTTCGATTTCTAGACTCAAAGACGCAAACCATGCCAAGGTATCTAAAGCCGCCATTCAATCATTATCATTTCATCACTCGCATCCATTAATCTTAACCGGTGGTTTTGACAGAACATTGCGTATTTATCACATTGATGGTAAGGTAAATAATGTTGTGACTACCTTACATTTACGAAACTCGCCTATTTCCACTTGTTCCTTTTCCCCCATTCCTTCAAAAGATCACAAAAACTTGATATTTGCTGGTGGCAGAAGACGTTATATGAACAAGTGGGACCTTAATACCGGAGAGGTCGAGAAAATTTCCCGTATGTACGGCCACGAACAATTTCAGAGATCAATGGAGTACTTTAAGATATCTCCAAAAGGTACTTATATTGGGCTTACGGGTAGCAGCGGGTGGTGCAATCTATTAAACGGTTTGACAGGTCAATGGGTCACGGGCTTTAAAATCGAAGGTACCATCGTTGATTTCGAATTTTCAAGTGACGAAGCATTTATAATTATTGCGAATTCAGCAGGAGAGGTTTGGGAATATGAAATGAATAAAGATTCGGGCTCCAAAAATGACCCAAGGAAGCAGCAAAAGCAGTACAACAAAATAACTAGAAGATGGCAGGATGATAGTGGTACTGGTATTACTAAGATTAAACTTGGTGGACCTAAGAACCGCTGGTTGGCGATTGGTACTAACAATGGTATCGTTAACATATATGATCGTAATACCTTTGCTGATGGCAAAGCCAAACCAATGAAAGCTGTGGAGAATTTAGTCACATCAATCTCATCGTTATCGTTCTCACCAGATGGTCAGATATTATGTATCGCTTCACGAGCTAAAAGAGATGCCTTGAGATTGGTACATTTGCCTTCATGTTCAGTTTATTCTAACTGGCCTACTAGTGGTACACCTTTAGGAAGAGTTACTGCTGTTTCATTCTCTCCAAATAATGAAATGTTAGCTATTGGTAATGAAAGTGGAAAAGTCACGTTATGGAGATTAAATCATTATTAGATCTTCTGTAACTTAAATAGATTAATAGACAATTTGCATTTACACTCATAATACGATTTCGTCACTCCGAATTCGTTCTTCAAATGAAGTTACTGGGCCTCACATTCCTAACATACCCTGTACAAATTCAAAATTAAGGCCGCTATTACTCTTGAACAAATTTTGCAGCAATTCGTCAAACACAAAACTTGTAACTTTTTTGTTTTCGTTTATGTTAGAGAAACAAAGAATATGTTTCATTCACAGCCTTTGTAGTCTCTTGTCTTTGATCTTTCTATTCTATGCTATATGCTATTTCTTAAGACTACGCTTAGTATATATATATATAGTCACATGAGCAACTGTCATTTTCTATCGTGCCGCAAAATTTTATCTAGGCCTTGAACCTTTTATTAGAACTAGAAATATAACTACAATAAAAGCTACTTACTATTCTTAATTAAAATGGGTGTTTTGGGGAAACCGTAAGTACTTAAGAGTTATAAAAATACTACATTTAATAGCTTACTAACCATTTTATCAGAAAAGGCCACGGACGTTACCGTGATCCAAGGACTTTTGAAATGAGTCCAGCTTTGTTGAGAGTCAGAGCTCCATACTTCATCAGAAATATGATAGGATTGGTATTCGTCACATCCATACCTCTTGGAGTATATGCATACACTTGGCATGAATTGAATAAAGACGAATTCAGCGATATTCCTATTCCTCCAATTGCTGATGATGAATTGGCGAAGTTAAAGAAGGAATATGAAAATAAGAAGAACTCTTCCTAGTTGACAATAAGCATAGAAATGATGGAGGCAAATAAATTTAAATTGGATAGTTCGTGTATATAATTAGCTTATAATTCTTACAAATATGAGACTTACAAATTTGTAGAATGATGGGACACATTTTGTATTCGAATAAAGAGGATCATTAGTGTATTGTATCAAATTCTATTATATGCAAGGCTTTCATCATCATTGTTCGATGGTGATATAGGATAGCCTCTTTCGGAGCCTGAAGATTCTTTATCGGAAGAATCATAATCTTTAAGTAAGCTATCACTCAATGCATCGTTCGATTCCGTTTCAGGGCCATACATTGACACTCCTCTGATAGGATATGGTACGCTGTCCGTACTTGCAGAAAGTAAACCAAGATTCCTTCCTTCAGATGGGGGATTAGTAGAACTCAAGGATGAGGATTGTTGTTTCTTAATTCCTTGCAGTGGCTTTTGGGTAGTATATGTCAATGAGCTTTGAGAGAAATTTCGCCCTTGTTGTAAATGATGATGATTATAAGGCTCAGTTGTGCCTGAATCATGATCCAATTGTGTTGTTGGATCGGAGAAAGGATTCTCTATTGGTGGTGCTCTCCGACTTAAGTCGTGGGTACGAGTTCTTGCGAACTGGTGATTTTCGTTGTTCGTAATATCTGTAGGTGCTTTACGAGGTAAGTCATGGGTTTGAGATCTTGAAAATGGTAAAATGCTATTCTGTGAAATTTCATGGTCGTCTGTAAATGGATTCGTAAATGCATTTTTGTTTGCATGTCCTCTGCGAAAGTCTGTCGTCGCATACGAGGTGGGTATCATCAGATTGGCCTGCTTTTTTTGGGTTGGGAGGTCCTCGAGTGGTAAGGAATCGTAAGTCCTGGTGAAATTGCTATTATATAATTTGGAGTTATCATTATCATCGTAGTATCCAGCACCGACTTTATGGATAGCCGAAGGCTTGGAAATGCCTGCAGGTTTAGTAGACAAGCTTTCATAGCTATAATTATTATTAAAAGTAGTAGTTGAAGAGTTCAACAATGGATTATTGGCAATATCTTTGATATCTATGACACCATCTTCTAGTAATGCCTTCTTAGACTTATGGTTCCTCATGACCAAGACTCTCACATTTTCATTCACAACATCACAGCAATACTTCTTCAATGACTTGTATCCATTTTTCCGTAATTTTACCTTCACAGGAATATACAAAATCATACCTAACAAGAATTTAAAGAAGAAAATGGACCAAATAGCTACCGATAAGCACATAAATGATAAAATGATTGATAATCTTAAATTACTATTAGCAATGTGCTTAATGTTGCTGATGATGTCATTCAGGTTATCACCATCTGTTGCATAATACCTGAGTGTCAAAATATTAATCACTTGTCTTGGAGTATCGGCTACCAATATTTGTAATGCATTGTCGAGCTCTGAGTAGCTCAAGAAACATGACCAATCAAAGAAATTGTCTTGTTCAATTTGATGAAACAAGCAATGGTAGTTGTATGACTTGATGGCATAAAGTAGACGCGCGATGCCGTTCACATATGTCAAAGCAATATTCTTAGTTCTATACGTATGAATTGCCCAAATCCAATGGTAAAGTAATAACAAAAACTGAAAAATAATACACCCTGTAAATATCCATTTGGCCACGGAATAAGCGTACGGTTTGTAATCATTGTTGGACCACTTATGAAATACCAAGATATTAAGACACGTATAAATATCAACACCTAATAAAATCCAAGATAATATCATCAATATCCATATGAGCATGTAAGATAGTACTGTAGACGTCTTTGTATTGTGGAATTTGTTTATGTTTATAAGATCGAACGTTGAATCGTCTAGATTGTACTTATCTATTTCTTTATGTGCATCGAAATATCCTTGCAAATTTGGAAGGTCATTACCACCCATTTCTGCCGAGCTCTCTTGTACCTATATCTGCCAGCTGATATACTTTAAGGGATTAATATAACTATGGAGAAGGACGATATCGATTTTCGTAAGATTATTTCATACAGTGGTACTTTTCGTGTAACTTTTCATCGTCTATTTATAACTCTGAAACATTTTTCCTTCTAGAACCAAGCCACGAATTACCATTAATATGGATAAAATACAAGAATATGCAAGCGACAGCGATAGCCAGGACGAACATAGACTCGATATTACGAAATTCACACAAGTCAAGGTATTTAATGACTCCAAGGTCGACAAAAAAAGAATAGATCTATTTGACAGCTTGCCAGTGGATATACGAGAGCATAATAGCGAAGTTGATAAAAATCAAACTGAACACGTAAGAATAGAGTCCGATAAGAAGGAATACAATGACGATGAGCCCAAGAGTAGTGTAACAAAATTTGATACGCAAGAGTTTTATAAAGAGAATACGTTACACCAGGATGAGTACCAAAAGCAGCTGGAATCCAACGTTCCTTTGAAACAATTATCCAACAGCGGGGTGCGGCTGAGCCAGTTGTATAATCTTATTAAGCTTGGGCAAGCCAATGATGCCAAATTGAAGTCGTTGCATACGAATAGGCGAGTACATAAACCCAAAAACGCAAAAAGGAATACTAAATAAGTATTTATTACTGTAGACTATGTATATACAAAAGAACTAATGTTCGTACTTTTTCATTAATTTTGTAGCCTCTTCTTTCAAATCCTCTTGGTCACTTTTAGAAAGCTCTTCTAAAATATTGATGCATGCCTGTTTTACTGGCGGTCTATACATGATTAAGAACTGCAACGATAAAAACCCAATTTTTGATCTGCCTGGATCGAAACACAATGATTTGATTCTAGACACTAGATCTTCATTTAAGTAAGGTAAGTCCGACAACAATCTGATAAACACTTTTTTATCGTTAGGTTCTAAGAATGGAATCAACGAATCTAGAACTTTGCCAGTCCATTTATTGTAAGTTGGCGTGGGTACATCTACTGATTCTAGTTCAGCATCAACCTTCGCGTTCAAATTTTCGGTTTCTACTGGTCTTGATTCATATTCTTTGATATATTTTTCGGTCAATTCTTCACGTAATGCATCTTCATTGAAAACTTTTTCACTGTACCACTCTTCATTAAGCCACTCTATGATGAGATCGATACGGGAATGAACATTATCCAAGAAATGCTCAAATATAGCTTGCCTGATAAGGTCACTCAATTCCTCGTCCTGGACTACGTCAGGACTTTTCGCTTCTACTTGAACTGAAGTAAGCAAAGGCTTTTTGAAATCAATACTTCTCATTCCCCGTGTTGCTAGCCTTGTCAACAACACAAACCAGGAATCTTTCTTCCAAGTCTCGATCGCTATCTTGGTCAATTCTTTATTTACTGTATCTGAGCCATCCAACTCCTGTTTATCTTCCACGTCAGACACGTTCTTTTGGGCCAATCTGAAAAAATTTTTAATGATGATATTGACATGCTCCTTTTTCTCATGAAACGATAAATCTTTGGGTGGCGGCAAAGTATAATTTGTTTCGGGACCATAGTCATCGTAACCATTATCATTTTCGTCTTCGTCGTAATCACCGTCCTGTTCTTTCTTGATACCGTTATCCGCGGGCAAGTTAGAAACAGCATATTTATACCTCTCGCTGATGATGTCTAAGGCCTTTGACAATTTATTACCACTCACTTTATTGAGCGATGCTAAAGTCATAGAGATTAAAATATTCTGAGGGAGGGTTGAAAGATCGAAATTATTCAATTCGTTATTTGGATCAGTTAAGCAATACAAATTTTTGTAATCATTAGTTTTACATCGTTTAGAAGGATTAAGGAACCCATCAAACTTCCGCTTTTTAATATTTGAGTCTTCTGGGGACGACATTAAAATGTTCTTTTTTCTAATATCATCACCTCTAGCTATTAATTGGGTTAACTTTTTATTCAAAGATGAAGTGTAGTTTGAAGGAACAAGCTGTCCTCTCAATAAATGATTCAAAAATATCTTCAAGCTTCTATCAACATATTTCTTAGACATCTTGTATTGTTCAATCGTTTCATAGTTAGATTGTAATTTTGCATTAGTATCGAAGTTTTCTATAACGTTTAAAATCTTGGATATAAATTGGGGCTTTCTTTTACCTAGCACAGCAAAATGGTTTAAAATGGCAGTTACTAGAGGAGTCACCAATATGTTATTGGTGAAGGCTTTCAATATTACGTCCACAAGGCCGTAAGCTTCAGCTTCTATAGATTGCTTGATGAGAGAATGGTTTGGCTGGACTTTGGTCAAAGAAAAGCTCGACACATAGGAAGGAGATTTAGACTGGTAATCAATAACAAGGATAAGAAATTTTAAGAGCTCCAATTTCAGATCGAGTCCACGAAACATATCGTGCTCTTCATCGTCCGAAGGTGCTAATGGGAAGGTGGTCTGAAACTTATTCGTTAACGAGTTTTTCAACTCATTCAATTTCATCCAAACTTGCGTACACCCGTCGTTCTCGGCAACAAAGCGGAATACAAGCCTGAACACAACAATGGATGTGTCAATGCAATTTCTAAACACTTCCAGATTTTTAACTTCTGCCAAGACTACCAAGCTATCAAGGGCATCGATTGCTAAGTCCACTTTGTCTGGACTACTTAATATGGCTTCTTCTGCCACAAATGATTCCTTAAAAAACTGCGAACACCATGTTTGGATCTCTATATCAGGGTTACTAGCAAACTGTAATACCTGCCTCAACACTTGTGGAAATGTCTCTTTACTTGAAAATGCCAAATTACGAGCCTGATTCAACTGGTCTATCACTTCTTTGCTAGATGTGCTCGCCATTTTCTTTTCTTCGTCGTCCTTCTTCTCTATAATATCAATTGTTCACCTCGTTGTCTTGCGCTGAGCGTGAAGAAAAAAGGAATATTTGGATTTTGCTTGAAGTCCGCTTTAAAGAAAAGTTTATGAAAGATAGTAACTTAGAGGCTGTCTACTTGATTAATTATAATAATTAATGATAATGGTAGCTATATTCATTATTTAACACCAAGTATATAGATGTAAATTTACTTGATCAACTTTCATCACCGAAGTTCGTTACCCGGAATTCATCACACTGCTTATACAATCAATATTACCAAGGCAGGTAGATAAGAGGCCTTATCAATTAGTGACTGTGGATACGTGATATATTAAGAGTAAGGTATCATATATAAGCTGATTCAACTCAGGCTGCTGGTACAGGTAACTCTTGTTTGAAATGGCATCGACAGGTACACCAACTACTACTATTCATGTGCAGACACGGAGGCAGGCGTCACTGTCAGCATCACCAGTTACAAACATTCCCAGGTCTATAACCAGAGATGAGGAGTCTGCTACTAGTGAAGAAGAAAAGCACACCGAAAAGGAACCAGGACATCCAGAAACCAAACCAAGGGTACTGATAAGGGCAAGCAAGCGAACATCGTCGTCATCAAATGATTTGATATATGAACGAGACAGGTTTCGGGCAAGACACAAGATGTTTAATCCTAGCGGAGGATCTTCATTGGAGCCGCATCTGAGTGATGAGAACAAAGTCAGAGAATGCGAAGGGGAAGAAGATGTATGTGAAGTATGCGATGGCATAGTGGGAAGCAAGACAACCAAGTTGAACATGGCATCAAATATAAAGATATCAGACTCAGACTTACAGCAGAGCACGGACGACCCCATATCGCCATTAGATTGCAATTCCAGCTTTTACAAGAACAATTTGTCTGTGGCCCCATTTTTCCAGAAGACGCATGCAAGCATAGTGATCAAGTCTATCACATATGGCCAACTCCAGTCAGTATTCCTGTGGTATTTTAATCGGCCTCTTCCACCCACAAAAGAGATGTTTCCATGGTTGCACGGTATACACAAAGAGAATTTTGCACAGAGACAATACTTCGTACGACAACAGGGACAAGACACTAAAATTGAGGCTAAACCAGAGACTGCAAGGTTTTTGATGTGTGTGGATTCTTCCCCAGCATCCCTCGAAAATCATCCGGTATTGAGAAACACAGTCAAGCTTCAAGAAATTCTACTGCCTATTGATATCTCGAGGGCCGAAGTATCGGATATTGTATATAAAGTTGTTGCTAAGGTTTTTGAAGCTGAAGAGCAATGTACCATAAATGCTTTGGTGGATACTTTTTTACCAGATTGTATAAGGATTAATCACTTGCCATTCTTTCTTGACTTGGATCCAGACAGTGGTGTTTCCTTGAGAAACTTTCATATTCAAGTAGCCAAGCTGGCCTTGTGTTCTGACTTCGTAACTTATTGCTTCCACGAAACTCATTACTTAGGTGACTGCAAATGTGTGAACGTGGCCCGTGTTTTGTGGTTGGCACAGATGTACAACAAACATCAAGAAGGGATCAGTATACCAAAATATAATGTTTTCATTCCGGATGACATTAAATTTGTAGAAGACGTATTGATGAATGGCACAGAATTTGCCAAATATAAAGAATTGTTTACTATCGTGCCCAATAATTCTAATCTATCAGCATCATTAGATTCAGCTAGGAGGACCCAAGTAAGTTTCAAGTTAGATGCATTCAAATCGAACACTTTATCCATTTGGGATAATGACTATCAAGTTAAAGAAAAAATAGAAACTATCAAAATGTCATCTGCTACTAAAGTCAAAAAAAATGTGTGGGTCGGTAATATATGGGACTACCAGGTAATGCTTATATATTTGCTGAAAAGGCTCGATCGTGTCACCATCACAAATCATACTAAGGATGATATGAAAGATATGTATTGTGATCCCACAAACTCGATATTGACTAAAATAGAGACTGGCACGGATGACATTTTTTCATATTTGCCTTTACCTAAAGCTAATTGGCGTCTTTTTATTTATTGCCATAATGATGCTTCCTTTCCTGATTTACCAACTCTTGCGTCATTATTGTTTGAATATTCTATTTCTAGTCATCATTCTTCCGACCAAGAGTTTCATACATTAGAATTCCCACCTTCTGGATCAATAGGTCTTGGAGATTGCCGAAAGGATACATTGATGTCCATTCTCAACACATGCAAGCTACTCTACTTGTATTCATCGTCCAGCTCTAATGACGGGGATGTTTTAAGTTCCTTAATTTATTGCTCGGATGGATATACTGAACTGTCGCTAATTGTTTTATGTTACTTAATGTATTCTAAAAATATCAAGTTGGATGAGGCAATTTTAGATTTACATGTAAACTATGGGAGGCCTTTTTATATATTTAACAGTGATGTTACAATTTTAAGAAAGTTGCAGGTGATTTTGAATAAATTTTCTCCTTTAACCTTGAAGAATACAATTGATTGGCAAGATTTAGAAATCCTAACCAGCGACGAACTTAACAATCTTTTCCTATCACCCCAGCCATCACACTCTTCAAACCAACTGATTGCCAAGAATTTACAATTGGGATATATTGTTAATGACTCAGACTCAGAAAGTAGTTCCGAATCTGAAAATGACATAGAATGGGATACAGAGTTTTCTTCCCCCGCTGATTGGGTCAAAGATGTTGAAGGGTCCTTACCGTCTAAAATACTACCATACCTATACTTGGGCTCTCTCAAGCATGCTAACAGTTTACCTCTACTCTCTAAGTTGGGTATTAAGAAAATAATATCAGTAGGCGAACAGTTGTATTGGCTCAACGGCTACAAATTCCAGAAGAATCATGACATTGATGTTGAGGAATTCGAAAATGGGAACGTTGAGGTGTACAACATTTCATCCTCGCACGATCAGTCTAAGGCATGTTCTGTTGATACAGTAATGAAGGTGAATGACTTACAGGATGACGGCATCGACGAGCTATCTGTTTCTTTGAACAAAATACTTAGTTACATTGACCAGGAGTACAAAAAGTCGAATGGTGAGACCAAGATCTTGGTTCATTGTCGGGTCGGAGTGTCCAGATCTGCCACGGTCGTCATAGCGGAAATAATGAAAAGATTGAATATTTCATTGCCCAAGGCATATCTTTATGTTAGGGTTCGTCGATTGAACATCATTGTCCAACCCAACTTGCAATTCATGTATGAGTTATTTAAATGGGAAGAAGAAGAGAAAAAGAAGCTCTTAGAGAAAATTGATCCGCAGGATAATGAAAAACAGGTACAAATCGTTCTAAGAGAAATAGATTGGTTTGTTATGTGTCGAGAAATTATGAAATTGAATGTGCAATACTTAGTCAAATAGCAGTATTCAATTTCATGTAATAGTTCCCACCTACGAGATGTATCAAGTATATTTTAAGCGGTTTAAAATTTACCCGCACACTAAAAATTTCGTTGACTCCTTAGCTTTTGCTAATTAGCTAGTATAAGATTATGATTTATTATACATAGTGACCATTAATAAATACATATAAGTTAGTTGGTACCATATTAATTGACCAACATAAAGGTGTAACTACACAGTTACCTATATCTATATATATATATCCTAAACTAATAATAAATCAAACATCTCTTGAAGATTAAAAGATAAAAAAAAATCCATAAGGAACTTACTTAGACATTTGAAAATATCTAAGATAGTCCGTAAATTCAAGCAATAGTAAAGACTATTTATCCATTAAAATTACACTTTGAAATAGCAGAAGTGTATTGCTATGTCGTCACCACAACAAATATCCAATCCATTACTCGGAGATCCATCAATAGTGCAAATATTTAAAGAAAATGAAGCCAATGAAAGTACTTCTTCTTCGGGGACCACCAAAGAAATATCCTCTACAGGTTCTGTGGAACCGGGAAGTGCATTGTCTAAATTGTTGGATTCTGCAATGGCAAAAGCAGCCGAAGAATCCACTCCGGAAATTGAACCAAGATCAAACACTAACAGTCCATTGACTCAATCATCTTCAAATGCATCTACATCGTCTAAGAAAAATCGAGATAATGTTTATACTGTGGATTTTTTATTGGAGTTGAGGAATCTGCCTCTAGTAAAGGATTATAGAAATACTAATGAATTACCAGAAAAAGGGTTTTGGAGAGCTAAAGCTAAACTCCAGAGTAACTCAAATGGAACAAAAGAGCACAATACAAAACATGGCAATAGTAAGAGCAAGAATTCTGGTAAAAAGCGCCAAGACTCATCCAATTGGCAACGTAAAGCCGGATTTATGAAGAGCAATGATTTGGATTCGTTATCGGAGGACAAAATATCCCAATTATTGGGGGAGCCGACTGATGAACTCGAACCAGAATGGGAGAATGCTGATTTGAATGGTGACTTGAATATCAATATGGGTCAGACAGTTGAAGACTTTGAAAATTGGAAAAGTCGTATGCGGTCAGAAGAGCGCCGCAAGAACGGTGAGCCTGTTGAAGAATCATCTGATGTGAACGTTGAAAAAAGCGGAAATGAGGTGGATAATTTCTTTTCGTTCGTCAAGCCTAAAACTCATTCGGACTCCCCAGGTTCGTCTATAAAAGGCACTAACTCAGGATTATCTACTCCCAGCGTTCCAAATTCTGAGCCTTCAACGAAAAGTTCTAGATTCTCCTCATTTTTCAATGCTCCATCGTCAGAGAACCGCCCGCAAGTAACAAGACCAGTTCAAGTTCAGACACCGCCTCAGGCCCAAACTCCGATTTCTCAGGCCCAACAACAACCTGGTAAGGCTGACCAAGGGTATTCAAGATTTTTATCGATGATGGGTAACCCTCAAGAAGCAAACAAGCCTACTGTACAACCACCAATTCAGTTTTCACCTCAAAATGCTCAAAAGGATGCTCCTAGACCAATACAAGGTCAACCACTAAACAACGATGCATTTTTCATGTCATTATTAAGCAAGAAAGAGAGCCAAGAAGCAAATAAACAGCAAACTAGCCCGGCATCGTTTAATAACATAGCACTTCAAGCAAACCCTAATATTGCTTCATCAGATTACAAGCAATCTCCATCAGTACCTAGTGGACATACTCAGTCTCCACAATTAACCCCTAAGCAACATGCAAATTTACCTCAAGCTCAACAAGTCAATCAGCGTTCACCAGCACCTCAACAGTTGCCTCCTTGGATGAAACAGTTTCAAGGTAGACCGGGTGATACCCGGCTACCTAATGGTCCTCCTAGCGGCCCTAATCGCCCTAATCAAGCACCTCCTCTTATGCAATACCCACCAAATATGGGACAACTTCCACCGAAAGCGTTCCCTCCCGGTATGATGCCTCCTCCGGGAATGCCAATGCCACCTCAATTTGCTGGTCGCAATGGTCCAATGCCACCACCCCCAAATCATCCTTATATGGGCTTTCCACCTACAATGCAACCCCCTCCCCCACCAGGCATGGGTATCCCACCAATGCAACAGCCCAATGGATTTGAACAGAGAAATTCACAATCTGGTAGTCGCTAATTACCCATTTTACGTATTTATACTTAACTAAATTATGATATATTTAGGCATCAATTATATAGTATATTTAGCATCAAAGTGTAATTACAAAATTTTGGCGATCTGTAAGCACATATTCAAAAGCTGGATATGTTCATCAGTACCATTATTTAATCTTCTGTCTGTTTGAAATAGGATCTTAGAAATCTTGTTTTTGGTTAAAGAATTCATTGAATCATTCAAAATAAACTTATCATGCAATTGATCAACAGTTTGTTGAGCCCCCCAACCTTGTAAAACAAGTTTTTCAACATTTTCTAGTATGACTTTTGTATTCAACGACTCAATAGCCTTAGTAATCTCATCCAACGATTCTTCTGGTAAAACACCAGCAATTTCTTGTATTGATTCCTTAGTGATTTTATTAGCGTCCGCGTCTAACATTTCTACATCACCATTTTCACCGGCACCACTAGTAAGCGAAGTATGCAATCTTGTGGCAGATTGCAAAAATGTAATTGCTTTTCTTAAATCACCGTTTGAAATTTTCAACACTTCCTGAAGCACCTCGTCATCACAAGAGACTTGCTCCTCTCCGACAATATATTTTAATCTCTGTAAGGCATTATCATTGTCCAATAATCTGAATCGAAACTTTGAACACCTCGATGCTAAAGGATCAATAATACGAGTAATATAATTACAAACAAGACAGAATCTCGTCACTCCCGAGTAGTTTTCCATGGTTCTTCTTAATGCCGATTGTGCATCGTTTGTCATAGAGTCAGCTTCGTCCAATATAATGATCTTGTACGGAGGACAGGGATATTTTTCTTTGTCCTCAACTGAAGGGTTCGATATTGTTAATCTTGCAAAATTCTTGATCTTCTGTCTGACTATTGAAATACCTCTTTCATCAGATGCGTTCAATTCCAAAACTCTCGACTTATACAACCTAGGTCCATATAATTGCTTAGCAAGTGCCAAGATAGTTGAAGTTTTACCTGTTCCTGGAGGTCCATAAAATAGCATATGGGGCAAATTGGCTGATTCAAGCGTTTTCTTTAAAACTTTCACGGCATGATCTTGGGATGCAATATCATCTAAATTTTTTGGTCGATACTTTTCCACCCAAGGAGTATGCTCTAACCTCTCTTGCTCATACTGCTCTGTTCGCTGAGTCTTATTCATCAACACAGAAGACATTGTGTATCTGTAACGTATATAGTTCTCTCGAATGACTACTTTCTGTTAATATATATTTGAACGCGTTTTCACTAAAATGCTGCTCGTGAATTATTCAAATCGTAGTTGAAATGAATTTCTTCAATTCCGTTGGGTTGAACAAATTAGTCACAAACTCAAGAGTAGAAAGAGGATGCTTAATTGTGGCTGCTTTGCAGTATAAGATGCTGTAGATCAAATCCTACAATGGCAATTGCTGCAATTTAAAGCATCAAGATTCAGAGGTCAAAAATACAGAAAAAGCGGTTCCTAATCAACAGCAGGTTAGCTATGTACATTGTGAGCAAACAGTCTCTATTTTGTTGTTTATTGCCTATTACCAGGTTTGTGTGGGGATAACGAGAATACCAACTAGACATTCTTTATAACTCAGTCATTAGTAATGTGTTTGAGAGAACTGCTTGAATACGCTTTTCAATTTACTTGTTATCCACAGAGCATGGTTTATGTTCATGAAACTTTGATTGCAATATTAACGATTTATTTGTGCTCTATTTACAGGAGAATAATATTAATTAAATCGAGTATTATGATTGCACTAAATTAAATGGACTTTCTAATTTCAAGGCTATTGACTTTTTTTGGCGTGTATGCTTTATTATAATCCTTGACTAGAAGCCGAGTCCGTTTCGATACACTCTGTGATATAGCATAAAGAATATAGTCTCCTTTCTCCGGAACCTTGAATCATAATTAAGATAAATTTAAGCAAGGGCCGAAAACAGTAGAAGTACTGATATCATTTGATCATCTGCTAAATCTTTACGAATTGCTTCAATGAACTCAAGAGATTATTCTCTATGTTACAAATATTGATTGAGCATTTCTGTCTATTATGGGGAAACTTAAGGAATGGCATTTTGTTACAATGTAATCTCAGTGTCAATTCGCCTATTAAACATGCCAAAGCCTTCACTATGCTATGTGCAGAGAGATCTGATGGGTCAAACTTAACCATTGTTGTTCTAAGAATAAGGGAGTCTTCTTGCTGGTAAAGGACTACTGGAAATCGTATGTTGTACTTGCCCTCTGCATTTTCGCTAGACTTTAACTTTTTTAGCTGCAAATTTAATTATCGGAGACAAAAGAGGAATTGGAGTAGATAAACAACCAATCAAAGGAACACTCTGACAGCCAATACTGTGCTTTGGGTCGTCAGTTGTTGGACCAAAGTCAACATACGTTTTTCCTTCATCAAAAGCGATCTTTATAACTTCTTGCATCATCACAAAGTACGCGTTATACTTTTTAGCTGATTCATGCAACAAGCCCTGAATATCGCTAGTAATAGTGTCACCTAAACGAAAAATTATACATGATGCAATAATTTCTTCTCTCACTTTCAAGAAGAGTAAAGTTCTATCTTCCTTTTTGTTGGCATATTTTCCAATAGTGTTAATGAATTGTGAATCAGGTTCAACAAGAACTGCTGTGTTTCCGTCACTAGTACGAGATGATGCAATATGGGACCATAAATTAATAGCTATCTCGCAATTATCCATGGTAAAATCTTTCTTAAGTATTTCGCCTCCAGCTGATTTGAAATTTTTATCCTGATTACGATATTTAACAGCTTTAAAATAATCAGTAACAGTTTTTCTTTTAAATCCGTGAAGCTTGATAATATTCGAAGAAGGGAGATTGATTTTGCTCCATCCCCCGTAACATATTGCCTTATCTGGGAGTATACCTTTATATGCTGGATCGAGGAGTACGGTACATCTATCCGCATATGCTTGTTTCTTGTTCCAAGTAGCAATGGCATTCATAACAGCTGCACTTCGTGCTACGGGTCTTTCTGTTGCACTACAATAGAAGGCTGCCCTTCGAAATGGCCAATGAAAAGCCAATAGTCCCATACGAATACAGAGGAGTTTTGACCAGGAATTCTTTCCAAACATCCTCGAAAGTGTATTGCCCCATTTCCCACTTAATGGAGTTGTTAGGTCGTAATCATCTACCGTTGTCAAAAGAACTAACGCTTCGGTGCATAAGAGTTTATTATAGAAATCATTCTGTATTTCTAAATCCCTTTCCATTTCCTCAAGGTTAAGAAATTTGCCAGCTGAGTCGTTTTCTCTACTGGAAGCAAACTTTCTGGCTAGTCTCTTTTTCTGGTTTTTTGATAATGGCTTAGGGACTAATGTTTTCAAATGTTCATCCTTCTTGATTTCTTCTGAAAAGAAGCTTTCTTCCTCGTCAAGATTTTCCCAGGATGTCAATCGTCTTTTGTCTTTTCCTTGGACATTAGAATCTTGCGTTTGAGTTTTAAAAACGCGGAGAACAGTACATCTCATTCCAGGTAGTTTTGCTTGAGTGTATGCCTCCATTAATGAGATCACGGCTTCCCCTGATATCCCAGAGTTGCTCTTGCTGTTGTAGGTTATAAGCTTTGCGTATGCCTGCTTCTGAACTTGAGTAAGAGCCGGTAAGTATATAGGCTCTACCATCAATTCTGGCAATGGACGTTTGCATAAGAGTCCTGAACAAACTATAGTTATGATACTAAGAATTATGGAGCAACCAAACAGTATCAGCACACCTAAGGAATCTGAATATCGTATGGCTGATGTTAGCAGGGTCGATAAACAAACTACTGAAAAGCATGTTAGGACTACCGAGTAGATATTGAAAATTACATGGAATTTTCCTATACTGCTGGTCATAAGTACCTCCTCTGAATAGGTATGACAGAAAATAAGACCTAGTAACCCTCCGCTAAAAATAAAAGATGCACAATACACGTAGAAGGTATGCATTCGGTTATCCCCTTTATGATTTCTTTCGATCGATGAAATGAACAAAGCAATTTGCGTTATACCCAAAAGCACCTGAAGAATACACACTAGCATTATAACAACATATACCAGGTTAAGCTTACTGGACCACCAGAACGCGAAAACAAGGGAGTCTGAGATAAACGAAAATACACTAAGCACTAAAATAGTAACTTTGCTGCCAGTCGTAAGCTCCAAATTCAGCCCATTGCTGTAGCTGATATCGAGCGGGTTTTCAAATATTCCTGATATCAAGAAAAATGCCTTGAAGATCACCACTAACAATACTAATAAACAGAGGAAATTCTTTACTCTTCGTGTATTGCTAGTCTTTAATTTCAGGCTTTTCCACAACGATGTTCGTTCAACGATAAATGTTGCGAGTATGCCCATGTCCAATACTATCCCGAATAGTGCATACGGGAATATATAATGATACCTTTTAGATAATACATAAAATACTATTATCTGAACGATATCTATTGCTATATTAATAGCTAAGATAGTACATTTTGAAACCTCTTGAATATCTATATTTTGACTGAATGTACCACCTTCTGGGCTTCTTATTTTCATTATCAAGAACCTCGACACTATGCACTTTTAATTTTCAATTTTCACCGATTTATAGTTGCAATATTTACAGATAGGCGGATATTGGTGTATTTATAATGTTAATATACTTGCATAAATACGATGGCTGCAACAGTTGCTGACATTCTATTGACTTTTACGTAAGCGCACTTTAAACAAACTATCATGAACCTATCCTTATTACTTATATATAAAAGACAGGCTCACAACAGACACTCACTTACTTCAATCATGGTCATAGTTTTGCTTCATTTTTAATGTACTATCTGGAGAGCTGTCGTAAATTAGCTAAAAATTTAAGGTCTTGCATTTCCGTAGGTTCCAGTTTCCGTTGATAGTATTAGTCATCCTTTGCTACATAATAGTTATCTTCTCATGGTCGTTTAATAAGGTTACCCATGCTTAATAATGCGTTTCTAGAGCAGAGTTTAGGTAAGTCTTTAACCGTAGTCTAAACCATACAGCGAAATATTCCTATATTGCATACTACGGTGATCAATTACCGAACGTTCAGCAAAGCCTGATATCGAGTGTAATTATTTAAACTAGTTGATCTATTTAATTGATCAAGTACGCAATCAATAAACCTGTACAAAAGGACCTTCCCTTTCTAACGAAATATGGTCGCACCAGTCATAAGTTGGACTATATAGGTGAAAAAGCTTACCTTGTTACGTTTCGGTTGAATCCTTCCAATTCAGTCGAAACGACGGTCTAGTTCCGACGCATCTGTCACGAGTCATATGTCTGAAGTTTTTTTTGAACCAACTCGGCCTGGATATGTTGTACTTTTCCCAAACTCAGTACGCAACCAAATGAAAGTAGACCATCGTTGAGGAGGTTTATGGACCTATTATCGCTTGGATACAAAAAAAAAAATTTTTTTGCAGCCGATAATAAACGTAATTGATTAAAAGTTTGTAAGTGACGGAGCTTTTTGCACAGATATTAAGTACTTCATCAGTGGAGACATTAAGATACATGCACAAATCTCAAAGAATTGTGCAATTGGGGTTCGTTGCATAGCATATTTTAGTCTCAGTTGTGTTATCAATATTCGACTACGGCGATTTTAGCAATCTGCTTTTTCTTTGAGTAAGCTGACCCAACTTTTCGTAAAGTTTCAGCTGAGGCTAAGGTTTGTTCTATATCCAGGCTAAGGCTTGTTCTATATCCAAGCTAAACTAGTTAGCATGCATTTAGCAAATATCTAGCATATATCTATTTCTAGAGTGCAAAAAATCATATCTGCACTGTGCTCTTGCAAATTCGCAGCCACAGTGTAATCCAATTAGTTGTACTATGCGCAACTGCCAAAATGAATGTCATTGCATAGGCTGCATAGCATCAGCAATTGTTTCAGACTTATAGTTATGCAATGCAGAAGATGTGTAGATACGGATGGGCATCAAAAACTTCATCAGATTCAGAAAGACTTCAGCTCACTGAAAAAAGAATGTCATATATGAGGTATTCAATACTTCGTAAACTATTCCATTAGTCATATTGGAAACGCTTGAAGCCACAGAATAGCCAGATAAAGATAATTGGAGTCATTTCATCTTATGCTCACTTATGGGGAATAGTTTAAATAGCGGCAGTTATCTCTCAATTTTATTAGAAATCATCTCATAGCAAAAATGTCTGTAGCAAGGGAATTTGAAATTGCTAACAAAGAGTATAGTAATCTGTTTACTAAAGGTGATTTGAAATTACCTCCAAACCGTCAGGTTGCAGTCGTTGTTTGTATGGATGCAAGAATCGACCCTGCCCGTGTATTAGGCTTGGAGGAAGGTGATGCTCATGTTATAAGAAACGCTGGAGGGAGAGCCTCGGATGCCTTACGTAGCATTATCATATCACAAAGGTTGTTAGGTACAAGAGAAATTGTTGTTATTCATCATACTGATTGTGGCATGTTGACTTTTAATGATTCTCAATTGAGAGAGCAAGTCAAAAGGGAAACTGGCTATAATGTTGATCATATTGCGTTCCAACCTTTTAAAGATTTAAAAGAAAGTGTTATTGATGACGTTGAATATTTCAAGACAAATCCGTTGGTTTCAAAAGTCCCTGTTACCGGCTATATTTACGAAGTCAAGACTGGAGAACTCACTAAAGTTGCTTTGAAATAATTGGTCTCGTTGATAGCCACTTTTTCACCTGAAAATGGCTAGTAAATATATTCCTATTCAATTGAAGACCTTAGAATGGTTATAATTTTTCGCTTGAAGTGACATTTCTTTAATACTAACTTCCTTTATCATGAACCTCTACAATTTTATGAAACTCTACATTATAACAACACGCGTGTATTCTTCAGTGTATATTATTAGGTAATACGCAACGCAAGCAGTCGAAGCGTAACAAAGGTGGGCTCAACGATTAAGCGTTTCCGAGATATTAAAAACGTCGTGGAGCAGAATACGAAACCGGAAAAAGATACTGGTCAATCTGAGTTGTGATAGTACTTGCGAAATGCTGAGCTATTGTTATAGCCAATATTGGCATAACATTTCCGAATTCATACCCTAGGATATTACAGAGTGTTTGCCTTATTAAAATCTCGTTATACGGGCCATAAAATAGCAAAAACTGTACTTGTAAACGATATTAACTTTAGAAATGTAGCTCCATATGGGTTGAGAAAGGGTCACTGCACCCCAATGACGGAAAGTTCCAACGTCCAAACTCTTCTAATGTGTACTTTGACAGTCATAGATGTTTGACCTTTGTTCAGGAAATCCGGTAAAACAACGTCTATTGTCTGATTTGACCACCAGCATTTCCTGGCAGGCTTCCTCCAGAATAGGAGTAGTTTTGTTTGATTACTATTGGCACTCTTTTGCGATTTTGATAAAGATCTGGAAGCAGCCCTCGATGCACTCGATGCCAAATTTGCTATACGGGACCTTGGCTTCCTTGACGAGCTTGATACGTTTGATTGAACTGGGTCAAGTTGCGGTGATTCTGGTGGAGTTGGTGAGTTGGCCCTCAAACGGACCAACAGCAATGACAGGATGACGCATTTAGATGGTTCTGGCGACCTGCTGCCCCATACTCCATTGGGCTCAAACCCGCTAGAACATAACATATCAAACAAATGCTGTTCGGCAGGGCCTAATTTTTGGTCGACTGTTGGTGGGAGCTCAGTATCAAATCCTAGTCCGCTGAAAATTTTCTTGTTTTTGGATAATTCAGAGGAAACTGCCACTTTTATCTGTCTAAACTGGTCGGCATCGAGACCGGTCGTAGGGGGAATCACGTAGTAATCCAAGTCTTCTCTCAATACTATTATAGCAGGCTTGTTCTGCAACACGCTCGAACCAGCTTCCTGCGAATACCGACCAAACGCACTAATCTCTGGTGATAAAGGGGGCATTTTTTCCAAATCTTTTTGTGCCTCGCCAAAGGTATTGATAATGTATCGAAAGCACTCTGGCTCAAAATTTACATGTACAACATCCTCCTCCGTCAAATTTGTTATCACTTGTCCATCGCCGTCCAAAAAAACGCCATTAGGAAACAAACATAACAAGATACTTTCTGGTAAACTCATCAATTCATCTCTCGTTATGGTAAAATCCATGCCCCTAATATTTAAGTGTATTCTAGTGTCATAATCGACATTATCCGCATCTTCATACACCTGCTGCTGAACATTTGGATACGGATCTTGTGACACCTGGGTAATTATATTCTCCGACATTATGCTATTAATTTGTGCTTAACAGTGATTATTAAAACAAAAAATGTGCTATAATTTTACTAAAAGTGTTTTCAATAGGTTGCCAGAACCTTTTTATAACTAATTTTTGATTTGTCAGTGAAGTTTGTTGATACTCGTCTAATTAACTAGTAGGTTAGCACTTTTTGCTATTAATTCTTAAACTCACAATTACGATCGTTTGTGGATTTGAAAAATTTCGTATTCACGACATATATGGGTCATACGACATTTATACTTGAAATACTGTAGAGATTAAGATAGTATACACATAATAACGATAGTCTTCAACCAAATGTCTTCTGGATGCCAAGGAGATTGTTCGTGTTCAGCAAATACACATATAGAATATTCGAAGGCTGTAGATAGCTTGGAAAAGGGGAATAATGATATCGAAGATGTTTGGGCAGATGATGACTTGAGCGAAATGGGTACATCTGATGCAGATATAAAAAGGATGCATACAAAGCAAGGATACTTAGATGGCATAACAAATGCAAAGGAGACGAGTCTTCAGGATGGATTTGATGATCTGTTTCCTAAAGGTGCCCAATTAGGTATAATTGTAGGGAAACTTTTAGGCATGGTAGCGTCTAAGAATGATCCAGAATTGTTTGAACAAGCCAAGAAGGAACTCAACATTTCACAAATATTGAACAAGAAGTATTTTGATGATGATTTAGAATTGGGGGATGAACACGAAGTGATTTCAAAGTGGCAAGCCATCTTGAACGATTTCGCAAATTAGTAATACGCTGCAGAAACTACAGAAACATATACAGAGTACATTGGCAATTGGTAATTGTTAAAAGTGGTATAAGTTTATTATTACTCCGGGGGTACGTGGATAGCAAAGCTATCTCCCTAGCGGCATATCGTTGATCACTTCATTATTTAAGTTATCCTGTAAGCCAAAAAGTTTGTCTTGGAACTTATACCGGCCCTTGCACCAATCGATCCATGCTTCACTGATCAAGTACTGAGTTTCCTGAAACATCAAATATTCTCCCAAGACACAATCTTTGATCAACCAGTCTTTGTTCAATTGTTGGAATATTTCTTGTTTATCATTTATTGTAATTTGTCTTAATTTAGCCAAATCGCTACCTTTGATATCAGCATCCTCGCTGCTCAATCTATTGTACTTTTGTTCATTATCATGAATTCTGTTCTGCAACTGAGGTATATTATTGGCCAGTAACTTTTTAGATCTTTCAAATAGTTCTTGTAGTGAGTACAAGTAATCAAGATAATTTTTGAATTTTTCCAAAAGTGATGTATTGATCGTATAGCTTTCATCGATTAGAACTTGGCTTGTTTTATTGAAAAAACCAGACACGCGTCCTAGCGACTCGTTAATAGAATTCAAGTCATCCTTGTTGTTGCTACCAATGATTGGACTAGTTTCTTCCTCGTGTGGATATATTGATCCATTCAATGTTTGGAAACCATTGATCATTTCTACGAACTTTCCATTATCATAAGCAACTTGCTGCTGCCTCTTCTCGTATCGTTCGACTAGCATGACAATTTTCGTCCATAATTCAATTAATCTAGTGATATTATTCTCAGCTTTATTCCAATTAACTAAAAATTCTTCACCTATAGTGGGCCAAATGGAATTAATGAAGTTTGTCAGAATCTTACGGCCCTTAAACTCCAAAGAGTAGTCCACCTTTGCTTGTTTTTTCCAAGTCGATAAGTCCGTCGGAACGCTCAAGAAAGTAATAACTAAGGGATCCTGTCTCAATACAGGGTGCTTAACTATTTGATTTAAAAATCTGAATAAGCCACGGCGGCGTCTCTGCAAAAATTGAGAATCTGGAGACGATCCTACTAATTTGGGAAAGATTAGTAAATTGATTCTTCAATGGGGCCGGTGAAACAAGAAAAATACATACCAGAAAATTTCTTTGGAGGAAGACCTGGAATAACTCTGAAGGGATACTTTTTCAATAAGTATTCTAATAACCTAGGAAAGTTAGTAACATTGTGTCACAGTCATGATCATTCAAACTCAAATTACGTACCATACAAAGTCAGAATATCTTCTAATGACTTTTTTATTTCCAGCAGGTCCGTGCATACCCAAATGAATGTTATGAGTTATAATGTAGTTTATATGCTTAAATACTAATCCTTCTTTTTCTGGAACTTCTTTTATCTTTATCGAATCATTTGAGCCAATAAGTGGTACAAATGTATCTCTGATGTCATTTATGTATTTTGTGATATGGGAATGATCTACCGGTTGTTCAACATCTTCTGTGTTATTCTGGTTCTTTTGAATTAGCGTATGATCAGTGAGGATAGGGTCTGATAAAACTGGCTTAGTTTGCTCAGAATTCTTATGTTTGCTATCATCCCATCCTTCATCGTGATCAGTTAACGAAGTATTGGCCAAGTGTGCATTCAATGGATCAACGAAATTCTGTGGCTGCTCCTTTCTATTATCCCTTTGAATAAGAAGTTGGATAATACTATTGGGTAACTCCGGTAAGTCTCGCAATCTAAATTGCAATGTAACGAAGTCACCATTTCCAGGAACTTCCAACTCTAATGCTAAAAGACCCATGATCTGATAGAAATTAGTCTCAATGGACGGTGGTAGCAAGCTGTGGTCATATAATACGTCTAGTATCTTAGAACTCTGATAGTGTGACAAATGATCGGTTTCCACCAATCTATGAAAAACTAGACTTTCTAAATCCGTCACCGAATTTATTTTGTCTACAAACGCTGAATAAACTTGTTTGTATGACTTTGGCACATCAGAATCTATTATCTTGCGCTCTTCTGGGCTATCATTCTTGAGTAATTGCGAAGAAGTTAAGTATGCACTATCTGTTCCAAATCCAGGGATTGATGATGTCCTCTCATTATCATCATTTGCCCATCCATTTTCCCAAGGATCTCCTGAGGTGAAAATATTACTACTCATGATAAACCTGAAGGGCTTAACGATTCAACAACTATAAATTTGGATGAATTATTCAAAATAAAGGGATAATATTGACTCGTTTAAATATGAATTATGATAAAGGTCGAAAATATACAGAAAGAAACCGGTCATTACACACCACTAAAATATTTTGCAATAGTAAGATTTAGTGTCTACATATGTATGTATATTGCTATTGAGACACTCCGATACATCTCTAGCGGGGTCTCTGGTAGTCTAGCCTGCTGACTTTGCTCCATACTTGACGAACTACGCGTTCTTGGCTCTGTCTGGGCGATTCGTCTTCTGTTCCAAGACAGGGCCTGATGGCCAAATAAAGCCTTGAGCCCAATTCAACCTCGGGAATGACATCTGTGTTATCAGGCATGTTCCCAGTTGTTATCAAACCCTGCGATTCGTTTAAAATGGCCACCGCACCAGCAACATCCCATTCCCAACAGCCACCTTCCCACCATATATCAAAGGCACCTGTGGCTACGAAGCACAAATCCAAGCTTGCACTTCCCAAGCTTCTGACCCCATGGCAATAACTCGTGGCCATAGTCACGAACGATTCCACCTTTCGCTGCAAATTCAGCCCAGGGAAATATTTCCTATCCTTTCCCCATTCACACAGAAATATACATCCTTTGGGAGCCTCTTTTGGTAATGGCAACTTCAGTAAAGGAAGCTTTGTCTTGTGGTTGAGCCAAGCTCCTCCTCCTTTGTATGCTGAATATGTTTGGTTCAAAAATGGGGCATTGACAACACCCACAACCGATTGCCCACCCAAAGAAAAACCAATTGATACACAAATCATTGGAAACAAATGCACATAGTTGACAGTACCGTCTAATGGGTCTACGATCCACGTTGGCCCATCGTCCACTAGGTATTTTTTAGTTTCTCCAGCAGAGTACGTCTCTTCACCGATGAACTTATGTTTGGGGTATCTTTTTAAAATTGCATTTTTTATGTATTTCTCTACTTTCTCGTCTGTTTCTGTAACGATATCAACAGTGTTCTTTTTCAAGCGGACGCTATCCTCTGAATGTTGGCCTCGATTTTCTGAGGCTACGACTAGCATTCGACCTGCTTGCTCAGCTATTTCAACTGCAAAATCATAGATTTCTTTAAGATTCAATTCATCAATAGCTCCCATCTCTAATGGGTATCAAATGTCTGTATAAGGTAGGTTAGTGTATCCGTTGACTCTATTGAATAACTAAACATCTGTATAGTCGTGTATTTTCATGTTTTCGGATAAAGGTTTATCCAAATGTTCCATGATTTATGATAACAGTCTTATAATCTTACAATAGCACTAGCGATAAGCTTCAGATGCATTAGGTATATAGCGAGCAAGCCAAAACTTCAGGGATCGAGTAGTTTATAACGAAATGAGGCTGAATGAAGAAAATACTTGGAGCTTTTATTAATTAGTCTACAATGAAAATGTTTTGCAATCATTGCAAAACATAATAATTGAACTAAGTGCTATTCAAATATAAAGTAATGATTAAGCCTCCAGTGCTGTATCCATAGGAGGTCAACATAGGTAGTCCGAAAGTATTGGTGGCATTGAGATCATCATTTGGTAACTTCACCATACCGTATACTGTTCTTATAAAAAGACAGTGTCTGTTATATTCTAGTCTATCTCTGGCAAGAAGTATGATTCTAGTGATCTTTTGGAATTTGTGTGAATCAATAGACTCTGATGTATTCAATGAGATGTTTTGTGACTTGAAATAATCCGAATAGCCTAATAAACTACACGTGGAGTCAAACATACTGTATGATGACTTATCTACGTGGAGGGTTAAGTCAATCAATGAAAGAGTTTTGGAGAAAGCTTTGGTTCTTTCGATAGTGGCATACTGAATCTTTAGGTTTGGGAATATAACCCAGTTGCAATATTGACCGACGAATTTACCTTGTATATATAATAAGCCTCTCAAGCCATCATCTGCAACTTCTCCACAAACTCCACTCTGATCTCTGAAAGATTTATTGAAAACTTCCAAAGAGAGATACCCCTCATAGCCGCATTCATGAATCTTTGTCAACTTGGTAACCAAATTGTCATAATCACCTTGCATTGGAAAAACTCTGTAGTTTCTAGCGTATTCCATTTTGTCAATTAAAGCAAGATCAGGAGCATCACAAAATTGAACAAAGAGAATTTTATTAGCTACTGATTCAATTTGCTCTATCGGCGACTCATGAACATTTAGATGAAAAGTATCTATGCATATCCCAAAGTTTTGCCGATTGACCTTCTTGACTACTCGACACAATTTTTCGAACGTGTTGATATGAGTCGCCCAACTCAAGTTTTCGTATGCAAGTCTGATATTGTGCATTTTTGCCACATCTGCAGCTACACTCAATTGCTCTACAATAGTCGTTTCGTCAGACGATATTTCGGGCTCCGGCAAGCAGTTGGAGCAGCACAATAGAAGATCCGTATGTAAATCCTTCATCACCTTGATAGTGCTCTCCAACTCTTGGATTTTAGCTTGGAATCTTCGCTTATCATCATAGCCTTCTAAGTTTCTTAATGGCTGCAATGCCGTGATTTTGAGATTTCTAGATTTGCAAAAATCATATATCTGCTTGGGTGTAGCCTCTTCCAAGTCTGGGAACATTATTTCTACCCCATCGAATCCAGCGTTGGCAATTGCCTCCAATTTCTCCCAAATGGTTCCCTTGAAACTAATGGTCGCAATGGATGTCTTGTAAGGAACAATCCTCTTCAAAGTCTCAAGGCTATTGAATCCTATTCTATTTATCCTATCGATTGGCCTCGCAGATACAGCATGGCACTCTCCAAGAACTTGATTTCGCAAGCATACATTGGGAGTCTTGTGTACTGGTGGCTTGTTGGTTCTGGAAATAGGTACTAGCTGGTTGAGCATAGAAGTGTGATTGTGATTTTACAATTACCCACGAACTTTCCAAGCATAAAAGCAGCGAAGATATAGATTATTTAACTGTGGTTCCGGATATTTGCTTCTATTGTCCCTGGGTAAATACACTTTGATACCATCGGATTCAGACCATCACCTATACATTTAATGCTTTCGGATAAATAGTGTTCCGGAATAAATTTCTTCTCCAATTATGAGCAAGCAGGCTAGTTTAACCAAAACATTGCACGAAATAAGCAATCGGTCTTTAAGTACGCTTCCATGAAAGCTGTTTCGTTACTTCTTCCACTCACGGCCTCAACTGAGTTCTAATGTCTATCCTATCTTAAGCCCATTATGCTTGATAGTATGATCACGTGAATATATATAGAAATCATATATTTCAACCGATATTTGGCTATTTGAGGTGATAAAGACGCCCCAGTAATCATGGAAAAGACAAAGGAGGTAATATACAATGTGTTGAATTACTTCCATAAGGATGATAGCTTCAATAGAGTGTCTTTTGGGCTACACCAAAACCCATTATTTGCTCGTCTTGCAAGATGGAGAGTATCGGATATACTCTTATTAGGGGTGTTAGTAGTATTATATTTTGTTGCTTACGCGTTAGAACCTTTCGAAAGGCAGTTTTACGTAAATGATATCACCATATCCCATCCTTTTGCAGAACACGAGAGGGTGACCAATGGTGGACTATTATTTTTTTCTGTGTGGGTACCTAGCACGGTGATCGCAGTCATGGGGTTGATAGTGACAAAACCTAAAAACAAGATATACGTTACGTACGTGTCGCTAATCGGTCTTTTTGTCTCCGTGTTGATGGCTAGTGTTGTTACAGACTTCTTAAAGAACCTGATAGGTAGACATCGTCCCGACTTCCTAGCCAGATGTCAGCCGAAGTCTGACACCCCCAGCAATGTTATGGTGTTCGCCAAAGATGTCTGCACTACGGATAACATCGAGATACTAAAAGACGGCTTCCGCACCACTCCTTCGGGCCACTCAAGTATCTCTTTCGCCGGCCTTGTCTATCTCTCGCTCTGGTTGAGTGGCCAATTATTGGCCTTCAATGAGAACCGAGGCTACTGGGGCTCCATAATCTCTTGGATTCCCTCGTTTCAGGCAATCTTCATCGCGTTGAGTCGTACCCAGGATTATAGGCACCATTTCGTTGACATCTTAGTGGGCAGCATGCTCGGCTTAGGAATTGCCTACTGGTCCTACCGCCGCTTATTCCCAGGTTTGTTGCATCCAAATGCATTTGAACCATACATAATCATAAAAGAAGAGGATGATGGCTCTTCTTCCGTCAACCAATACGACAGAATCATGGAGGAGGGTCCAGTTACTGTATAATTCTATATCTATAATCTGTATATTCAGTATTGCGCACGTGATACTACTAGCATTTGAAAATTCTCTAAGAGCATGTGCACTGTTACTGTAAATAGTGGTTTTCATGATAAATATATATGATAAGAGTCAAGTAGTTATTTCAAATGACATCACCTGTTTATTGTTTCATATCTGGTGGTAGCGTGAAGCTAGTCCCAGTAACTGCATTCAATGCACCAGTTAATATAGAAATAACAACGGTGGATGATGGAGACCAAGAAGACATTGATCGAGGAAATCCCACGGTAACCAAAGATATCAAGATGAAGATTCGGAACAAAAACTTATTATACACGCTTAACAACCCATCCCTATCGGATTTAGAATCAGATTCGCATGCTGAGTCTACAGAGCCATCATCGTCTTTTCAATCAGAGTCATCGCGTGGAACATCGCCGAGTCCCCCAGAAAACAATCCAGAACTCACAGGGATCATAGACAACTATTCGACACATGCGATATATTTGCCAGAATATACGATAGATTTGACAAGCAGCGTGAACTCTGATTACGGACAGATGAAAGTACTTCTAATGAAGATTTTTCCTACTTGGGTAGACCCAAGTAAGTTGTCAATTAAGAGAGTTACGGGAGGGATTACAAACATGTTGGTTTCGGGAACATACACTAGCACCAATGATACGGTACTCATGCGAGTATATGGTCAAGGAACAAACCTCATCATTGATAGACATCGTGAGTTTGTGCTGCATTTGGTATTGAATTCGTTGGGTTTGGCCCCTACGATACATGCACGTTTCAAAAACGGCTTGATATACGGGTACCTACCAGGCAGATCACTAATCTCGGAAGAGCTAAGCCATGAGGCTCTATATCCGGCAATTTCCCAACAGTTAGGAAATTGGCATAGTAGGGTCAGCAGTCAGAACATACAAGATGGTGTCGAAAAAATACGTAAATTTACGTTTGAGCTCAAAAAGCAAACAGGTGAGCGTAACATAGAAACGGCTTCATCTAGGCGAAAAGCTAAAAAGGTGAAGAAGACGTATATCTCGAACGTTTATGAACTCATTGAAGATTGGATTAATATAGTTCCACTTTCTTCCGAATTGATCAATTCTTTCAAGAAAAATTTGAAAACAGAAGTCACTCAAGACAATGCTAGGCAAGTAGTGCAGAAGGAATTTTTGTGGTTGAAGTCAGTGACAGAAGCCACTAACTCTCCGATTGTAGTTGCTCATTGTGATTTACTTTCTGGAAACGTGATAGTCCAGGATTACCCGAACGGTAATAATGAATTCAAATTGCCGTCCATAGAGCAGAACCCTGTAAAGTTCATTGACTATGAGTACATGTTGCCTGCTCCTAGGGCCTTCGACATAGCTAATCATCTTGCAGAGTGGCAGGGTTTTGATTGCGATAGATCAGCTATCCCAAATCCATCCCCATCCAATCCGACTATGGTGAAGTGGATAAAAGGCTACCTCAATAATGAGAATGCCCCCTCCGAAGATGTCAATAAGTTGATTGAGGAAGTATCTGGATTCTACGGTATGCCTGGTTTTTATTGGGGCATATGGGCTATGATTCAAAGTGAAATATCCAACATTGATTTTTCTTACTCTAAATATGGAACGTCAAGATTACAAGAGTATTGGGATTGGAAAAATGACTATTTGAAGAAGAGCAATACTACGCAATGACGTTAATACCTGTAGAACAAAAGATAACTATAATTATAACATAGATACGCTATATATTTATTCGCATGCAGATCGTATAGAGATCAACTTTACCTTACATATATAATTTACTATTTTTGTAAATCAACAATTGATGTCTTTTCTGTTTTAGGTGAATGAAGAATAGCCCACCTTGAGCCCTTAGAAGCTTCTTTTTTCAAGGTATTGTATATGTTATTTGCGAAGCTTTTAGGTAAATTATTACTGGAAAAAAATATTTTCTTCGTCCATTCCTCGGGTTGGCTAAGAGAAGACGTCAGAATCATATCTAAAACTTCATCCCTAGCATCTATAGTGATAATTGCTGAGTTGGATAAGCTCTTGATAAGATTTGCAGACGCGATTTTTGAATTATTTTCTAGTTCCCATTTCTCCCTCTTATTATTTTTACGTCCCCTAGGAGCATCATTAGGTACAACTACTACTTTCTGATCGATATCAACAGAAAATATCTGGCCACTACTAACCAGCATATCTTCGGTATTAGATCCTTGATTGTTCTCATTTCCCAAACCTTCTCTTGAAATTTCACTAGTGCTGTGTGTAGAAATTCCTTCGGTATCCTCTTCATTATTCCGTTCTTCGATTTCATATTGTAAAAACCCAATTAGTTCATCATAATCAATATCAATGTCTTTATTACTATTAATGTTTTTTACCCTCAAAGGTTTGAACTTTCCTGTTGACTTCCTTTGTTTGTTCTTTTGTAATGAAATCGGCTGTTTTATGATAACCACCCAGTTTGCACCATCAACATCTGCTTTATGCAAAATATCCTCCAAAGAAGCTGAAACAAAAATGTCGGAACTAATATCGTTAGCCCATAAATGTTTGATAATCTCAAAACCTGATTGTCTAAGATAGGTAGCATTGAGACTGGTTAACAAAACATCACATCTAATTTTCTTCCATTTCACCCTGTTGATCTCCGAAAACGTTATTTTGGAAGAAATTTTTGACCTTCTGCTATAATTCTTCATCAATAAAAACATGAATGTTGAGGTGAGTGAAAATCCAACTGCAAAAGGCGTAGAAGATTTTGCGATGTCTTTATTTGTTAATGAAGATATTAAGCTATCGTATCTTCCTCCAGTTATAACCCTTGAAAACCTGCGATTCTTGTCAACCTTGTGAATTGCTTGAAACATTATTCCCCGGGAATAGTACTTATGGTTATAATTACTCAAGGGATTTAGGTATACTGGGGTCCGAAGTCCGAATTGCTTCAAGATGGCAAGAACGTCCATAATATATAAAAGTGCCTTTTCAACTTTAATAAAATGAGGCGAATCTATCATTGCTTTCTGCAACTTTAGTCTGGCTTTTTCCGGTTCAGTAGTGAAATTGAAGACGTCTATCAAATCCTTTGTGACAGTATGTGGAACATTGAAATCTTCTCTTAAATACCGCTTTATCTCATCAGCACTTTTATCTATTCCAAGTTGAGATAAGACACCCACGACTTCGTGTCTCTGCCTCTCGTCAATACCGATATTCCCAAACGAAAAATTTATCACAGAATTGATAATATCAGAATGGTTCAAGACTATTAGACTTTGAGAGCCATTGGTCCTGTAACAAGAAAATGATTGTAAAATTTCGTCAATAACTTTCAAACATTCAGCATCATTAACAGAACGATTGGTAATCTCATGAGATAATATATCGAAGTTAACAGCGCTATATTTATCGGGCATACCTATACCTCTCAAGTTTGGCCTATAAACAAACTCATGGCGAAATATTTTTGGGATGGTTACGTTTCTTCGACTCAAATACCTTGCAGTAGGTAGTACTAAGTCAAAAGGTAAATTCAAAACAGATCCACTTCTATCCAATACTTCATATACTAACTCTCTCGATTGAGCTGGAGATTTCGGTAATACGATGTTAGAACTATAGTCCTGAATAGCACCGTGGTTCTTGAATATTCTGAATAACTCTTCTATCATTTTGCTGAATAGCAAGTAGTCGCTGATTGAATCATCTAAATGATGGTTATGTGAATTCTTACTATAATTGTCAAACATCAAATCTTTAGCAATCAGGTAAGGTTGATTAAATAGTGTCTCGCGTACTTGCTGTTGCCATGGAGAAGCAGGGTCTGCTAAGGACTTAAGAGCTTCTTTGATAACCTGATCTTGGTGTTCAACTGGAAGCCATCCACTCAGTAGCAACTCTGATGCACTAGGCCTATGCTTCGGGTTATGGTCTAGTAATAGTTTTATGATCTTTTTCTCCGTCTTAAACTTACTATCGACAAAACTAGAAGGAAAGTCAACAGTAACTAGCCGCAAATTATTCAAGGTTCGTGCTCTTTCCATACCAGTAACTAGAGAATAGCACATCTCAAAGAATATTATTCCAAGAGAATACATGTCAACCTTCTCATCATAGTCACCAGTTGCTACCTCATTAGCTGTATAAAATACTGTTCCAACAACTGTAGACAAATCCTTGTTTATCGATTCCACTTGGTTGTTAGTCAGGACCACCGAAGAAAACTGTGAATTTTTGGCTAATCCAAAATCCCCCACTTTTACGTTATTAGATTTGTCTATAAAAATATTCATTGGCTTCAAGTCTCTGTGGATGAAGCCCTCTCTATGAATATATGACACTGCTTCCAACAATTGTCTGAATAATCTCCAATATTCATTTGGATTTCCAGGAAGTCCCTGCTCGATTAAATTGAGTAAAGTATTGTTTTCACAAAATTCCATTTGGATATATAGTATTGATTTCTGATATTCCATTACTTTCTGATGCGTCGGGTCGGTCCTACTTTTATTGATTCTAGCATCTTGATCACTGTACGTATCAACTGCGTTATTTCCTGTCGTACTAATCAGGTCCTCTTCAAAATCTGACGCGTTCGAAGAATGTGCAAATTCTATTCTATCATCAAACTCATTATCTTCCTCTGACGAATCGTCGAACTCGATTTTGGGATCAAATGAATTAGATATAAAATCGACCTGAAAAGAATTATCATGACTTAAAAGGAACGATGAAGTTCTAGTGTTAAGAGGGCTATCAAAATCATCTTCGCTTTCTGCATCACTAGACTCATCCGAAGCGATAGCACTTGAGCCATCTTCTATTTTCTCGACCCATGTCCCATAGTACCTGACTATGTACTGATGGTTGAGCCTTGCTAATGAGAGAACTTCACTAAGTAAAGAATCTAACTTGTTAGCACGATGCCTAATTTTTTTAATGGCATAAAAAGTACCCTCAATTCGATTTCTAGCTTTGACTACTTCACCAAAACCCCCTTTGCCTAGTTTTCCCACTTCTTCGAAATCTCTTTCATATCGACCCATGTCTCTTTGGTTGTTGAAGTTTACGTTGTTTGTTGAACTCTCATTCATAACGTATTGATGCTGATTATGGTTAGAGTATCGTCTAGATGTATGGCCCATAATTTGTCTTTTGTGCCCCTCAATCTGATGAGAAGTATAAGTTTCCTTGGGATCATTCTTCTGAGACTTAAGCTTGTAGGATAAGTTTTGCGACGGGTTTTCAATAAAGCTACTCGCTTCATCAGTATTGATATATCTATAAGCATGTGTAGTTCCTGAAGACCTATTATTCATCATTATTGGTCCATCCCGTAAAAACTTGGCGGCATTCAATTCCAACGGACTTGGTCTCCTTGAGATCTTCTGCTGTAGCATCTTAGACAATAAATCATAAATCAAAGCAGCATAATCCTCCACACCAATAAAGTCCGAAGGGTTAAATTTTTCGTGGAACTCGGCTGGAGTATGGTAGGTTGTGTTGAGTATATAGTAGTTGATCATAACCCTGAGAAAGAGAACACCCAAATCCCATATATCAGTTTTCAGATGATGGTTATTTGGTATCGATTTTAGCTCAGGAGCTACCCACAAATCTGGAATAAACGCTTCTTTAAATCCTTTTTTTGGTCGACTCTGATGGCCCTCTGGTGAAGAATTGTCAGCACCATCAATTTGACCTTCGTTTGGATGGCATTCAACCATGTGTAGTAGCCTATGTCCATATGACGAGTGGCATAATTTGAGAACTTTGATCGAGTCCACTCCTAGCCCATGGCTCTGACTATTCTCGGATGATGGGGTACCATCTAAGGAGTTATGGTAATAATAATCGATTTCAAGTTCAAAAACAAACACTGTAAGGGGACATATTGACTTGTGGATAAAACCTAGGTTATGCAAGTACTCGATACCAGGAAGTAGCTGTATTAACCAAGCTCTTGCTAAGGACCAATTTATAAACTCGGCTGTTGGTAAAATATCCAGGAGAGAATCTGAAGCAGACGAGAACTCAGTTAAGAGTCGTATCTTCCACCCTCTCTTTGCAACTAAGTCTTTATCAATCTGAAATCCATATAATTTGACTATGTTGTCATGATTGATGTTCATGATGAGCTGTAATTCACTTTCGAGATCTTGAATTTCTTTCTTACCTGAATCACTAGACCAAAACTCGTTTCTCAAGTCTAATTCAGTAAGTAAATAAGATAATTCATACCCTTTTTTGTCGACTCTCTCCTGCATCTCCCGTGGTAAATATGGCTTCACGATATACTGAGAGCTGATAGAAGATAGCAAATCTCGCTTACGATATTTTACAAAGCCCAGGACTGCTCTGAACCTGAATTTTGATTTGCTACCAGGTATCTCTCCCATAATAGGGTTCTCGAATATGAAATACAGACTTGGCTCTGCAGGAACCATCATTCTTTCGTCGTCTATCCCTTTAATTAGATCAGTTTCGTTTGTACTGTCATCATGATCTTCGTATTCTCCTTGCATTTTTGAAAGTTGCTCGTTTAATTCTTCAATCTGTTTCTGTTTTGCTTTCTCTTGCTCCTTTTGTTTCAAATCTTCCTGCTTTTCTAGCTCCAACCTTTCATTCTTAAGTCTCATTTCCCGCTCTTCTTCTAGAGATAGCACTTTTTCTGTAGTTTGCTGAAAATCATCAAGCATATCCTTAAGTTCACATAAGATGGTGAAGGATACCTCTTCTTCAGGATATTCCTTGATCAATTCCTTAATACGCTTTTCGAGCAAATGTAATCTAGGCTTCAAGATATTCTTAGGTTCTAAGATCTTAATGATAGGAGGTGATAAAGGATACGTTTTAGTAAACTCAATGTCCAACGTCAACGAAATTGTTGGTCTTTCGCTACATTCTGAGGACAGTAATAGTATCTGAAAGTGAGGACTGGGCTTCTTATTCCAGACTAACCCTGAGGGAGTAATATCTTTAAAGATATCGCCATATATTGATGCAATACTATTTACTTCATCTTGTTGACGCCGCTCTAATGACAGAGAAATCGACTCTTCTTTCATTCCAGATTCCCTTTTTTACCACAATTTCGACCAACTTATCCTTTATTATGTGTTCAATTAGATGAGCTGCATCTATATCAAAATTATGATCTGATGTGCGTACACAAAATTTTTTGACATCACAACTCAGTGTGCTGATTTATATATACATATGGCAAGCTGCCGTCAATATGCCACCAATTGATCATGTAGAGGCTGGGCCTGATACTATACGGATTCTAATTACTACGGATAATCATGTGGGATATAATGAGAACGATCCTATACGAGGTGATGATGCATGGAAAACATTCGAGGAGATTACGTATCTTGCTAAGGTCAAAGATGTTGATATGATTCTACAAGGAGGTGATTTGTTCCATGTAAATAAGCCATCCAAGAAGTCGATGTATCACGTTATGAAATCTTTGAGAAGTAACTGTATGGGAGATCGGCCTTGCGAATTGGAATTGTTGAGCGACCCTTCAGCGGCCTTGGGAGATGACTTCAGTAGCGTCAATTATGAAGATCCTAACATAAATGTGTCGGTACCTGTTTTTGCTATAAGTGGTAATCATGATGATGCAACAGGAGAAGGCTTTTTGCTGCCGTTGGATTTGCTTTCAATTTCGGGTTTGATAAACCACTTTGGAAAAGTTCCGAATAATGAAAAAGTTGAACTTTCTCCTTTAATTTTTCAAAAAGGCAAAAGCAAGTTGGCATTGTATGGCCTAGCAAATGTCAAAGATGAAAGATTACATAGACTATTTCGTGATGGAAATGTCAAATTCTTACGCCCCAATGTAGCCACTAATGAGTGGTTCAATTTATTATGTGTTCATCAAAACCATGTTCCTCATTCAAGAACTTCCTACTTGCCAGAGCTGTTTTTGCCGAATTTTTTGAATTTTGTAGTTTGGGGACATGAGCATGAATGTATCTCAATGCCAGTTTTAAACCCTGACACCGGCTTCGATACCTTACAAGCGGGTTCTTCAGTAGCCACTTCTTTGTGTGAAGGTGAAGCGGTGGAAAAAAATGTATTCATATTGAATATCAAAAACTCCAACTACTCAATTGAAACAATAAAACTTAAAACAGTCAGACCATTTATAATGAGTGAAGTTTCGTTGCTGAGGGAGCGGTTTGTCTCCGGTCCGGCTTCTAAAGATGATATTTCAAAATTTTTAACATTCAAAATTGAGGAGTTAATAAAGAAAGCAAATCTACAGTTCCTCGAATCTAATCCAGATTATTCAATTCATTCCGAGGATGAGTCTCATGAGAAGCGCATTCCGTTGCCATTAGTCCGCTTACGGGTTGAATATTCAGGTGACTATGAAGTTGAAAATCCTAGGAGATTTTCTAATAAATTTGTGGGGAAGATTGCAAACATAAACGATGTAGTGCAGTTCTATAAGAAAAAGTCTTCTGAGAGCAATTATTTGACGAAGAAAACTAAATTTACAGACAATGAGCATATACAAGCTAACAAAGTTTCAGACATTCGACTCCAAGACATAATGAGAGAATTTCTCCACCAAGCAAAGCTCAACCTTATACCTGAAGAAGGTATCAATGAAGCTGTTAAAAAATTCTTGGAGAATGATGACAAGCATATAATGAATGAGTACATCAAGAATGAGATTCACCATGAAACCCAAATGTTTTTATCTATGAACATAGACGAAGACACATTTGATAGTGATGATCAAAATTCGAAGAAGCTTTTCAAAAACATTTTAGCTCAAATGAAAAGAGAGAACACTTCTATGGATATTGATGACTCTACTTCGGGTGCTAAAAATCTTTCAAGTGTAGAATCTAAACCAAGAACTAGGAATACAAAGGTAAACAGCGATGCTATCGCAATATCCGATAGCGAATCGGACTTGGATATTCCAGATGTGATTCTGATGGATAGAGATGTGGGAAGACGCAAATCCACGAAAAAAATGTTGCGAGATGAAGTACCTACGAGTGACCACAGTGAGAATGATGAAGATTATCTTCAAAAAGAGATTCTGTTATCTAGCGATGAAGAGATAAAGAGCGATGAAAACAATTCTAAGAAGGCCGTGATGAATTCGTCTTCTACAAACGCAGGTCGAACTGTGGGTAAAAATTCTAGAAGAGGCCAATCTTCCAACACAGCGAGGGGTGGTTCGAGGCAAAAAACATCAAAGAAGCAGTCTAAACTGACACGCCAAGATAAAGGTTCAAGGTCCTTATTAGACGATATCATGAGTATGGGTAGTTAGACAAAGGATGTATATTCAAGTATAGAGTTTAGCTTATATACTGTGTTGGTTAATCTACTGAGGCTGCTTCAGCAATTAAAGTATCCATATTAAATTCTGGATTGCCATTAGTGAAGTCTCGCAACAATGCTAATTTCTTCTTGCTATCAGATTTACTAATTCCACCATAAAATCTTTGAACATTCAAAACCAATAGCTGAGCTTCATCCATACTCAAAGATGACTCGGTCTCTACTTGACCATTCATTAATACAAATCCACTAGTTTCGCCTAGTTCTTGATGAAACATCAAGGTTGTGTGTGGCTTTGCATATTCTTTGTGAAGTTTATATTCCGCAACAGTTGTAAGCATACAATGAGTGGTTTGTGGGCCCACAAAAGACCATTGGACAAAATGCATTTCATAACCATCTCCATCCTTCGGTAAAGGCAAAATGAAACTGGGGTTTTTAAATGCATTCGCATACATAGTAGCAAATTGTAAACTGCTCAATACTGCAACTAGACTACGTTCATTCTTTTGGAACCTCGCTCTCCATATAAACTCCAATTCCTTACCTGCCAAACTTTTCGCTTTTTCGACATCCAAGTATGAATTCAACATTTTATATGGCTGCTTCGGCGTATCTTTAGATATTGGCGAACGAACTTTTATGGTTTTATCATTCTCCTTTTGTATTTCTAGTGCCTGCCGTCTTTCGAACTCTTCCAATTCTTTTAAAGGATCTATTGCATTAAGCGCTTTCTTTCTCTTCTCGATATCCTCTTTGAATTTATCTTGTAAATCATTGAAGTCTTTCAATCCCAAAGCACTAGCTTTTTCTTCTAATTTCTGCTTGTACTTTGAAAGTATTTGTTCTTTAGCACTAGACGAGTTGAGTCTAATGAAAGGTCTGTTGCTTCTTGTCAAGCGGACTACTCTTTGGGAAAATCTTGTAATCATCTCTTGAAGAACAAATTTTAAATCGTTGAAAGTATATAGCGAAAAAATCTGAAATTTTCGAGTATTTCGATTTCGACTTAATGCGATAAAACTAAAGTATACAATTTTGGATCTACATTTAACTGATTAACTGTAGCTACATCTCCCCTCAAAACAGCATTCTCTATGTACTATGTACGATTAATGTATTTACTGATGCAGCTTGATCCATCGATCCTTGAACGAAGAGATACTAGTCTACCCACAATTCCAAGACTAGAATTCAAATAAAAGGCACTTCTATTATTTACGAGAGCCAGGCAATTTTTGTATCTCATCTTCTTCTCCTTCATTCGAGCCATGAATATTTTTCTTGTATTCTTCTGGTGCATCTTTGGCGTGGTGGCCAATCGTATTCTTCAAGCTATCTGGAATATCGTTAAACGCTAAGTCTTCTGTTCCAGTAGCGACAGATTCACCCTTTGCCTTTAAGACGTCCTCTAAGCTGAATTTATTATCTCGAAATATTTTCAAATTGTCTGCTATTAAATGACGGTTTTTGCAACCTGGACATTGGATTAACACCGTTCCTTTTTGGTATGATTGCTTCGAGAATGTATGAGATGAGCGGGTATCACATTTTTTGCATGTAAATGCAATCATAAGCTGTGGATCGTCCACTTTTAATCTAGCAGTATTCGATTCGTTATTTTGCAGGCCCGATGAAGAAAAGCGAACATTACGACCAGGCAGCGATGGAGAAACATATCCGAAGTAAGGAGCTGCCCTAAGTAAGTTAGAGCGAATTGTGAGAGGGGCAAGTCTCCTAGACACCACTTTCAAATTTCTGGAAATCATATTTAAGCAGAAGAGCACTTGCTTGCAAGCTTTGAAATGCCCATAGTTCAGTTCGCCATCTACGTTAGTATCTAAAATGTAAAATGTAATAAAAGTTAAACTGTAAAATACCACTTTCTACTCTTCCGCTAGTATATAAGTTATCTCATAAGTCTATAAGTAATAGATATATAAATATGGCATTCACCATGCATGCATAATGGCTATTTAAGTTCTAAATAGAACTTTGTCTTGCTTTTTCTTTTGTTTTTGTTTCTTCTTGTCCATTATTAAGTTTTCAAAAGAGTCTTGCGGTTCAGGACTTTGCGGTTCAGACTGAGTGCCCCATCTCGAGGGATCTACAGTTACAGGTTTCACTCTAGGGAACACTTTTTTATTCGATTTTTTTTCTAACGCAGGAAACTTTGACTCAGGCAAACTCAGAGCGCTTGAAGTACTGCGATTGGTTCCAGAGACAATTGTTCTGGGCAGTTGAGACCTTGTTTGGCCCAACGATGGTAACGAAGATTCCGACGAGTTCTTGTTGATATTATTGAGGTAAGTTGGTTTGTAATTGGGGTCTGCCCCTTGACTATTGATATTAATTGGAGTAAACTGACTTCCCTTTTTTTTGACAACTGTAGTGTACCTTATAGGTTGATTAATGTTGACTGGAGTAGGTGACTTTTTTGGTTTAGAGAGAGTAGGAAAATTTTCTGCGTTGGCTTTCCTGTTGGACGCATTACCCCAAGCATGAATGCTCGCTGTCGAACTGGGTGAAGAATAGCCACCCAATACTGGAAATTGCTCGGATCCGAATGCCGACTGAAGTTCATCAGAAATAGACTTCAAATTCTTATAAAGTTCTGAATGCTCGGGGAATAGTTCTGACAACTCATAGATTAAAATAGAGATATCAGCTTCATCCCTCTTCCCAAAGAGATCTTGGTAACTAGTTACTACCTCCCTCGCAGATATGTTCCCACTTCTGTAGTCATTATTTATATTCAAGAAATTTCTAACACTTTTGGTATTATAATTCAAGTAATGCTTTGCCCTTTCTTCTAATCTCATCTTCTTCGTATCATAAGAGTCTACTTCATCGTTTGCACCTCCCTTGTTTCTGTTTTTCCGTCTGGAAGACCCGTTAGCAGAAGCATCTATAGAACCGCTAAAAGTCGACAAAAATGACTGATACTGACCACCGCTACTTCCAACAATTACCTTACCATTAGAACCCGTAATTCCTCCATGCTCTTTTAGCATATGAGAAGTTAATTCCAAATCTTCTCTGAACACAACGAATTTCTTCTCTAGGCAGCTTGGAACCGTACACACATAATGATCCTTTTTGAAATGGGAGTATAAATCATCGTAGTTTCTATAATAGTCGGCCGTCTTTGGTGAAGCTTGGTCGCATATATGACATCTTTCGTGATTATCTCTAATATGAATATTTAATTCGTCTTCTGAGTAAAACCTCACGCCACGACAATGTTTGCACTCTGGATGACCAGGGAAGCCCTCCTTGTCTCCTTCCGTCTGATGTCTCTGTAACTGTTTGTAAGTGTACAAAGTCAACTCACTGATAAATGCTTTTTTATTCTTGGAACATATCAAACAAAAATACTTATTGTGTTCCGATTTTACATGTTCAGCCAAGGCTTTAAAGTTCTCTAACTTCTCATGACAATTACTAACCTTACATTTGTAATCCAACAATCCCAAAACATCATTATAAACATATTGTGCCGTGAAACTGACATTGTACTTTGAGCTGTATGTAACTATGTCCTTTTCGCCAAAGTCCTCATACTCTTTGTCTATTTGTTCTGAGAATATGACCAGTTCATTGTCAGTTCGGCATACCAAACACAAATTTTTTCCGTATAATGCCCTCTGGCGGAAAGTGCATACATGACATGTTCTATGGTTACATGGCGGTATTGATGCATACTGTATTTTGTTAGCACAAATTATGCACTGTTCAGTTTCATCAAGATCTTCGTCATCAGTAACTTCACTTCCATCTGGATTTTTAGAATTTTTCTTCCACCCTTTTCGATTTTTTTGTTGGGGCCCATTTCCCCTACTTACTCGGGATCTCTTTGGAATCTCACTCATTTGAATGGTCCTCTACCACACCGAAAATCTTTGGGTATGTCTGTCCTGAAGAATCAAGATTTTTTGACTCAGCAGTATATCTGTATATGCTCAACTTACCCGGAAATTGAAATTTTCAGATTTTAACAGCTATTGGGCATCTTCATAAACAAACCGTTAACATTGATACTGATACAGCTAAAAGTCTTGTTAACAAAAATACTCAATTGGATCTATGCTAAACCCTAAAGCCTAATATTCCTTTAAGAAAATTCCAAGAAAAAGCGACAAATAATTGATTTATCAGTATCTTAATTTAAGTTACGAAATAACGAAAATACTAGTATAACACGAACAAAATGAACATCAGTGCTACCATAAACGTATCCCGGTTGATATCAAACCCAAAGCTTTGTTTACCTCATCTTTCAGTCAAATCTTTTGCACAATTACCGATTCCCATAGAAATCCCAGGGTATGAAAACGTGGAAATCAAGGGCGTTGTCTTAGACAAAGACAATTGTTTCGCGAAGGACCATGACGACAAGGTGTGGCCGGCGTATTCAGTAAGTGTTTTTGATAAAGATTTTTTTTTTTTTGATTTTTTGTTTTTGTTTAAACTTTTGGTACTAACCTAGGATAGGAAATTTGGGAAAAATTGCAGGAAGCATACCCTAGCAAGCATTTGCTTATTGTAAGTAACTCTGCAGGTACCAATGACGATCTGGATTATAAGCAGGCAAAAAAATTGGAGAAGGATACTGGGGTTACAGTCTTGAGACATCCTACGAAAAAGCCAGGATGCCATGAAGAAATTAAAAAGTACTTCAGGGACCAAGGTATAACTAAGGCAAGTGAGATCGTAGTGATTGGGGATCGTCTATTCACAGATATGCTTATGGCTAATATGATGGGTTCATGGGGAATCTGGTTAAGCGAGGGAGTCGAACTTTCACAGAAAGTATTTCCTAAGATGGAAAGGAGCTTTTACAAGACACTAGTCAGCAATAAGAAAGGAAACCCAACAAGTCCTCCTATTCCAAAGTCAGACCAGTGATATTTATTGATGTACAGTAATATAATTAATATAGACGAAACAACGGTAAATTATAATTCATCCACCAATTTGTGTCAACCATATTTGTGTATATATTCTAAACAATTTATTGAAGCAAATCGAGATACCATCTTAAAGCGCTGTAATTAGGATCGGCAAGTATGAGTAATCTACATGGGCATAGTATCTTGTTAGATGCCACGATTGGAAATAATCCAATTCATCTCGGCCACGGTAATGTAATCGAAAATATAAATGTCATTTATAATCCAAAGGTATTCAAGATATTCTTACAAGCATACATGGTACTGTTGATATTTCAGTACATTGCTTGCTTTTCGTCTGTTCCATTTGATTCTGTGGAAAATCGACCCTCTATTTGCATCATTTCAAGCATCTATACCCTCTTAATGGTAACGTCAACCACTTTTACTTAACGATTGCAAAATCCGATTTCTAACTTCAATAATCTAGTTCTGTGTTTGTGCATGCCTATTACCTTTTGCATCTTTAACAATTCCCACTACAGCTTCCTACAGGTATTTAGTCGTCTCCTCCATTTTGCAATTGGCTGGCTCGGTCTTAGCTGTCACCTCAGTCGTTTCCTGTCTTAATGTTGAAATAATGTATCTGTACGATTATGATTCTCATACACGTAGTACATCGAAAACAGATATAACGACATACATTCAGGTAATGGCTTGTATATCATTAGCCATAAATACGCTAGGGTTTTTCTTCTCAGTACTAAATGCTATCTTAGCTTCCAGTTCCCTTCGAAATTTAAATAATAAGATCAATCGAAGAACTTTAGGAAAGCATTCTACAACAATGAAAGAAGAACTACCGGGGCATCTAGTCAAGGATCAGCTAAAATCATACTTACCATAAAATTTATATTTTAAAAAAAAATATCTTTTATTAACGCATAATTGTAACAATAATCTATGATATAAAAAGTCTTAGTATACAAATCTGCACGTAGATAATGTGCTAGATATTCTAAAAGTAAGCCATCCATAAAGTATCGGCAGCTGCCAAATTACGAGGATTCACTGCCTGCGAAATTAACTCTAGAACATTCTGGGTGCTAATGGTTGGGTTGGAAGAAATGTGCCCCATTGACAATACTCGCTTGATAATAAGGTCCACATTCACTCTTACTATTTCCCTTAATTGACTGTCCTCAGGAATTGGTCTAGGTGGATCTTGTTGAGTACACCAAGATATTACCTCATCTCGAACAAACAAAGTCAAATATTGCTCTAAATCAGACTCGGGTTCTGTAAGTGCTCTAGCAATTGCCAACAAATAAACAGACAAGATACCTTCCAATCCTGTTTCACCAATTAATTTTTGAATATTTGGAGTCAAACGGAATGGAACCATCTCAGCATTGTAGAATAATGGTGCCGGTCTACCACCTTGAGAACCATCCAATGACGCATTTTTACTTGCAATTTTGCAAGGAAGCATATCAGAAGTCCACACATTTCCCGATCCCTTGTTTACATGGATCTTTTGAGGCTGTCTCGTATTAACACACATCATGTACGTGGTGAAAATAAAAGAAGCATATTGGGAAGTAAATTGCTTACGGAATAGCCAAAAGTCTTCAAATTGAGGATAAAGATCAACAAAGTAATCTTTCAAAACAGTGGAAGGCACTAACAAAGATTGAATAGCACTCAATATCTCTACCCTTATGCTCATAATATCTGGTTTAGGTAAGCGAGGATCGAATGCAGCACGCAATTTTTTGATAGTATATATAAATGGCTCATCACGACTCTTTCCATTACGACGACAAAAGTCTTCATAAATCTTTTGCATGGTGATATCTCTGGAATCATCGTTAATGATCCGTATGTGTGGCGATAGCGGAACAGCGATTGGTAAAGTAAATTGGATATTACGACGACGAGTCTCAACTTTTCTAGAGAGCGTATCACCAAAGAGACGGAAAAGTTGGAAGATGCATTCTTCACGACGGCAATGGCGAGCTGCGGGAAATTGTACGGCGAATGTATGTAAACTGCCATCGTAGCCACGGATCTTCAATCTCTTATGGCATGCATTAGTACCTCGTGCTAAATCAATGGTTGGAAGGAACCTTTCAATCTTAACGAAATGGGTGTTGTTATCCTTGTTCAACAAGTACTGTCCCGGAACTTCGATATCTTCAAACTTTTGATGATGAAATTCACTCAAATGGGGACAAAGGTTTTCAAGATTGACCTCTGAGAATCTCCTATCAAGTTTATCCTCCAAGCGATCACGCCACTTACGCAACTTAATAATATAAGTTTCCAAATTAGGCTTACCGATAACAAGATCTTTTTCGAATTCAGCTCTAATTTGCTTAGGGAGAACCGTTTCTGCAAATCTAGTGATATTCGCTTCGGTAACAGGTGGTAGCTTGGCATCATCTCTTGGATTTCCAAGACGATTAAGGTATTGAACTCCGTCATTAAGTAATGCTACACCTAGTCTATAAGCATCTTCGTCTGCTGTGCACTTGAATCTTTGATTAATTTGATCAACAAGTGACTCCAATGAAAGCGCCAATAATGGATATGCGGTCTTTAAAATACCCATTATTTCTTCCACATGTTCCCAAGATTGACGAGCACCTGTCGTATTAGAGACAGAAATCGCGCTCTTCGATTGGGAGGCGGAAGGCGTTGTTGCATCATCATCATTCGAAGTCTGTTGTGAATTTTCTTCATCCTTAATTGTAGAATCTGGCCTTTCCTGATTGTTGTCACTCGCACTCTTTTCTTTTGTACCATCTTTGGTAGACTCTTGATTTTCATTGACTGAACTCTGTGTATTTTGACGAGAAATTTCCATAAACTGACGTTGTTTTGCAGCAAAGTCTTCTTTCGTAGTTCTAAGTTGAAAATGCAACGCCTGTGGGTAACTTTTAGCGATACGTATGAGGATTTGCCTTACCAATCTGGCTTCTTTATGAGACAAGGAAGTAAGCAATTGGGGTATAAACGTGATCCAATACCATACTGGAACTTCTCCCCTGAAATTATCAAAGGCTTGTGCAAGCGTACCTGATGTATCATCTAAACTAATGAGCCATAAAATACGTGCAAGGAGCTTTCTTGTCTTTCCATTCTTATAAAGACCAGCTGCTTGTAAGTAGCAGCTAATAGCATTGTTCGCATATACCATATCATTCGGATTTTCTTTGAAACGACGGTCATTAAACATACCCCATTCTGCCCATGCTTTAGGCAAATTGAGATCAATTTGAACCGAAGTAGCAAATGCTTTATTGGCTTCATCTCTTTGACTTAACTTATTCAAAAACATACCCTTAAGTGTGAAGAACTCTGCCTTCTGCTGAGTAGCAAAATAGACAAGGTTGGTATTACTGATCACATCTAAGCCGGTGTTCAACTCATTCGGATTCTGATAGTGGCACTTGACCTGCTCTTTAAGTTTCAAAAAGGCTTCCTGGATTTCAATATTTGGAAGTTGATAAATCTTGGTTAATTGACTGATGCAAACTTCAGACATGCCATGCTTTCTAGCTACATGTGCAAAGCGGTTAATTACCCAGGCTATTTCATGGAAGCCACGGTAAGCGTAAGAATTAGCATTACCCCCCGAATTCGATTGTTGCAAAATTGGAATAAATGGCATGTAAGCTTTATTAATTACTTGAAAAGCATGTTGACGCCAAGTTACAAGATCATTCCATATGTTAATATCATCCCATGTATTTGGTAATCTTTCACGCCAAACCTGTAATACTCGTTTAAGTTCCTGGGATTTGACATCCAAATTCTGAGCATTAGTAGATACGAGACTAGCATAAACTTGACTAGCCTCCATAAACTCGACATATTGCTGAAAAGTGTGCAACAAAGGAATGTGAGCATTGTTGAATCTTTGTGGCAACCCATGCCATTTTCTTAAAGCCAACTGAATACCTTCATCACAAAGTCTAGATAAATCTTGTAATGTTTCCTTTTCTTGACCGAATCCTTGCAAACATAAGAATGTCTCAAACACTTGGCGACGCGGTGTTGGAACATCCATAACACTTTTGACTGTTTGCTCAAGCGTCTCTCTATCAGTATTCCAGTCGGCCACTCGCCATCCGCATTCGAGAAGGAGATCAGAAAATCCTTCATGTTTAGCAAGCTCGGTAAGGATATCCCAATGTTGCAACTTCTCCGCGCAAAGAATCCAATGATCTTCCCAAAGGGAATATTCTGACTCTCCGTATGGTAGTGCGCCACTGCGTGCTTTTATTTGAGCTGTTTCGTATAATTGCTGAGCCTTATCCCAAAGTCCTATTTGCTCGAATGACAACGCTGTAATTGTTTCTGAGTACTTCGCTCTTCTTCTCCACAAACCGTAGAACATATCATCTTCTTTCAACGCGGCGTATAGTTTTGAAAGAGCATCCTGTGTTACCTCACGCACATCTGCATTCCCGTTAACCGATTGCTGTTCAATGTTTTCAAGAATGTGAATACCCTGTGACCACGCATTGAAATTAGAAGCAAGACATTCTACTGCGAAAGGCGGTAATTGAAGTATCTCACATCGAGCAACGCCTTCTAACAAGGATTGGACAACATTCGGTCTACTATCAATTTGACGCGTATGATAATCTTTCGACAATAAAATAACCAAGAAACGTGTAAAATCCAAGTGCTCAGATTGAGGAATGGATTTTAATGCAATCGGGAAAATGCTAGCCCAAGTACGATGAATTGTATCACTACTTTGATAGAACATATCAATTAGAGGTTCTAGTACAGTTCCTGCTTTTACATTAGATATCTTCTGTAAGAAATCATTATGCTTAGCGAACAAGGCTTCGAGAGCATTTTCTTCTGAGTCCACTTCCATATTGTCTTTTGGTGAATACGGGAAGGCTGTTAATGGAGGAAGTCTATTCTCATCTTCAATCAAAGAAAGATTATTACTAAAATCGAATGAGCCATATAATAGCTGCAATGCTTGGTTTAACCATGGATAATCGGCTAAGTATTCCCAATTTTGTTCACGAATAACATAATACAATCTTTTGCTAATATCTTTTTCCAAACTATTATTCAAGATTGACATGAGCTTACGACGAATAGAAACATCAGCGGATCGAGTACCTACCAAGAATGGTTGTTCCATACGAACAGTAAGTTCAGTACAACTAAATGTATCATCTTCAAAAATGTCAACAATTATCTGATAAAATTCCTTTGATAAAGAAGGTTCACCTCTAATTTCGAAAACCATCATTTTCGCTAATATTGCTGCTTTTTCTTTTGTTGTAGGGAATAGATCTGTTCTTGAAAAGACCCAATTCTTGACTATTTTGATAATTTTTTCTAGAGTGTCTTTGTCTAAGGAGCGTTCAATCAATTGCGCCAAAAGCGATAAGAATATACGTCTTTGGTCTCCAAGATTAGAAATTCTCATTGAAGACAAGTTAAGTATCTTCTCCAACAATCTGGTTGTCATCTTAGCCTCATACTCGGAATTAGATCCATCTTTCGAAGAGGATTGTGAACCTTGGTGCGTAATAGTGATATGATCCTTGCAAAGCTTGCTAAATGTTCTCATTATCAGCGGTAAAAGTGAATCCAACGTGGATGGCCTATAATTAGCTAGTGTCCAAGACAAAGTAACGCCTGCTGCTACAGATGGCATGTCTCCTAAGTCTTCGGAAACACTGGTAGTTAATAACGTTATAAACTCTTTGACCTCATCGTCTTCTTCTTCGTACGATTCTGCCTTATTTTGTTCGTTTATAGCCTGAAGAATAATCCTTAAAACGCACTGCAAGACTTCTTGTATATCATGGTTATCTGACTTTATGCATTTTTCCAAAAGTCTATGAAGATATGAAAGATTAGAAACTATCCATTCCAGAGTCTTCCACTCAAGCACCACGCCCAAGACTTCAAGTGCATTTAAGCAATATCCGAACAAATTCGATGAATTCAAATCGTTAGATAATAAAAATTTTTCAAAAAACGTGAGTTTTACAGAAACTTCAGGCCAGTGCTCTGGACTTAAAAGATCATACAAAATGCCCAAGGCTTTTTGTCCCAACTCGCTTTCTGACGCCCTCTGTGGGCTAATACAAACGTATCTAATCAAAAATGTCACGCATGCCTCTCTTTGGCCAAATGGAATACTGTAATTCGCAGATGTAGTAAAGTCGTTCGAGTTTTCAGTGCCTGTTTTAATAGCATGTGAGTTTTCAGGACTGTTTTCCTCTTTGTTAGCTTTAGCTCTGGTCTCCCATTTTAGTATGAGCTCAGCCAATTCAATGGCGAGGACTTGATTCTCCACAGCGGGGTTTGCTAAGATAGTTAATTTACCCATAGCAGTTATAATATTAGAAATGAAGTGCTCTCGAGCAATAAAGAACACGTCAGGATGTTGAACAATAAATTGGTAGACGTTGAGAACTTGTGTAACGTTGAAGCCATCTTCTGAAATAACTCGTCTTGGCCATTTGAGCCAATTTATAGGAGACTCAACGGCTGCCATTCTTTCGGGCATTACGGGAGCAAGAATATCCAAAGCTTGTCTCACCAAATGCCTGGAGTCAGTTTGATGAGTACGAAGAAGTGCAACAAAAACTTGGGTAGCAAGCTTCGATGGTGTCTCATATGCTGCAATAAAGTATGATGTTGTGACATAAGCAACTTGTTTAGTTATATTATCTTCTAATTTAATATAGTTCCAACTGAACTTGATGATATCTTTGCGGAATTCGCTTATGAAATTTGGAGCCCATTTAAGAAGAATAGATGTCATCTCAAGAAGTTCAAACCTATAACTGTCCATTCCACCTGAAGTATGATCGGTTATAATATCATTTGTCGATTTCCATATTTTATTACAAATATTTTCCAACCACTCTGGTGTCTTATGATTTGAAAAGAATGCATCGACATTACCCTTCGTTTCAGCCTCATATATTATAATAGAATTGAATATCTTTTTCAAGAAGAATATCTTGCTCTTGAGGTTCGAAGTCTCGTCCGTGACAAATTCAATACACTTATTCAAGTACATTTCTCTATGCTTGGCATCATCAGAGCGAATGATCGTTTCAAAAATGAAATCTTCTAACTGAGAAGGTATTCTGACTTTCAAGGATGAAAGGCGTTCAATGACAGTAAAAAGTATATCTAGCTCTCTAGGTTTTTTTTGCAAATAATGCACCACAATACTTTGAAGCTTTGAAAAAGACTGATCTGCTTGAAAATGGGTAGCAGATACTAGTGGGGATTGATCTTTGATATCTGCAATGCTTTCAACCGTGGCAGAAAGCTTGATCAAGAGATCTTTTTGATTGAGAAACCAATCAGTTTCATGATCTGATACTGATTTTAGAAGATCGATTATATTTGCAAATTTGATCACTTTGATTTCACCATTAGATTCTTCGTCCACGTCTTTGAGAATTTCATCTAGTTTCTCTTTGGCCACACTACGAATATTTGTGCATTCTTCAATACCTGCAAAATAGGCTAACATGTTACCCAACTTACGGTTCTTAAAATTCTGCATGTAGTACTCTAGGCAGTTTTCAGAGAAACGATTCAAGAATTTTGAAACTGGCAATCTGAAAGGTGAATTCTGATGACGATCTAAATGGCCTTCCAAATATTGTAAGGTACCAATGATTTCTTCCATGAATGTATAAGCTTTAGCAGGCAAAAGATGGAAAATATTCAAAATGGCCATGACAATTTGAACTGTGTGGTTATTATTCAAGTCTTGTCCCGCAATTTGCCTTAAAGTATTGATTTGGGCCCACGCCATCAAATGGTCCAATAACTTACGTCCAATTTCGACTCTGAAATAAGAAATTAATAATTCCAATAAACGAGCAAGAGCTTCGAGTCCGGACACGGTTAATTTCTTATGGTCCGATAAATTCATGAGCATAGGGCGAAGACCATTTTGTAATAACTCTTTTGGGAGTTTAGCGTTCTCCTGAAGGCTCGATTTCAAGCCTAAGTGAGCTGCATTGATTATTTCTGTAGACTTGTTGCAAAGTGCCTTGAAAAACACACCCAATATACGAATTCGTGCTTCAGCTAATGACCCTAAAGAGAAGTCGGGTTTGGTTAAAGCCAAGGAGAGCAATTTGATGGACACAACCCGAAGTTCTATCAATTGTTTCGATGTTCTGTATTCATAAAGACGATGTACATTTGCTAGCGACTCATCCTCTGCATCAACTAAAGCTAACGCCTCCAAAAGAAGTCTATTCAATTCATCATTGAAAGTCAAAAATGTGTCCTCGAGGCCTAGACAGAATGTAATTGCATCAATATTACCAATTTGCATGGGAAATGGCAAAGCTCTTAACGGCTTACCAAAAATTGGAGTCAACAATAATTGCTTACAAGGTCCCATAATTGTAGCAATTGAAACAGAAGTAGTTTCAGATAATACCTTCAAAGACAGCTGAGAAACTTCTCTAACAAGAGGATTTGCACTGGCCAAGTCGTAAACTAAAGCCCCGACTAGGGTTTGAAATGGTTTCTCTAGGATTGTTTCTTTAGGCACATCAATATTGCAATCATGTAATAATTTTAAAACGAAGCTCTTTGCCAAATCATGTACTTCATAAGATGCAGATTCTGGTGTATCTCTGAGAATAAAAAATATCGAGCGAACCAATTCAAATTGGCGTTTGAAAAACCACTTCGCAGGAATCCCTAATTCCTCAAACATAGTTCGTAAACCCAAAATTCCACCTAACTTCGTATGATAAAACTCATTGTAACAGCAATGAGTAAATCTATAGAACATCGAACGGAATATAGGTGAGTACAATGCACTCTCGTCAGATCCAAAAATGGTAACAGTAGTCGAATAAATACTTTTTATGGAATCAATTCCCTTATTTCTAACATCTTTGTCCCAGAAGCTTAGCGCATAATTCAAAGCATTTAGGAAAGCCGTTTCATTAATATATGCTTTTCCTTCGTTGTCATTGACACAAAACGCACGCTCTTTTTTCACTTTATCGATGACAGAAGTCCCTAAGTATATCAAGGTAAAATGTGTTGTAATACCATCTATTAATTGGCTGGCTTCTTCCTTGAGATCTGGAATTGACACTGAAAAAAAAAGTATTTCCAATAACCGTGAGAAAAGTTTCTGTTGACGGTCCAATTTGGCTCCATCTTTTATATCCGATTTCTCTAATTCCATTGATTTTTCCAATTTATCCAGCTTCAAGTTCTCAACGCATTCAGACACATAGACAGAATAACCTTCTGGAATAGGTGTAGTATCAATAAACAATTTCAATATTCCTGATAAATACTTAAATGCACTTATACGATAATGAACCTTTAGCCTTGGATCTTCCAATAATTTAATTGCTGATTCAACGCCAGGTGTAATTGAAACGGGCACTTCTCCATCCAAGCCATAAATTTTAAAAAGAGCTTTAATTTCTTGGTCCAAATCTGATTGACTGACTAAATTGTTACATGGCTTGAAATTCTTATGATTTCTGCCACCTAGTTTACCTAATATTCTTATCGCAGTGTGAGAGTGTTGATGATGATAAGGAACAGGCTCTAGGTGCTTCCATAAAGCTGTCATTATTTCATCAATAACGGGCTCTATAATAGGATCAAAGTATTCAGCAGTTAAATTATCAACACATAATTCAAATGTACGTAACCCTTGACTAACCAAATCTTGCGACCCATTGAGTGCATAAACTAGAGGACGTGTCAAGTAGTTCAAATGTGGAACTAGAACAGAAAGACGAACCGGAACGGTTAAGCATAATTCAACATAGATATCTCTTTCGTATGGACGGCGAGCATTGGCGATCATTTTATTAAGACTCTCTAGTAGCACTGGTAATATGGGCATTATTTCTTTATACAAGTTTTCAAACCTACCACCACTGATGCTTCTGAATAATATTCTGACCATGTAAGAGTATACGATAGGTTCCTCTGCTTTTGTTGCTAATTTCAATGACTCTAAAATTAAATGATTCAAGTGAGGCAAAATAACACTTTCGTTTGCGGTAGGAAATAGATTGACGGACATAAAGCATAGCTTGAAGAGCCTAATTAAAATATTTGACTTGGCCAATTCAACTTTGTCTAACTGATCTAGTTTAGACTTCAAAAACGATATCAATATACCTGAGAAATTAGCTGAAGTTATTTCACTAGCCAAAAAGAATTGAGGCAAGTGAAGCAAAGCGGCATTCTCAAGCATTGATTCAAACATAAAAGGCAACTCAAAGTTAACGATTTCGTTAAAAGATGCAGGGTCAATATGAATGAATATAGTTGCGAAGATCTCCATGAGATCTTTTTCCTCTTTAGAAGAAGTTATCGGTAAGTTGGGCCCGCCTGTTGACCAGTCGAAGGCTTTGGTTTGGGGAACACTTGGTTTGGGCTTCGCTACCGAAAAAAACCGTAAGCAGCTTATTCCTCCCCTGAATAAGTTACGCAAAATATTCACTTCTTCTAAGGAAGTTAGCTTAGCAGAATCATTCCATTTATCATAGTTAATGATTTGCCCTGGATTCTTAGGGTCCGCTTGAGCCGGTTGTGGAGGTACTGGTGGGTTACAGTTCTTCAAGCCGAAAATCACTGATTTTAAGAAAGTCATTAAAGTCCGGAATAAATATCTAGCATCTTTCAATAAATCAGAATTATTCGTAACTGGAGAAGAGGAGATCGGAGAAAATTCTTCGATGTTGTAAAGGCTTATGAAAAATTCTAGTTCGGATTTCTCTGTATCTTTGATGTTGTTTGTACTTTCCGTCAACTCTGTATCTTCCATTTCTACGTCTTCAATCTCAGACTGCTTAGCATTTTCACCATTTTCATCCTTCGAAGAGTCTTGAAGTGGCTCAATTTTTTTAGTCTCCAAAATATCCACATTTTTTGATGAATATTTATTGATTGCTTTTTTGGACTCTATCTCTTTAATGCTTCTTTTTTTCTCGAATTGAGCGTGTTTGTGTATAATGTACGCATACTTTCGGTTTAAACTTTGAAATCTTTTAGCGTATGCATCAATTATGATTATGAATAATTGTCTGCCTTCTAGTTTATTTGGTAGCTTCATTATACGTTCCACTAAGTTAAGTAGTAATTTAGCACTCATTATTTGAACAGTTAGAGCTAAAGAGTCGTCTTTCAACAAGTCACAGTAGATTTTCACTGTAGACCAAATTTGTTTTGGAGTCAATTCATTTCTTACATTGTGGATGAAATCGGCTACTGTAGAGTACGCCAATGGTCTTAAAGTTTCGAATGACGTTAAGCCATCACCTATTAATACTTTCTCGTCAAACAACAGCTCAATAGTAGGAATGAACTGAGAGCGGAACGGAGTGGATAAGATATGCCTCGTCGCATGTAATAGTTCTTTACGAGCCACTGATAATTCAGCAGGACAGTCTTGCAAAAGTCTTAATATTACATCAGGAACAGATTTAGCTTGTTCCTGGTTTAAATGTTGGTTTGCATAGCCTCTGATAAATACATATGCCAAAAATGAGGCTGCTTTAACCTGACCTAAGATGAAGTCGCTGTAGGCCTGTCTATTAGTGATTTCTGGAGATATCGAAGTAGTTGTTTTATTTTCCTTCTCAAAATTTTCTCGATACAATCTTTGTTGCTCTACTTGCAAGGTCAAAATATTTATGATTTTGGGCAAGAATGTAGGAAGCGATGATTGTACCAACGTCTTATAAGACGAATATAAAGATACCATTGTTATCGGACATTCGGCTAAGGTTTTGAAAGAGTACATGGCTTTGTTTAACGTTTTCGATGAGTTCTCTTCCGCAAATGACGGTGGTGACATTTCTTTGGCACTTTCCTTTTCGCTGGGAGACAGCTGTTCCTGGCCCACAGAGAATGTATCCACCACCGTCTGATTCATGTTGTCGTATATTTCATTGATAATATCCACAAATGGTTGGACCTTTTCTCCTAAATTATTTTTGTATGCCTTGTGCAAGCTAGTAATTATCTTCATACACAAGACACCATTGTCCTCGTTTTCATCCTTCAAGATCTTGGTCAACGCATCCAATATCCTCTCCGAGTATGGCTGGAATGTCTCATTCATAATCGATCGGTGAATAATTTCTAAAATTGAGTTCCGTAACTTATGCTCTGGCGCCTGGCTAGTAAACGATATAGGAACTTCTTCCAACTTCTTGATAAAAATAGGCACTAAGTTCGACAAAAAGTACTCATACTCTGCAGCTCCATTGAATGTTTCGATCATATCCAATAATTCTGACAACACAGAATGTGCTGTCTTATAGTCGTCGTTATCCTGGAGCCTCGAAACAAACGTGTCTAGCTGCTCCGTGTACGCCATTTTTATATCACTTTATATCAATTACAACTTTGAATCTTTGACAATGATTTTATAATGACTTTAAACTCCTCTCTTTACCTATCTGGCTTCCAGGTTTAACTTGTTTACTACAAGAATATAATAGTAGCTCGCGCTGAAAAATTGAAGGAAATTCCGTTTGGCTATTTTCAAACTTTTCAAGTGAATCTCATGCGTAAATCACGCTGCGTAATTCACTGAGCACGACCAGAATTAGGCTGCAAATCGCCATATATAGTATATAGTATATCAATATGACTTACAGAGTTGGATAATACAATAGGTTTAAAAAACATTCAGTAGTAATGGAGGCTTGAGGATTTAAGAATACTCGAAGTAATTGTTTAAACCTTTTCAAAGTAATTTGTAAACTCAGTGAGCTATTTCTATAATTTTCATTTAACTGTAATAAAACTTAAAAATTTAGTAATGTGATTTAAATTGGCCTAGCACTACAATCTAGTAGTTTATTTGAGCCTCTATGAGTTAGGAAGTAATTGACAAATAAGTAGGAAGTGGTAGCAATTGAGATATGTTGCATCAGAATTTGGGTTCAATTTCAGCCATTTCGTTCTTGAGGTCACGGATATAGATGAAAACACTTCCAATGCAAACAATAAGGAGGAAAGAGAAAGCCGTCCAGGTCATTGCCTCAGCTCTTTTACCAATCGTTGCAGAAATAACACCCATGGATGCAGGGGCTACCATATGGGCTGCGGTTTTAGTCGCCTCATGCTGTAGCATTGACCCTAGGCCCCACACAAGAACATTTGTAGCTGTCAAGAAACATGAGACCTTTCGGGCTAGAGACTTACCGGGGACTAGAGGGATGGCATTCCAGAACATGACTATGAGTGAAAGCAAAGTCAAGATAATAGCAGCTATTAATACGTTAGCGTAGCAAACATCTCTGAAATTTTGGGCCAAGTTGACCAAATTGATCTGGTCTCCGTTCGATTTTTTTGATGTAGGGATGATTGAGACTCCAGAATACTTGGAAATCGATTTGAGGTCTTTGTAGTTGGTGCAAGTATAGGAGCTGTCAATATTAACGCATACACCAAGATAGCCGACTCTCAAACTCATTTTTGCTAGCTTTGCAGAAGTGTTAGAGCTTTTGTAAGCAGCTTGCACATTTTTGAATACGTCTGAAGATTGATTAAACAGGAGCTTGGTCAAATACACACCCGAATAAGTATCTGGCTTATCTGTCGAACCTATAAGCAAAAAACTTAATAAAAAAGTGGTGATGACAAGTAAAATCAACAAGATTAACTTAGTAAGCTTTTGAATGAAAAAGAAGAGCATGATGGTTGCTTAACAAATAACGGAGCTATATTTACTCGTGTAGGGTTTAGTTCTAATTTATACAAGATAAGTCAATAAAACATTTTGAAACACTTTGTATCATGTTACCAAGGTGACACCAGAAAGTTCTTTGACAGTATGCACTAAGCCTACTGAAACTGGCTTCTATGTCTTGTTTTGAGTCTTGGTATAGGCATTAAGAATAGCAGCGAAGTAAAGCATAGTTTTGGACCAAATCTTCGCAGCACTAACATAATTTTGAAACAATTATAGTACAAAACAATTTCAATACATGAGTACATACAAATGATCCAAACAACTGTACGAAACAATATTGCTCAATGCTTCAAATGATCTAGGATCATGCTAAGTTATTGAGATAGACAAAAAATTTAATCGAATCATCTTCCAATTAGTTTAGATTTGAAACCAGGATTGTTGCACGAATGTCTGGTTAACGAGTCTGCCATTACAGTTGGATCACTTATGAGAGCGAGTTTACACATAAAAGAGAAGCAGCACGGTGAATTATATCTCAGAATGCAAAAATAAATATAAATATAGAGTATATCTCTCATTATTTAGACAAGAAATGATCTTAGACCATTTAAAATTAGAGAGATGGGCTAAAATGCATAATAATATATATAGTAGTGTAGTAGGTAATTTTAGTTATGGCACTCATTTTGATAACAATAGTTTCAGGAGAAAGATCCATACAAGCCTAAAAATAATAACGAGGAGTAAGACTGGAACATACACTTCGAATACTTCACGAATTGATTTCACTTTGAAGTCCGCAGTCACTGTGTGCGCTTTAGTCTTGGCCAAAGTATTGGAAGCTTCGCTATTTGGATCAATAAACGTACCATACTTATAAAATAGCGATAATAATCTATCTTTTTCGTACCAAACGTTGAAAAGCCATTCCTCAAACTTGCTCAAATCTTCTTCAGCAACATCGTCGATGTCCTCAGTCTCTTGACCCAAGGGAATATCGCTCAATTTCCACGCCTTGATGTAATAATTAATGGTCTTGGGCCCATGACCGGTCAAGTAGAACCTCTTTAATGTAAAAACATCCTCTCCATACTCATTTGGGTCTAAATCGGAGTATCCGCAAGTAATATCGTAAACGTATTCCACAGTACCTCTCAACTTCCGTAACGATAAATACAACCCCCTCACTCTTGGGAGTAGCGTGTGCTTCAATCTAGGAATGTTTTTGCTATCACAAAACTTGTTAGACTTTTCTCTTGTGCGAGCCGATACTACCGTACCTTCAGGGAATAAGATAACCTCGTAGGGCCAAATTCGGTTCGACCGGTGGCCTGTAGGCCAGTGATCGATTGTAGAAGAACCTACGTTAGCCGAAGCAACATGTGTAACTCCACTAGCAGGCCCCATTCCTCTCGCATCGGCGTCGATCGTTAAGAGCTGGTTGGTCAACACGATCTTGTCCAAGTCCCACTTTCTGGACAAAAAGAGAAAATTGAAGTTCTTCATACCGTATCCCAACACTGGAATCTTCGACAAGTCCTTCAACATGATGTACACACTCTCTGCAAAGCGCGCCGTGTACGTAATGAACCACAAGAACAACCAGTCCGTGTAGATCTGGTGGTTCGAGATTATCACAGAATTCGGCGTGAGAATACTCGCCAAATTCCCCAGCCCGTCAACGGAAAACGAATTACCCTCAGGAAGCGTCTCAGGGTCGTAAGTGATTGCTAGCTTGCAGGGACTCACTATTGACGTTACAAATGAAAGCATCACCACAAACCCTTTCTTGGTACGGTTAATTAGCGCATGTTTGTACTCCGGATAGTTATCCAACGTGTTAACTCCTACAATTTGCGTGATTACTAACGAAAGAACGCCCAATAAGAACGTCACCACCATTAATGCTGTCCGCACCACTATCACTGGCCACCAATTCCTCACATTTAACCATCCCCCATTGACTTCATATCGTTCTTTTTGTGCCTCCATTTTGTAGCCTGTTGTAAAACACCTCTGTATTTATACGACTGTATCTCTATGTCTAGATATATACACGCTGTGCACTTCAATTCGCTCAATGTTCTTTTACAACATAGATACCTATAAAGGGATCATGCCTATTACTAAAAGTATCAAATATTGGCCCGCACACGAACCGTGTCTTCCTCGTCCTTCTCGCTTGTAATGTTCCGATTGAAGCTCAACTTTGCCCTCAGGGAAGACATCTAACGCAGAGAGTTGCATACCACAATACAAGCGTAAGACATAGAATGCAAAAAGTGTAAGTAGCCAATTGCAGAATAGCTAATTCTTCCTTATCCTTGCATAAAATGCTTCTCTTGTTTATATCTTTCTGTTGTGTAAATAGTGGCCAAAATAACTCAGACAAGCGGATGCAGACAAACATATAAATGCACATAACTTATTATACATCTAAAGGACCTTTACTGGAAGTCTTCTCTCAACTCCAATACCCTGGTTTCGCAGCCCGTTGCTGAAATAAATAGATATGAACTCTTTGAGCAACATATTTCGTGCTTTTGACTATCTCCTGAAAAGTTGGAAAATTAATAAAGACTATCTAAGGCATCTGTAATTCCTGTAGTATCTCTCAATTTTGATTTCAATAAGATAGTTCTGATTTGAGATATGAGATGATTTAATAGTCTGAATATGGTCTGCATTCATTTTTTTAGACTCAATATCTTAACGCAAGTTAAAGGAGAAAGATGTGCCTGAGAAAACTTGCTCAAATTGGTATAGGCCCAGCTGGATATCCTTCTGATCTCTTTTGAGTGTTTCTCAAGCAAGATATTTGATATTTTTTCATCGCATTATCCTCCTCCCTCCTTTGTATAATCTTGAGAAAATCGTCGTCTGTCTTGTTGTATAGACTTTTATGATATTGAAAGCACGCATCTATGCTTTGGCAGAACTGACTTCTTAGGTCAGATTTTGCTATTATCGTCTATCTTGTTGTTTAGTTAGTTCCCATGGACAAATTACCCATCTTGTTGTCTAGGATAGCTCCCATATTTTTTGAGCCACTTTTCAGAGTCTGGATGTCATGAGCCATACGGTCAATTACTTCTACTATTTGTGTAAATGGAGTCCCAGGTTTCCCTTGAGTGAGTGTTTTGAATTTATTGTCAATCATTAACGTGAGCTGTTGAATTGACGTTTGACCGTTAAAAAAAGCAGCCATTTTTACTTCATGCTTTATACTTCTATAGATTCTATATTCAAAAAAAGCATAATAAATTAAACTATTAGCCATACAGAAAAATGGGCCTTTTACTATATGAAAGCTACAAATATACTTGAATCCACAGGAACCAAGCATGCTAAAGTAAATGGCTTTGTGGTTCTAATTACTCTTTCCTTAGGATGTTTTGGGGAAGCAAACGAAAATGTCACAACACTGGTTCAAGGCTCTCAATATCAAAGTTCTTTTGCTGCCAATTAAATGAGGTTAAACATTCAGTTTACTATATTTATATGCGGCTATCAGGTTGACCGTGACTCTGAGGTTTAGCTCAACTAAACCAGGGAGTTCTAAATCAATTTCGTGCCTGTAAATCACATCTTTATGCTTATAAATAGTGGCTTTGAATTATTTGGGTATAATTCAGATAGGAGGCAGCTATAGACCAATAGTTATCACTACAGTATATAAAGGATAAAATCTCTAGAAGGAAGTTTTTTGCAATCAAAGTGTCATTCCTGCATATCGAAACATAAAAATCAACTTCAATTAAATCTACTTATTCTTGCAGTAAACGTGTCAGCATTACATAGGCCATCATTTATCTACATAGTAGGTATATGAAAACTTCTAGATATCATCTCAGGATAACTAATTTACCAAAGCATAATTACAGTATTGGTTTATATGCACACCATAAGTTCGGGAGTTATAACTATTTTTTTGCAGCTACCTTCTTCTATGTTTCATATTATGCTAAACTTACACGTACTTCACAATGCCAAACTTTGAGCCACTACTATTGGAACCTATTGATAGTCTCCTATTTACTTTGAAATGAATAGACTCATACACTTTTTTACATTTTAAGCAATAGTTATTAGTTATGGTCGAAGAAAACTGTTTGAGCAAAAGCATCAAGAAATACATCTTCGAAGGTAAAGAAGTTGAAATTGACAAGTTCTTAATTACAGGTTTCAAATATGAGAAGATTTTTGGACTTCAATCATATGAGAGTGTTAACTACAAGCAAGTAGTATCCAGATTCTTTGAAGTCGATCACGTATTGGACATGAAAAGGGTAGCAAATCACTACTTGGATTATTTGATTGATAACCATGCGAAATGGAAAGAACTTTTCATTTTTCTCTGTGTCATTCCATTCACAGATTACGAGTTTTCAGACACTGAGGGTAGCATAGTAAATCCTGAAGATCTTAAAAATGTATGCGTAAGCCATACCACCGAGAACATTCTTATAGGGACATTCTCCGAGGAGATCGAACTTGAATGCTGCAAAAGAGAAATAACCGAAAAAAGAATATCAAGCAATCTTCAGGAAATACTATCAGCTAATACATTTTACCCTAGCTTCAGCAGAGTTCAAAATAAGGAATTCATTAATAAGTTATTCAGACTTGGATTTAAAGAAGACCATATGTTCGTTGATGACATAGCATCTAGCATTGAAGAGACGTACAAAGATAACTTTAAAAATTATCTATTTGGTCCTACCTCTGAATTTGTTGCAGCCATTCTAGGTGAAGATATTGGTATTTATGCTAGAAATACTCTGGGCCACACTGGCGTCCACACTAGGGTACCCAATCAAACCTCCGATTTGTTTCACGCGCACCCAGATATTGTTTCAGTATCCAAAATGAAGCTGAAAAGATCATTAGCTCTAGTAGAAGTGAAAAAAATACCAATGTTGAATCGAAACAGCCCACTAAAATTGAATGACTCGAAAATGAAAAGCTTCTTCGTTCAACTCATTGCTGAAATGTTTTCCAACCGCACAAATAAGGGCATGCTAACTGACTCCTACACCACTATTTTAGTAGAAATTGACATTAAGAGAGCTTTAAAAGTAGCTGCAACTTACAAAAATGGTTCAAACACAGGGTCAAAACTGCTTCCGTTAAATTATAAGGTCTTGGATTGTCATTCGTCAGGTGTCACACTAAGAGGGGGACTAATTTCTTTTCTCTATGAGGCTTTCAAACAGGACAATGTAGAATTAAAGGAGCTAGAAAGAAGCATGGATACTATATACCTGTACTTGCGGAAAACAGATGAGGAATATCTAACTTTCTTGGATGAAAAAGCTTCTAAAGATTTCGAACTGTACAAACTGTTATGCAAACAAAGGATCGAGAATTTGTACATCCACGATTCAGATATAGCGCTAGGTGAGTTCAAGGATGTCGATATACAAAGTGGGTTCACCTTCAATTCTCAATTGTTCAAGATTGACACAAACAAAATAGACTGTTTCTTGCAGGAAGATTCTGACAAAAAATATCAGTTTGCTGTGAAAGTATTTGATCCAGTGAAGGCTAAGCGAGAGCACGATAAATACATTATTGGACACAACAGAATAGGCGAGTATTCGCGTAAGGCATACCTGTTCGAGAAGAGAGCATACGAGCTTCTTAGTAAAGATGCTCTGTTCAACAGTCTTTATGTGAGACAGAAGCGAGCTTTTGGGTGGTTCAGTATTGATGGACTCTACCATGCAATGGGTCCCTTTATCATATTGAAGTATGTAGATAAGAATAGATCCCCTCTACGGCTCGATGCAAAAACGTATGAGAAAGCTAGGGAGCAATTGAAGATAATTCACAGGAACGGAATAACTCACAGCGATATATGCGAGAGAAATATATTGTATCAGGATGGCAGAGTATATTTCATTGACTTTGGGTTTTCGAAATACAATGAGAAAGGAGAAGGGTCCAGACCAGGGTCAGCCAATGAAGAAAGAGGCAAAGATGAGCAAAGGAAACTATGCGAGGTGTTTGGGCAAGCCATTCCTAAAGAATATCAAGTTAGCAGTAGTACCTATGACTAGAGAAGTATCGTCCAAAGGTAATCAGCACAGGCACGTGTTTGACTCAAGCTTACTTAAATATGAGCAGTTAGTTTTAGCAAATTGTGATAATATTTCAAAGAGAAAGCAAAAAGAAAGAACGAGCGAAAAGATAGTTTAGATTAAGTATTTGCAAAAATTGGGCTTTTAGGAGCGGATTTAGGGGTAAATTGAATCAATGAAGTCCATATCTGCTTTGTTCCAACATACTGACTTTTCATCCTCGGTAAACCATTATACTTTATCTAGGCATCAGTTATAGACCGATAGTAATCAGTACAATTATAATGGATAAAATCTCAGCAGGAAATTTTTTGCAATCAAAATTCCATTTCTGCATATAATAATCTTGGACTTAATCCGTTAACTCTTTTGATTCTTGTGGTTAATACGAAAGCATTACATAGGCCACCATTTATCTACATAGTAGCTGTATAACAACTTCTAGATATTAAGATAGTTTAATTACCAAAGCATAACTCTAGTATTGATTTATATGCAGGACACCCTCTTCTGGATTTAAAACTGCCTTTTTGCAACTACCTTCTATGTTTCATATTATGCTTACCTTACACATCTTTTACAATGTCATACTTTACAAAGCTACCACCTTTAAAACAATCTGTATTTTGCTTGGAGTAGTGAGACGTACACAATTATTCACATTTTGAGTAGCAGTTATTAGCTATGGCCGAAGGAAATTGCTTGAGCAAAAACATCAAGAAATACGTCTTCGAAGGTAAAGAAGCTGAAATTGACAAGTTCTTAATTACAGGTTTCAAATATGAGAAGATTTTTGGACTACAATCATATGAGAGTGTTAACTACAAGCAAGTAGTATCCAAATTTTTTGAAACTGAAAGTGAACTGATTAAAAAAGGGATTCTTTATAACTACTTGTATCAATTGATTGGAAGAATAACGAAGTGGAGAGAATTTTTTATTTTCCTATGTGTTATTCCATTCACAGAATACGAGTTTCAAGATTCCAAAGGCAGGCTAGTAAACCCACACAACCTCAAAAATACTTGCGTTAGCCATGCTACCGACAACATTCTTATAGGGACATTCTCTGAAGATATTAAGCTTGAATGTTGCAAAACAGAGATACCGGAAAGCAGATTATCGAACAACCTTCGCGAAATATTAGCAATTGATATATTTTCTACTAGTTTTAGCGAAGCTAAGAGAGACAGAGTCGTGACAAAGTTGTGTGGACTTGGATTCAAAGAAGACTATAAGGTCGTTAAACATATAAAAACGACTAAAGAGAGTGTCTATGAGAGCAACTTCGAGAATTTTATATTCGGGCCCATATGTGAATTTATTGCGGCACTTCGAAGTGTGGACTGCAGCGTTCACGATGAAAATACTCTAGGAAGAAGCGGTGTCCACACTAGAGTGCCCAATCAAACTATTGACTTGTTTCATGCACATCCAGATATTGTGACATATTCAGAAGAAAAGAAGTGCAGGTCCTTAGCTGTTGTGGAAGTGAAAAAGATACCCATTACGAGAAAAAACAAGAATTTAGACTTGAATGACTCGAAAATGAAAAGCTTCTTCGTTCAACTCATTGCTGAAATGTTTTCCAACCGCACAAATAAGGGCATGCTAACTGACTCCTACACCACTATTTTAGTAGAAATTGACATTAAGAGAGCTTTAAAAGTAGCTGCAACTTACAAAAATGGTTCAAACACAGGGTCAAAACTGCTTCCGTTAAATTATAAGGTCTTGGATTGTCATTCGTCAGGTGTCACACTAAGAGGGGGACTAATTTCTTTTCTCTATGAGGCTTTCAAACAGGACAATGTAGAATTAAAGGAGCTAGAAAGAAGCATGGATACTATATACCTGTACTTGCGGAAAACAGATGAGGAATATCTAACTTTCTTGGATGAAAAAGCTTCTAAAGATTTCGAACTGTACAAACTGTTATGCAAACAAAGGATCGAGAATTTGTACATCCACGATTCAGATATAGCGCTAGGTGAGTTCAAGGATGTCGATATACAAAGTGGGTTCACCTTCAATTCTCAATTGTTCAAGATTGACACAAACAAAATAGACTGTTTCTTGCAGGAAGATTCTGACAAAAAATATCAGTTTGCTGTGAAAGTATTTGATCCAGTGAAGGCTAAGCGAGAGCACGATAAATACATTATTGGACACAACAGAATAGGCGAGTATTCGCGTAAGGCATACCTGTTCGAGAAGAGAGCATACGAGCTTCTTAGTAAAGATGCTCTGTTCAACAGTCTTTATGTGAGACAGAAGCGAGCTTTTGGGTGGTTCAGTATTGATGGACTCTACCATGCAATGGGTCCCTTTATCATATTGAAGTATGTAGATAAGAATAGATCCCCTCTACGGCTCGATGCAAAAACGTATGAGAAAGCTAGGGAGCAATTGAAGATAATTCACAGGAACGGAATAACTCACAGCGATATATGCGAGAGAAATATATTGTATCAGGATGGCAGAGTATATTTCATTGACTTTGGGTTTTCGAAATACAATGAGAAAGGAGAAGGGTCCAGACCAGGGTCAGCCAATGAAGAAAGAGGCAAAGATGAGCAAAGGAAGCTATGCGAGGTGTTTGGACGATCCATTCCTGAAGAATACCAAGCTAGCAGTACCTATGAATAGAGATCGCGTGAGAGCGATCATCACGCTTTCAGCTTAAATGTATTGAACTATGAATCGGTATTTCAAGTAAACTATGATAATAATCTAAAGAAGAGAATACAACGAGGAAAGAAAAAGATGTTCTAATTAGGTATTTATAAAGCTAGACTATAGGAGCAGGTTGCATAGGTAATTGATAGTCAAAAGAAACAAAAAAAAAATATATATATATATCATCTCTTGTACTTGCAATACACCCCGTGTTCGTTGTGAATGGCTCTGCATCAAATCATTATATATTATCTAGACATCAGTTATAGGCCCATAGAAATCACTACGATTAAAATGGAGCAGGTTTCTCTAGGGGAAAAATTTTTGCAATCAAAATACCAATTCTGCATATAATAATCTACAACTTAATCCATTAACTGTTCTAATTCTTCTGTTGAATATGATAGCATTGCATAGGCCATCGTCTACCTATGTGGTAAATATTTAGCAACTCTCAGATATTATTCTAACATGGCTTATTACGAAGTCATATCTATAGATAGTTTTCAAAAACATATTGATTGTTGATTTCTTTACACACTTGAATTAAGCAGAACAGCAAAATTTGTGAACTTCATTTGGTAGGAAGGAAAGCAGACTATAGTCTACTAGGATATTTAGGTCGAAACGTATATAGTAAAATGGCGACTTTTAAGAGGCAATGCATTTTCACGTTAGCTTGTACTTTGCAACTTCGGTCGCTGCGGAAAAAAAATCTAATGCACTTAGAAGCATACCACAATAAAGGTATATATTATAGGCTGCAAAAAGTATAATTAGTCAGTTCCCCACGATGGCAATAAGAAGTTAGACTGTTGATAGTTAACCGGTGTAAATACCTCCAAATCGATTTTTACGCATTCACTTCATCGGACTGTGCAAGAAAGCACCAGGGTGATTTTAAAAGACTTACGATTATTATGACATTCCCAGTGCTCAATTTAACTGCGCACCCTACAAAAGTTATGATTTAGTTATTCAATTATAATTAAACTCAATAGATCAATTCATAAATGATTTATTTTGCAGCTAGAGCCGTAAGAGGAAAGGCTCTGAATAAATAGGCGAGAGTTCTTACTTGAAAAGATTATAAGTCTTATCTAATAAAGTGATATCCCCAATGTATTCTGATTTTATTGAGTTGTGACAGCAGGGCATACGTTACTCAGTTAGGAGTTCACTGCTCACTTTGTGTTGGATGATCAATTCGTAGAGTAATCTTCCAATTGAAAGGAAGAACAAAAGCCAAGGGATACCAATAGTCAGTAAGGGCAAAAATCCGTCTATTACTTATGATTAATAGTGAGTCAGAAGTTGTAGATCTTTTTTTTTACAGTAAGGTGCCAACTTTTTACGCAGATTCTAATTTCTTCAAATCGTATTTATTATATTGATATCTTGGGTAGTTCTTTCAAATTAGACAAGAACTAGCACTAAGGCCATTTCTAAGCATATGTTTTAGACAACCATTAAGCGCAATTGTTATTGATTCAAAGGTTCTTGATGTAGCCATGTGAGCGAACGTTACCATCACAAAATCGGTCCTGAGTTCGGGAACTTGCGAATGCAGGTGATAACGTACAGATAAGCGGCTGACAGATTTGTGTGAGTCATCAAAGTGTAGTTTACCTGAGAATGCATCAAGAGGGAGTCATTTTATCAAACAGGGGGGTGGCACTGGTAGTGTTAGCCCTACAGGAGAAAGGCAAAGATGGGGGCGAAGAACAGTGATTTTGATAAAAGTATTCGGTAAATAGGCCGTTGGGGTAGGAACGGGACGACATGTCGGATCGGCATTATCGCGAAGTCAGAAAAAATCATGGGACATAATTAGAAATTACCAAAATGATTGAGGCCGTAAAGAATTAATAAAGAAAAAGAGAAATATATATAGCTAGTAGTGACGTTAGACACAACAACAAAGGCTAGTAGCGATACAGAGATATAGAGAATCGCACGAGAATTGCAAATATGGCGCTAGAGGATGACTCATCGGTAGTTTCGTTGGAGTCAGACAACACGCAGAATAGCTTGCAATCGCAACAGCCTAGGCCTATCGAAGGGACTAGGGATGCGGCTGATGAAGCACGGGCCGAAAACCAAAACAGGGGACGAACAGAAGGGACCAACGAGGCCTTAAATCGGATCCAGAGTGGATCGACGGTGAAGCTGAAAAAGGTTCCGATGGGGCAGAGACGAGGTATATTTTCCAGATTGGCGATGATACCAGAGTACGAGGATGCGCGGGACTACCCCAAGGCGACAAAGCTAGTGATTATTTTTGTGGTGGCGTTGGCGGCGATCACGGGGCCCATGGGGACGTCGATCATGTTACCAGCGATCGACGACGTGGTGGAAGAGTTGCACACGTCGGTGTCTGTGGTGAATGTGTCAGTAGGGATCTATCTATTAGCACTAGGGATATTTCCTATGTGGTGGTCGACATTTAGCGAGAAGCACGGGCGTCGAAGCGTATACGTGGTTTCATTCGTGTTATTTTGCGGGTTCAGCATTGGTGCAGCGCTCTCACCCAACATTGGGGCATTGATCGCTTTCAGAGTGCTTTGCGGAGGATCTTCTGCTTCTGTCCAGGCAGTGGGAGCAGGGACAGTTGGTGACTTATACGTGCCCAGCGAGAGAGGTGGGGCCATGGGGGTATACTACTTGGGTCCCTTGATGGGGCCATTTTTGGCTCCTATATTAGGAGGTGCGGTGGCTCAGGCATGGGGTTGGAGAGCTACACAATGGCTTTTGGTAATCTTTTCAGGCTGCAATGTGTTGCTCATTGTGTTCTGCTTACCTGAAACATTGAGAAAGCAGGATAGCGCTACTGCTGTGAGAGATCTATTGCGACAATATGCAAAGGAGAAGGAGGAGGATGAAGAGAGCTGTAGATCCTCTTCGGAAGGGGAACCAAAGATGGAAGATGCTCAAGTGGTACCCCCTAACATAACCAATACTACGGAGAATCATGACTATACAGAAAAAGAGTTGGAAAAGATTGCAACTAATCTATCAAGAACCGGCTCTCGGGGCCGCCCTTTAGACTTCAACGACGAGAGGCCCATATTCGATACGTATATGCCTACCTTATCGAGATCTGCTACAAACAAATCGTCTTACTCTAGAAGAATCGCACAAGACTATAACAATGAGCAACTTGAGCAGGTAAATCGGTCGCTATCAAATGCCAAAGAGGACAGTCAAATATCAAATGCAGAGAAAAATAAATGGCAAAAATATAGGACAAATATTTACGATTATGTGATAAGGCCGACTCATTCGGTTGTATTGTTGAAACATCCGCCCGTGGCACTCGTCATTTCATATTCTTCTATTTGCTTTGGTTTGTTATATTTTTTCAATATGACAATTTCCTACGAATATAAAAGGGAGCCTTACCATTTTAAGACCATCATTGTTGGCTTACTATACATACCAAATTCTGTTGCATATGTGGCCGCTTCACTTATAGGTGGAAAATGGAATGATAGGCTTTTAAATAATCATGCCCGCAAGAATAACGGAGAAATATTCCCTGAATCCCGTATATCTTGGAATGTGCTTTTGGCTATTATAATGTTTCCACCCGCTTGTCTCATATTTGGTTGGTGCTTGAAATATGGTGAACACTGGGTAACTCCATTAATAGGTACGTCTCTCTTTGGGTTTGCGTCAATGCTAGTTATTGGTGCTACTACAACCTACCTTGTTGATACTTTGCCAGGGAAGGGCGCTACTGGAGTTGCATTAAATAACTTAATTAGACAGACTTTGGCTGCAATCGCTACATTTATTGTGGAACCATTACTTAGTGCTATTGGACCTGGAATTTTGTTCTCCATCTTGATGGGAATCATGACACTCGCATCTATTTCTTTAATTATACTTAAAAGAAACGGGTCTTATTATAGGGATAATTATGACCTAACCAAGTTATACGACAAGCTTTAATTTTACATAAATATACATATAAGATAGAGTTACCTTAATGACAATATATCATCAAATAAGAATTCGACATTTACCCCAACTATCTTTAGCTCGTTTAATTGAGGCCTAAGAATATCAAGAAAATCTTTGAATAATCTAACATCCTTAACTTTGTACACCGGTTCATCAGTCTCTTCATTATTGCCCACTAATACAACTAATGTGCCATAAAGATGCTTCTTAGTTGCTGTAACCAATTTTGTTATTTCATCAATTGACCAATTAATTAATCCACTGGAATCAATGTGGCCCTGTTGGTCTTTCTTCAAGATAGGAACAATACACTCTTTATATACAGAAACTGCCCTCTTGATTATGGATACGTTAATGATCACTAGGTTTGCTAAGTAATTCACCACATCAATCTTTGTTGGTCCTTGAACACCGATAACTAAACGAGAGACAGTCAGCGACAAATGGTGAGACATTGCTTGTAAATATAATGCTATTCCTTTGTCTAATTGCTCGAAGGTATGGAAAAATTCAATAATGGTAATTATCTGTTGATTAGTCAATTTCCCTATATTATTTTGCAAATCAAAAGCCAAACACTGCTGAATCTTAGATTTCCTATTATTGATTTTCAACTTAATAACATCAATAAGCAATTTGATTTCATCGGTTGAAACAGACGGATTTGAAGAGTTCTTGCTAATTGCCAGTTCTATACTGGATAGTTTGTTTTCGATATATCTAATCAACCCAACTGATTCGGTATACTTATTATGAGATATTTCGACATCAACCTCGTCAAGTCTATCTTCAATTCTCTTCAAATCATTAAAAAAATGGCCCTTTTCAGCATTATTAAAGCCCTTACCCTTAATCCCATTGGCAAAGTCATGGGATCTATTCCTCGAATGCACTCGAGCAGAAATGTCTTGTAATAAAATATCAGCACTATGTCTTTGAGAGCCACTTTTTCGTTTACTTGTTTCATCAGTTGGACCATCACTTATCCCCGAATTCCTTAGTGATTCTCGTAATTGGCGCTTCTCCTCGTCTGTTTCAGCCGCATCAGCATTTACAGCCTTAATGTCGAGGGCCCGATCCTTAATTGAAATTTCATTTCTTCCTTTGTTATAAGCTTCTGTGATTTTCAAGAAATGATCGTATCTGTCTGTTTGATAAACGTAACTCAAAGATTTGGATTTTATATTGATTAGGTATACCTTATTATCATCTTTATCCCCTCTCTCCGAATTATTTGGGGTAGATATTTCAGATAATTTTACCTCGTGTAACGGCCAACAATGCATCGCTTGAAGCCTAGTCTTTTTATCACCAGTATCTTGCCCTACTGAAATTTTCTTGGTTGCAATTAACACCAAATCATTCAACATAAACAAGTGAGTGGCCTTAGTGGGCTTCCAAGTACCCACGTTCACTTCAAACCAACGACCACTCTCGGCAAGAACGTGCCTACCCGGTAAAGGTTGAACAAACTTAGATGCACCATCAACATGCTTGCACAAGGATTGCAATTCACTAGCCCACATTTTTTCTAGAACAATAACTGATGAACGATCTTTCCGTTTCCTCAATGTGTTGGCTGTACTTTGTGTATTTCTGCTTTGCTCCTGCACCGGTGTTTCATGCTCTAACTCAATACGTCTCTGTGCTGCCTCTTTAAACTCATCTAGTACCCCATATAATTCTTTAGTGCTTATTCTTAGCTGCAAGAGTTCCTCTTGGGTCTCTTTCAAATCATTAGTTAGCTCCAAAATATTTTTTTGATTCTGGTTAATGTTATCTTTCATGTCTCTGGTAATGAGTGCTTTCTGTTTAACCAACACTCTATAATAGTCGTCTATTTCTGTAGCAGTTCCATTGGACAACTCTCCAAATATTTTGGCTTCAATATCAGCAAATTCTTCTTCTTCACCTTTGCCCCCGACCAGCACTACTTCTGAAGAATTAGTGTTTGATTTGTAGAGTTGGGGAACAGGTGGTAAATTGGTGGGATCAAATCCGGGTCTTCCATGTCCTGCTGCTGCTGCCGCAGATGCATGTATACTTAAGCGTCTCGTGTTCTTTCTGGTGGTGGTCTTCGTCGTAGTCCCATAAGGATTTGGACCTTGTGAATTATCATTAGTTTCGTTTGTAGTGACAACTGATGTATTGGCATCCGCATACGGGTTACTTATCTTACTATTGTTGGCAGAACTTTGCCATGGCGCCCTACTTTTACGATTTGACGCTTTGCCTTCAAAGTTCATTATGTTTTGACTTCAGTGGCCCTAATTGAGTTTCTGGTTGATTCTGTTGACAATTGTAATGTTGATAATAACAGGTGGATTCTAGAGCAAAGTTTTGTGTAACGAATTTTATTAGCGTCTTAGAAAATTTGAAAAGCTGGCATAACCAGCATGTATTTTGACTGTGAACTAATTAATTGCAATATCCACTAGGTAACATATGTCGTTGACTAGTACAGAAGTAAACTACTTGGTATGGAGATATCTTCAGGAGTCTGGATTTGATTTGGCGGCATTTGCATTGGACAAACACTCACAATGCCTGTCATACGAACATAATAAGAACATACCTATAACATCGCGTATAGAGCCAGGATGTCTTGTGAATCTAATCCAGAAAGGAATCTTGTTTACGTTGGCCGAGGAAGAGGCAGGTAAATGGGAACCTGACGAAAATAGATACTCTTTATTGGGAGCTTTACTCAAAGAAGAAATGGATAGACAGAAAGCCAAGGAGGAAGAAGAAAAACATGGCGAAAACAATTCAGTAGAAGAGAAAAACAATAACAGATTCATGTTGAAGTCAGAGGCCCAGAATAGTTCAGAAGATACTGAGATGAAAGATGAAGGGAAAATTGATTCTAAAGCAGAAGATGAAGTTGAGATTGATATTGAGTTTACAACAACCACATTGGGACCAGATATCAAGTATCCCGAATGTCTAGCTTCGGATTGGCATCCAATTACGGACGTTTTTGCGTATGGCAAAGATGATGCTACTGCGGTCATAAATGCCATTAGAGATAATGCAATAACAGAATCAGTGACTTTGAATCATCCGAACAGTGTTACCGGGGCAAGCATGAACTCCGGTAAAAACGAAATAACGACAGTGACATGGGCTCCTCAAGGAAATATAATTGTAACAGCAGGTATAGATGGTGAACTTCGTGCATGGTCACCAGATGGGAAATTGAAGAATATTGCAAGCACTGCGGCATCGTTTGTCAACAATGCAGATGAGGCAAACTCAGAAACACTCCCCGCCTTGATCACTACATTGGTGTGGAGCGAAACAGGACAATACTTGCTTTCAATTGATGTGAATAACCAGGTCTGCTTATGGGATGGTAACAATTTGAACCTTATTCAACAAATAAGATCTCCTAAACCTCCTATAAGCTCTACATCCACTATTGATGCTTGTTGGCTAGATGATGCTAAATTTGCAATTTCCACGCCGAAAAACTCTATTAAAGTATATTCCATATTTCTGGCTCAAGTAAATGGGAGCCAATTCAACGTATTGCAATCCGGCAGTCTAGACTCTTCACCTGTCAAACCTATAGGATTTCTTTCGGGACACAAACATAATATATCAATTCTTAAGTTTAGTTCTAATTCGAAGCTTTTGGCATCATGTTCCGATTTTGACTATTCGATTAAGATATGGCAAAGCAGTTCGACTCAAGAGTCTCTTGAATTGAATGTTCCTTCGGACGAAAAAAATGATGCAGTAAAGTTCCACAAAACTCCTATAATAGGCCTTTTTTGGTTGAAGACTTCAGAAACTGAAAGTGTATTATTAAGTGCTTCAATGGAAGGTATTGTAAATATTTGGAATACTACTAGCGGAGAAGCACAGATAAGTACGAATTTATTCAAGAACGAAGACAATTTCAAATTCAATGAGCTGGATAAGTTAGAGACTTTTGCCAGAAAGAAGGACTCGTTGATTTTCAATGCATCTGTCTCTCCGGATGGCAAATGGCTCGCCATTGGTGATGATTCTGCAAGAGTATCAATATGGGATGTTTCTTCTTCTTCGTACTCGAAGAAGAGGAAGGACTTGTTACGATGCATGGGCTGCTATGAACTTGAATTAGCCACCAACGATTCTGAACGAAGATCTACAACCGACATTGGAATATGCGACTTGAAATGGGATAGCAAGTCCCTGAAACTATCTGTATCCTACAAGGGCACTGAAAGTGCGATTTTTAATTGGCAACAATGATCAAGGGTTTAGTTCTTAAATGTGTATTACTGTTATCTGTAAATATTTGTATATTTGTAATATTAATTAATTTAAATTATTCGACAAATGAAGTATTTGAGATGCTTATTTACTAGCAGTAGCGCTTGATATAACGGAAGTAGCTGTTTCGCTTGCCATATTAGCCATATTCGCAGCTTTAGAAGCCGGATTAGTGTTAGGAAAAATCAACTCAACGTAACATGTACAAATTGCAATTATGGCAAAGACAACTCTCAAAATTGGTGGCTGCTGAGCACCGTCATTGTCGTTTGGCTTGTTAGCAGGCTCGTTCAAAAACGATTGTAAGGCAATGAACAAAGATGCCCATGATAACAACTTGTTTCTCATAAACATTGCTGCCATAGGCATAGACTGTGCAATCATGCCTGAAGAGTCATTTCGAGCTTTAGCTGGTGCATGCTTATATCTAACCGGTTAGTACCTATTACTCGTTCTCTTATATTGATTAACTCTACTTTTGTCCTTAAAGTAGGCTGAAGTATAACACGAATACATACGGGACTACTAAATCCTCTCTTATAACTTTTGGGGCCATTGAAAGATACTATACTGTGAACTTGTATCGAACTGGAGGTTGATAATTGATTTCACCCACTTTATTGGGATATCACCATTTTCAATAGGTAGTGCCATTTTACAATTTTTAACCAGACTTCAATATATGACTAGAATAAAACACCTAACGAAGCTAAGACGTAAGTAGGTCTCTCTGCCTGTAATACTCACCCACAATAGTGATGATCATGTCAATAGTGAACTTTGAAGTTTCGCTAATTTCGTTTGAACTGGCGTTTGACTTTAATTTTATTGCTTTTTTTGCCAAATCTCTTACAATCGAACAGTCAGTATGATCTAGCAAGTTGTCTAGCCGTAAAAAAAGGACGAAGATCCACATGGATAAGTTATCATTTGTATTTGTACTTAGCCATTTGGTTGAGTAGATAAGAAGCTTAATTATAGTGGGACGGTTTATGGCCATGAAGAAGAAACTGATTGAAGGAGGAGGATTGTTCATCATATACTGTCGCCATGATGTAGCTGTTTCTGGTAGCTCATTAGGTGTAGAAATATCCGAGGCGGTTTCATCAACTGTCTTTTGCAGTTTTAGGTCTAGCAGATACCTTTCCACTTCTTCTTTTAGTCTTAAAAACTCCCGCATAAGCTCTTTATTCCACCAATTTTCATATTGCCCACTCGGTATCACGGTTGTGGTCTCTTCGGTGTCGTCTATTTGAGAATGTTTCTGTTCGTAACTAGTTGTATGCGCTTTTTCAGCAAAATAGATGCATCTGTCACTTTCAGCCTCTAGCCTGACTTGCTTCATATAGTTCTGGACTGATTCTGCTGTACCATCTGTGTCATCGTCAAATTGAGCAGTAGGGAATGCAGCATGCTGGCCAAATAAATTATCCAAAGGCCCTTGTGTAAACGTACCAGATTCCTTTTGATTCGTATTTTGGTCCTCGTAGATATCGCTTATTCTCGCGTGTTTCTTTGAAACGCTCAGATTATAATCGTGGTTTCTCTTAGTCATTGTGTGAGCTTCTTTCTTCAGTTTTGTAACACGTTAATCTAAGAAAGTTGATGATCTTCACTTGAGTGAGAATTGTATTAAAAATTTATCAACCAACTTAATGAGCAAACGGCCGAGAGACGATAACGAGGACGAGATTGGATTTGAGGGTAACGAATCACGATCCCAGGAACAAGCAATTCAGTGTTCTTTACCACCTTGCCACATACAACCAAAGGTTTTCAAAGATTATGGGACGTACGAATCGCATATCATAAATATTCATAATTATCTTTGCCTACAGTGCCATAAGCGATTTGCATCCGAAGCTTTTCTCGATATTCATATCGATGAAAACCATAATCCATTTTTTCAGCTTAGAAAAGAGAAGGGAGAAAAAGTATACAGATGCTTCCAATATTTGAATGGATGCAAGAAAATATGCATAGATAGAAAGAAGAGAAGGTTGCATATGATTGACAAACATGGCTATCCTAGAAATTTCGATTTTGGAATTGTCGATCATGGAGTGAATGATAAGAAAATTTCCCTATTAAAGTAAGATATTATATACGTGACTACTTATGCTTCAGGAGTTGCGTTATTTGACAGGGTAATCCCGTTGGATTCAAGCTTTCTTTTCTTCTTGACTGGGACAATAACGCCTCTTCTTAATTGAGCTAATATATTTTCGTCGAACTTGGAGCCACAAGTCGGGCACTTGCCTTCTGGAATGATGCACATGATGCATAAGCAAACAGAGCAAACAAAACCTAGATTGACAGAATTTCCTGTTATGAAACAGCTAGCTCTATAGTTAACATTCGAATTTGTTGGCAATATAATGAGAGGCCTGATAGAAGGCTCTATGAAAAATGCCGTGGATAATGTTTGGATTAGCCCTTCTGGATTGCTAATATGCAAGTATATACCGTTGGTGGCATCGGAAGCTTGTTGTAAATATGATGAGTCTTTGGCCCCTAACTTCGCTACATCGATTGGTACTTTCATCTTTTGTGCAGCGAACATAGTGTTCATAAGTGGTATGTATTTGATGTCATCATCATCGTCAGATGAAACTATTAATAGCCTTGACCTCATAGAAGTGAGACTTGTAGTATTGGTTCCTATTGCACCTGAATTTGAACCCGATCCGCTTGCATTCATCTTAGTATTGACATTAGTAGTGGTATTGATAGCTGAAGCGGTAGTGGTAGAAATAGCCAGGTCTAAATTTAGCATTCTATTCGTATATGTAAGGGCTAAACTCAATGCTCCAGACAAAGTTGATTTATGTCGACTATTACCAATGCTTTGCGATAGTTCCGTAAATAGCTCATTAAGCTTCTCTATCACAGCTTCGTCGACAATCCTGAATTGTCGGTACATCCCTATATCGACTAAACTGGGGGTTTTTTCTTCAGCCTTTGCATCACCGTCGTTTTGATTATTCTTTTTAGAGATTTCATCGTAATTTTTGTCTGGATTTGGATATAAAAATTTTGATCCTTGGGGAGTGCTAGCAATAAACGCCACTTGGTTAGAATTATTCAATGATAGGTGTGCATTAAGAAAGACCAACAATGATTTAGTAACGTCTTGTAATGTTATTTGATTTCTTATCTTAAACCAACTTCGAGGTGTGACGTCTAATATCACAGTTAAAAGAGATGGATCATCGCTAGGTACATCTGTACTGCTAATGTCAGTGAACACACTATCTGCTATTGCATCCATCGAAGAATATTGTATATAATAATGAAGAGATTACAATAAGTCTAAAAAGCCTACTGAAATTTATGCTACACAAAATTTAAATATTGAATTTTTATCTACTATGGAACCGATTTAATATATAATTACAAATGAAAGTCCAAAAAGGGACACAAGCTGTGTTAACATGGTGGACAGAATTATTTACTCCCCAATATCTTCGAACCAATCCTCAGGCCTTTCCTTAATGAATCTTTCCATAAGATCTTTACAATCTTGATCATTCAAGTTTACTACTTCAATGCCCTTTTGCTTCAATAAATCTTCTGCCCCCACAAAGTTTGTGTTCTCGCCTACTACTACTCTCTTAACACCATACATAATACAAGCACCAGAACACATGTCACACGGGGATAAAGTGGTATACATAGTGCAGTGTTTGTAAATACTACCTTTCAACCTGCCAGCATTTTCCAATGTAGATATTTCTCCATGCAAGGTGGCTGAAGATTTCTGAAATCTCATATTGTGACCACGGCCAAGAATGGTACCGTCTTCGTGAATTAAAGCTCCCCCGATTGGGACTCCACCTTCTTGGTAGCCTTTATAGTGTTAAAATATATTCTTTTTGAAGCCAGCACGAAACTCTCGTATACACATACCCTTTTTAGCTTCTTCGAAGGCAACTTGCATACCCTTTTTATCGTCAAAAGGCATCATGTAGGTCATAGTCTAGTAATATTCTTCTATATCGAATTGATTCAAACTAGTGCATCAAAAAAAAAAAAATCGCATTTATAGCATCTCAGTTACATTGAGGATTTTCTCATTAGCGTATCTATTTATTTATAGAGGTTGATAAACCCATTTCTATCAACTGATACAATTATCGTAAAGGGGCTCATTATTACGCCTATGTCATTAATAACATCCTGATGCGTTCTGACAGAATCTAGTTGTTGGCTGGCAATACGATTCAAACTTAACAAACTAGGCTGATTCGTAGAACCTTTATTAAAGGCAATTTTTTCGTAATTGAGGTTGAGAGCCAGATTAACTTTGCTCTTGTTAAAAGTCACATTCTCATCGTTGTTGAGGGAGACCGACTTCTCTGTATTGAAAATGTTCCAAAGAATAATTCTTTTCTCCCAATTGGCGCTAACAAAGTAGGCATCCGAATCAAACTTGAAATACAGTAGAGCAGTCATACTTCGATCACTCAAGTCGTCATAATCGAAATCAACGCTCAAGCTCGTCATCAAAGTATCAAAATCCGACTCTTTTACGTTATTGACTTCTTCTAGGGAATAAAGCTTTACCTTTGGATTCGTAGCACTTGAACTAAATACCTCACGACACTGGAATGTTGGAACTTCCCAGAGCGTAATATCAGACTCCTTGGTGCCACCAATTAGGGCGAAATATGAAATATTTTCCTGTTTCCTGTCAAGACCAAATTCGGAAGGCATCAATACCAATTTCTTTATTTCCGACGAACTATTTGGGTCATTATTAACGTTCACTTTCCAAGATTTGATCAATAATCTAAACCTCAAATCCCATAGGTTTAGTATACCATTAGAAGTGCCTAAGAGCAACCATGTATGATTATGGCTAATAACAAATGTAGTGATCACTCCAAATTTGAGCGGATTCTGGATTTCAAAGTCTTTTTCCATTTTGATTATATCAATTCCAATAATTTTGGAAGAAGAGGTCGAGCCTACGAGCCAAGCTCTTTTCGGAGAAATACAAAACTCAGCACTCGTTAAATAACCGTCCTTGACAGTATCCAAAGCATAATCTCTTATCAATGTTAGCTTTGAATACTTCATTACCTTTTTGTTCTTTCCTCCTACAATGTCGACCCTGAATAATCTAATCTTACCGTCAACTGTCATGGCCGCAAAAACAAGCCTGTTGTGAATGAATTTGAGACTTACAATTGATGATTCCAAATTAATGGATATGCTTGAGTGCTTGAAAGTAGTGGCCTTTTCTAACATCAGTGGATCCCAAACACTCAATGAGCCATCCTCAGAGCCCGTGACAAAGAACTCGGAAGAAGGACTAATAGCAATACAATTTATACTGCTGACATTATCTGAATTATAACTATTTGTATTAATATGGGCAACACAGATACCTTGAGGTTTCCAAAGTTCTCCATCTGACAGACGGCTCACTGAAGTTTTGATAGGAATACCAAATTCCGAAAAGTTCTCTATGGTAGGCTCAAATTCAACATGGTGCAAGTAATTCAATATATAAGGGTTAAAGCCGGAATAACTGTGCTTCATATTTGCAGTAATTACCTTCTGATTATTAACACTGAAAACCTTGTGCGTTGAATTTGCATCTTTTGTTGAGTGTATGTGATGATGGTGATGATTACCACTTAAATTATTATAAGATGAGGAATCTCGACTCATTTCTAATTCTCCGAAAACGTTAGCTTGCACTGTCTGCAAGGATACTTTCACCTTTCCAAAATTAGGCAATATAAGTGAATTAGCACCCCGAATTGTATCACTGTCTGCATTGTTAATAGAGTTTGACAAAGGATGGAATGATTCATAGTTTGTTTCTGTCGTTTTGGAGCTTGAAGCAATCGGCTCAGACTTATAGCACACTTCGAAAAATACATTTCTTGGTGTTATATTGATTTCATTGAAACGTTTGAAATCGAATTTCGGTCCAGCCGACGATCCAGATCTACTTATTCGGTAGATATAAGATCTCAAAATAAAGACCTTCCATAAATCCCTTTCACTTAGACCGACAGATTTCAACTTCAAAACCCATTGCTTGTCCTCGGGCGATAAAGGAATGATGGAATCATTTTTATTTGATGAGAGATTGATTTCTTCCTTTGACTTCGGAATATAAACAGACTTACCCATGTTCTTGGAAAAGGAAACTATTTTTGTTGGACCATTTTTTGTAACGTGGCCATTGAAGGTTGAGAAGCTTTTGTCTTGCCAAAATAAAGATTTTCCAGTAGCATTTAACGACCAATTTATTGATAGTTCATATATTTGTTTCGACAATGGTTTGGTTAGGCTAGGATACAATGTATTCCAGCTGAGTATTGTCAAGTCATGCGCCAAGAATCCCTTTAAAAGTGGGTAAAGAAAACAATATTTATCAGCATCCAGCAAATTTTCACTTATGGCTAAGATAAGACTTAGCACAGATTGCCGTATCCACTCATTTGGATGGAGGAGTAGGTAAATAGAATTAGTCAACAATTCTTTGTAAATGGCTAAAGCATTGAATTCAGATTTTGGATTAATCAATCTATCTCGAACAAAACAATAAAATATTTCCAACACTTTTAATACCACAAATTGCTCTGGGTCACCTAGAGTTTGTAATAGCAATGGCAAAAGATATTGTTCGAAAGACAAGACACCAATATATGAACCTATCTCCAAAATTGAAGATAGAAATGCCAATCTTAGTTCATAATTTGAATCATTTAAATAAGTAATTAAATGAGGCAAGATTAGATCATTCGTCTTTTCAATACCAAAATATTGACACAATGGCAAAATATTGTTCACTAGGCTGATTTTAACCATTGGATTCAAATCAGTCAACAACATAGACGCTAAATTTTTAAAATCGACATCGAGTTGATCTTTAGGAATAATGAAAGTATTGTAAGAGTCTGAAGAATCCTCATTATCTTCAAATATTGGCGTCGATACCATCTGGTTATTATACTCCTTCAACACGTTACTTTTAAAAGTCTTTGACATCATCCAAAACTTTTTAGAAACGTTTGCAAGATATGGTAAGCAAGCAGCTAAAGTGATTTTGACCAAGCTTTCATCATTGCTTCTTGAGTTCATATTACTTAATGTGATCAATTTGGGTAATAGATATTCAGGAAACATTAACACGTTTATAGGGCTGATATAAGAGCAAGACATGACCAATGTAGTTATTGATGTTAATGCAACGCAGGCAACTTCAGATGATGAGGTAAGGTTTTCTGAAAGATTAGACAGAACAGTATTGGGTTGGTATATGACCGACGAACTCTCAATATACTCGTCTAGTAAATTACATAAATACGGCAATGATCTGTCTAACTTACAGTCATCATTGATTCTTTCGGACAATGCAACGATTAATTCACAAGCCCTTATTTTAGACGAAGGCTGCTTGAATGTTTTCATCAAGGAAAATACAAGGTTAAGTATGATTAATGACCCTTGGTGCGAGTTTGTACTATCATCAAGCGCCACAGGCTGTTTAATATTATAATTGTGGGGCATCCCATTGAGATTTAGTTTCAATGGGACAAATTTGGAGTCAAGAGGGCTTTTAGTACTTTCTTCTGTGGGGTAATTGAAGGTTAATGCATCGGCAATTTTATCAAAATTCTTATAAATCATATCAAGCTTCAAATCACTAGGTGATAAGTTATCATTCTCATGAGGCACCACAAAAGAATCGCAGTTGTTTAAATCGGACATAAAAGTATAAAGAAAATCGTAAAAATACCCAGGAAAACACTTGCCTCTGTAATTGCTTAGTATTGATCTAACTGAAGTTCTATCAGTTGCTTCTCGTTGAATCAATTGAGTTATTATTTTTTTGATATCTGGGTCATTTATCGCAGATAAATCGGGAGTGTATTCGTTTTTCATATATTTGAATATCTGTGATAAGGTGAAAGTAGGCTCACCATCCAAATATAACTCTGCAATGGCACAGCCCAAACTGAACAAATCCATTTCATTTGTGAGTTTGTCGTCACCGCTGAATTCACCATTATCGCCAATATTCTGGGTATATTTGGAGCCATCTTTGGAATTGTAGAATCTTTCAGGGGCTATGTAACAAAGTCGTCTATCCGAGCTGTCAAAATAAAAGGAAAATTGATTTGGATTATCTTCAGGAAGATAGGTTGGTTTTGTATAATTTGCAAAGTCAGTCAACATAAGCCAGTTCCAAGAAGTGACTAAAAAGTTCTCTAATTTTATATCACCATGATGAATATTCAATTTATCATGCAAATCATCTACTATTTTTAGCATCTGGAATACTAGAAATGCCTTTTCAATTGGCTCTAGAAAAGGCCGTAAAGAAATTCTATCGTACAAGTTTGTCTTCATCAACTGTCGTATCAAATATCCAGCTCTATCCGTCTCAATAATTTTATGCCAAGGTAGAATGTTATTAAACTGCGATAACAAAGCAGACTCTTTTGCCAACAACTCAGTTATATCCTGTAAGTTTAGGTTATAGTTCGAAGCATTGTTCGAAGGCTTGATGAGAATCTTGATAATTAATAAGTTACCAGACGCATTATCTATTGCTTTTATTGTTTTAAGGAACCGGGAGTTATTTAGAACCTCGATATACTGAATGTTATTTAAAATATCCACATAGGAAGATATAGCGATCGTTGGCGCTGAAGGAGCCAACAATGACAACCGAGCGCCCATAGTACGCCTTAGTATCTGGAATTGAATATATTGTAATAAATTAAAGAAAAATATATCAAGAGCTATGATCTGCCTAAAATATGATTGACTTGGTAACCGCGATAAACCAGAAATCACGATATTACGGTATTAATTAAGAAACTAAATTTAATTACGAACATTAAAATATTATATATACTAATAAGCAAAAAAACTTAGTTAACTAAGGTAGAAGCAGTAGCAGATTCGTACTTCCAGTTTGGAGGTAAGACAGCAACAGTTCTGTAGTATCTGGCCAATCTGTGGATTCTAGATTCGATCAAAATTAATCTGAACTTGGAGTCTTTGTCCTTTCTGTTTCTTTCTAAATGCTTTCTAACAGAGACGGCCTTCTTAATTAAGTAGTATAAATCTTCTGGGATTTCTGGAGCTAAACCTTGGGACTTTAAGATTCTTAAAATCTTGTTACCGGTACAGACCTTAGCTTGGGAAACACCGTGAGCATCTCTCAAGATAACACCAATTTGAGATGGAGTCAAACCCTTTCTGGCGTACTTGATGATTTGTTCAACAACGTCGTCAGAAGATAACTTGAACCAAGCTGGAGCGTTTCTAGAGTATGGAGTAGCGGAAGAGGAAATACCCTTACCCTGTAATATATGTTAGTAAACAGCACTTCAACTAAGCACTAAACTATCAACGTTACATAGGAGAACCAGCCGTAATATAGATCGCTGAAAGAACAATGCTTTTATTCCGGCAGAGGTTCCCCTCTGTAAGTCTTACACTTCAATAAAAAGTGGTATCGGCCAGTCTCACAGCGAACAATAGAACAATTATCAAGTACCAAAAGCATATAGTAACAATTTTAAGTGTTCAACTCAAACTGTTCACTCTTGGTAAGACATCGCCTAATTTTAGTGTCCCTGCAACTGTGCCGATCCTTTCAAGCTCACTAATTATCAAGTATTGAAATAGCTTTCAGTATTCTTTGATAACCACATACAGATGAATGCATACGACCCATTTTGATTAATTAGTTGTACTTTTCTTGTGTATCTAAGGAAAAGAAGATTTAAGTTGGAATAAATTAGCTGGAAAATTTTTCACCACTAGGTATGAGAACATTTTCAGGAAAAAAAAAAAAAAACAAACTAACTTCGCGCACGACCTTCAAGTTCGGGGTTCTTATATTTACCCAATTGAGTATATGTGAGTATACAATGAATATGGATTAAGCTGTTAAAGGGTCAAAAGCTACTCAAAAAAGACGTTCAAAGGAGATAGACATTTCAACGGAACAGAAGAATATATGCTGTGATACATGCGAAATATGAAGAATTAGTAGTGGATATTCCCACCCTGTTTTCCGTTTTACCCTTTATGCTAAATTTCTCCCACTTAAAGTCGGTAATTGTGTGCGCGGTTCAATTGTTGAGGATTAAAATTCTTAATCTTAGGAGGTTACGGCTCATATCTACAAAAGTAAAGTGGGACAAAAAATAAAAATTAGTGCGGAAAACGAGCCAGCGCCACGAAAATAGTAGTTAATTGGGATTGAAACTCCCAACTAGATTACATTCGCTGATTAAACTAGCCAAGTCTAGTCGTTGGCTCAGACGTTTATTTCTATATATTCAGAGCACTGTACTAGAGCAGCATTGAAAGTTCGGCAAGCTACTACATATTTGAAGCCTGAAATCTAAAATTTACAAATTCTCAAAGTTTCAGTTCGATCATTTAATGTGTTCTTCGAGGTCTTCAAAGTCTTCTTCATCGGTGATCTCAACAACCCTAGACTTGTTAGTATCCTTGTGCAGATATTTCATCGTAGACTATACTTACTTTGCTACGCCTGCTTTCTCTCGCATCAACTCAACCGACCCTGCGTACAACATCTTGCTTTCTTGCCCGCAGGTAGGCGGACGCCAGTACAACAACACCAACGGGGTCTTTAGCCGCCCATCATCGCTTTTGATTGGGTAAGATGTTACCACAAACCGTGGGCTGTTATCAGGCAATTCTTCAGCCAATTCTTCCACATTATCAATTACTTGGTCCTCGTCCTCCTTCTTGATTTCGTAAGATTCTTTATCAATTGTATCTTATTTTGGTTAGTATTCACATTTCCATATTCCAATGTTCACATTATTTCACCTGTCACTATCTTAGTGTACTTACAGATGATTGCTTGCATTTTTTCCACCCTAGCACTTCCAAATCGGAACTTGCGTAAGGCAGACAAAGTTTCTGAAGAGAACGTATATAAAGATGGGGCCTAAATTTTTTTGTTAGCGATCAACTCTCATAGTACTACTTATATCAATCATACCATTTTGTATTCTTTCGTTCGATCAGTTGTTTCCCCTTTATGCTTGCTAAATGTCTAGTGAATGGTGCAAATGAAAAGTCATATCTGCGACTGAATCAGGAAGCGTCGTGTGCAAGAGCACAAAACAATAACACAGAACAAGTCAAAACGAAAACATAAACACTATTATTAAATATCTATGGTGATCCAACAAATCTATAGTTGTTTATCTGGAGTAACATTGATAGTGGTTGATAAAACAAAATACTATTAAATTTTCTTGGGCCTTTAATTCGGATTCTGCTGTAATTATTGCACTATAACACCAGAATTATATTATCATCGGGACATAAATATTGATAATTTTATTAAATTTGAATTAGATAAAGTTCAAAAAACTAGTTTGTTTCGTTAGGTTAGCAAGAAGCATTTCCAATGGCCAAGAGTAGATTAAGCATCCCTCTCATTGAGTTTTTGAAAAGTGAGTATTTTAAATGTAGAACAGAAATGGGAACAGCAGTACTAACCCAACACTAGACCGAATTTATCTCGGAGCATACGATTATACACCATCAGACACGAATGATTTGGTTTATTTTACAGTGGAGGATGCACTACCATACAATTCTTTTCACCTAGACTTCGGTCCTTTGCATATTGGGAGCTTGTACAGGTTTGCGGTCGTTTTGCATAATATTTTGAATGAAGAGTCCAACCAGGGAAAGGCTATAGTTTTTTACAGTAGCACTTGTCCCAAAGAGCGAGCAAATGCTGCATGTTTGCTTTGCTGTTACATGGTATTGGTTCAATCGTGGTCACCTCACCAAGTCTTGCAGCCAATTTCACAGATCGAGCCTCCTTTTCAGGGATTCCGTGATGCGGGCTACTCTAAAGCCGATTTTGAAATTACAGTTCAAGACATAGTCTATGGTATGTGGCGAGCTAAGGAAAGAGGGATGATAGACTTGACGAGTTTCAACTTGGAGGAATACGAACAATATGAACGTGTTGACCAAGGTGATTTTAATGCAATTTCCAAGGACTTCATTGCATTTGCTTCACCCCAGCAAAGTTTGAGGGGAAAACCGGGCCCATTGAATGAGCCTTTCAAAAAAGTTTTGAATTATTTCATGCTCAACGATGTTCAATTAGTAGTCAGATTGAACTCTCATCTCTATGACGCTAGCGAATTCACGAAAAGAGGAATACAACATATTGACATGATTTTCGATGATGGAACTTGTCCGTCTCTCGATTTTGTACAAAAGTTTATTGGTGCCGCAGAATGTGTCATCAATAAAGGTGGTAAAATTGCCGTTCATTGTAAGGCTGGCTTGGGTAGAACAGGTTGTCTTATTGGAGCGCATTTAATCTATACCCACGGCTTTACTGCTAACGAGTGCATTAGTTACATGAGATTACTCCGTCCCGGAATGGTTGTAGGACCTCAACAACATTGGCTCTATTTACATCAAAATGATTTTAGAGATTGGAGGCATACTATGTGTCTAGATAATAGACCAGATAGTGTTATTGGGGGACTCTACCCCTTGGTACCTTATGAAGATTTCAAAGCCAGAATGAAATTGGAAGCCAAACAAAGAAAATTACAACACCAGCAACAAATCAATTCCTCCATAGGTAATATAGATTCATCTTTCCAAACACCAATTAGAAGAAGGAAAATAAGTGGAGCTCTAGCTGCAAAAATCCAAACTGCAATGCCTATGGATTCTCCTGGTCAACCGAGAAAAGCCAAAGAGGAAGATAATTCAGGAGTAGTCGAGATCATAAACAATTCAGATGAGGAGAATGACCTCAACAATGGGACTGAGTCTATGCAAGATATACAAAGTCCAGTAAGGAAAACCTGTGAAAATACAGAAGCTGATGTACAAGACGAGGATATTCAAGACGTAGAAGGAACAGTTTTGAATGGCTCGCCTAAGAGAGATCAAGGAGGAAATGATTGGAAAGTACTTAGGTCGATTTCGGTAAATTCAGCAAACCTGCCTGTTCTGTTGACTAAAACAACAACCACTACTACCACACGAACCGTAAGCACTACTCTATCATCATCACCTCACTCTTCTCCCTCTCATAATAAAATACCAAAATCAAGATCAAGCTCAAGGGTTAGTTCCGGAGTGATCCAACCTAAAACCCTTCAAAATAGAGCTCAATCAGCTGGAATCAGGAAGGTCAGTGGTGCTAATGCAAGAAGTACTAAAAATATATTGTAAACTAGACAAGATTACTATTAAGTTAAACAATCATTATATTTACTAGGACAATTTTATAAACTACTATATATATTATATATTCGAATGCTAGGCTAATATTTATTCTTCATATGTTGCTTCAACAACATTGAATGCTTCGTCATCTTCATATTTAAATGCTATTATGTCATAATCATGAAAAGTAATAGAAGCTAAACTCGAATCATCAGTCATTTCAATCCATTGATTATCATAGGGTGATGTTTTGTCTTTGGGAATTGCTAAATACAAATTATCAGCACTTATGTCTTTTATAGTCTGATTTGAAGTCTCTTTATCCTCACCTATGTTATCAGTTTCATTTTTTACTATATATTCTGACTTAGGAATATCGATGTCCTCCTGAAGGTCGCTTTGATCCGCCAAATCATCAAACAATGGCAACCCACCGGATTGATTTATTGATTCAGATAGCAACTCTTTGAACAGCTTCAATGTAAATGAAGTCTTCTTGGTTAGATCTATGGGTAGAACATAGGTAGTTCTATTCCGCTTGAATTTGACAATTGTGACTTGGCTCGTTTTCAGAGGCCTTGAAAGTTTTGGAGGCTAAAACTTGGTTAGTTATCACTAAGAAAAAAAACGAACTAGCATGCTAGCTCTAAGCACTTACCATTGGTTCTTTATGAGTCTTTTCTATTGATATTTATTAGTATAAACTCAGCTTATATTTTGATATAACATACTCACGTGCACTATATATAGATAAATTATATTTTAAACTACAATCTTTTTGCAAAGAATTTATTCCTCATCATAATAGTCGTCCCTGAGGACGTATTTGAAGGTTATGCCCAACCCATCGTTCAGGCAAACAATAGCTCATAAAAATGGTATTAAATCTTTGTATAAGTCTCTTTTACGTCAAACATGTAAATTAGAGTCATCAAGCATACCGCCAATATCTGCAACTGAGGATTTCAAACCTATAAAAAAAGAGCTAATGAAAGCTTCTATGGATGGAAGGAGGTATATGAAGTATTTGAAATCGGAATTACGATATATATTACACGAGGAATTCAGAATACTGAGAAGGGGAGATAAAGAAAATCCAAGCAAATTAAGAGATAGGCTCATTGAAGGTATAAGGTTGCAAGAGAATTTAGAAGGATTAAATCAATGTGATTCTTCGTGGGAGCAATTATTACGCATGTTGATAATGTATCGCCGACAAAAACATATCGAGCAGCATTGGAGAATAGAATACTTGGTGAATCCAGAAAAGATTGACATTAATAGGAACAAAGAGAAGCCTCCACTCTTGATGAAGCAAATTGAATCTAGGAAGAAAAAGTCTTCTCCACTATTCTACAATTTTGAACGATTATCACCAAAACAAAAAATTAGTAGAATTAAAAACGAGTTGTCGCAGTGTGTTGATAACTCGCAAAAGTTACTTAGAAGATATTTGAAGAAGTTACAGACCAACCATGAGATTCCTATACCTAATTTATTACCTTATACCCCTGATAGGACTATAATGCCAATTAATCACTCGGTTTCCTCGTCTTTAACTATTCCAGGCTCTACGCGTGAGTCAGCTATCGCTTCTGCTTATGATTTGGATTATATTGATGCAATAGTAAAGCCAGGACTTGAATACGACATAAACAAAGTTCACTACCTTCAAAATCTAAGAGTTTTGGCAGATGAGAAAGGTCCTTATAAAGTGCAAATAAATATAACTGAAGCAGGTCCGATGCCAATACCTTTTATCAGAATGCCATATCAGAACCCGGACTTAAAGGAAGTTGCGCTAGATATCAAAAAGCTGATGAGACTAGTTAGGCTAAAAACCGTTTGGAACTCATCTGCTACTGATTCTTCAATAACAGAACCTCAGTATTCTGACGGCAGCTATGCGGTTCGTGGTAGTCATGGGTTTGGAAGTGATGAACGAGTTTATCCTAGATACCATTATGAGGAGTTGGCAGAACAAGAAGGGCTATGGGAATTCCTAATTTCTAAGAAAATAAATGAGTGGCCTACTGATGAAGAGAGTTCTTCTAACAGACTTCGAACTTACATTAAGTCTTGGCATGAAGCACTAGATATTGCATCTATTGGTCTCAATGAAGATTTGAATTTTTATTATAAAAAGTACAATACACTAAGGTCGCCAAGATCATCACTTTTGCAAAAACAAAAACTGCTACAAAGTAAAATGAATCTCCATTATAATGACCAATTAAATCGGTACCGAATGATGACGAGTTTGATAGAGCAACATAATGTAATGAAACATTCAGAAATTTTTAATTTGGGAGATACTGTAACCAAGTCTTACAATGATTATTTGATAGAAAATGATAAAACTTTGAAAATGAAGGCCCGCAAAGGAATGCCTTTATTAGAGAGGTTAGGAATGGGGAAGAAGTTGGGGGATTATTTAGATGATGTCGGTTATCATAATTTCAAGTGGGGTATGAAGTTCGACAATAAATTGAAATTTTAATAGGTTAATTGTAAATAATGTAACATGAGAAGTTTTGTCTATTCATGAACGTCGTAATATATTATACAAGATACGAAATGTAGCTCCAAAAGACTTTGAGATATTCATGGTTCGTTAATGCTGATTTTATGCAAGTTCCAATCATATTATACAACATAACCACCGAAACTTCTACTGTTCGTAACATAACCTTCCACCGCAGCGGACATGTCCTCTTTGTTCATGTAATCAGTATCACTATTTTCCATATTACTTAAGTCACCACTCAATCCCCCTTCTTTTTCCACAATCTCAAAATCTTGGATAAGCTTTATTAATTCGTTAGTCTCATTAGTTTTTCCCTCGTCGGCGACGGACAATCCGTTCATCATGGATATGACATCACTCAATGTCTTACCTTGCTCCTTCAACTCCTTGTGTTTCTCCAAAACCTCTTCAAGACAGGTGATTCCATTTTCATACCATGTTGAGGGATAATCGGTTGGAAAAGGCGGCGCTGTCAAGATATCTTTTCTAGCAAAAACAGCCTCCAGTGCAAGCTGGTTGCGATAAAATAATGAAGCTTGATAATGCTCTTTGCAACAATACTGGGAGAGATATGTATTAGGCAATATCATTGAAGGTTTTCTGTTATAAATTTGATACTTGGTCATGGCCCCATGGCCCCATCCCGTCGTCGTACCATTGCTATTCGATGACAACCGACGAACTTGTTGCTTCGGCGAATTATTACATAAAATATATCCACATTGATGCTCAATATTCTTTTCCTCTATTATATCATCATATGATTGCTGCGTCAAAAATCGACTAAGAAATTTTAGTAACGGTAAATCAACTGTATGATCAATGAGGAGTTCTGTGATTATCAACAGGAGTTTGGAGGCCTCTCCTGGGCTGACCAATTCTTTATTGGCAAATGGTTTTAGGTTTTCTATGAATGTTTGCACGTTAAGCGTCTCCATGCTTTCTCGTCTTAAGAGTCATCAATAAGTACAGTTAATTGTTTCTTCGTTGATTCTAGTTGACGTTGAAGTAGCTCGATAAGCACGTGACCAAAACTGTTGATAATTTTCCTTTATCATATTGAAGGCTACACCTAAAGATTGTTCGGTAAGTCATTGTTAGATGAATATATAGCATTTGCACGGTTTATGGGAAGAAGTAAAGCAAATCAAAGGAATAGATCTCCAGAGCGGACTAGCTCGCGTGGCTTGCACAGTTCTAGCTCAATTAGTGAAGCTCGATCAAGACCAAGATCTCGGTCTACATCAAGGTCATTTTCTATGAATCCAAGATCCAGATCGTCAACTACTAGTTCTTTCTTGAACTTTATATCCAATGGCGCATATAATTCGCCAACAGTATTCATGGAAACGCGAAATAGGGACAGATTATTTTCCCTTTATAGATTATTGATGTTAGAGTTGAATTTACCAGGAAGCAACGAAGAGCGAAAATCAACAACTGGTGACACGAGACTGGATGATAGTTCGGACGAACAGATTTTAAATCTAGTAAAGGTTCCCTTAATTTTGGAGCGCTTCATGATATTTGGGCTTTTGGTATGCTTGAATTCTTTCTTGACCTTGTTTACATTAGTACCTTTAAAAATCTTTATTCTCAGTTATAAAGCAATATCAGAAGCTGTCGAGTATTTTAGAGTGCATTCGAGCGTGAGGATTGACATAATATATAACAAATTCCAATGGGTGAAGAGGGACGTGATAACTATTACAATATTGTTACTTTCATTTTCAATGCTTTCGCTCCCAAATTTAGATATTTCCAGGATGTACCATGACGTTAGAGGGCAAGCAGATATAAAACTATATGTCATGTTTGGGGTCTTAGAGGTGGCAGACAAATTATGTTCATCTATTGGACAGGATATTCTCAATATTTTGTACAAAATACCGATAACATCAACACGAGATACAGCATGGGTCAAGTTTGGCGCATTTTTCATTTTGTCAATATTGTATTTGTCTTTACATTCTTACGTTCTCATTTACCAAACGGTTTCTTTGAATGTTGCGGCAAATTCATATTCCAATGCGTTGTTGACCCTCCTACTTTCCAATCAATTTGCAGAGTTGAAGAGCTCTGTTTTCAAAAAATTTGAGCGAGAAGGCTTATTCCAAATTTCAATGGCGGACTTGACTGAAAGGTTTCAGTTATCGCTCATGTTGGGCATAATTGCAATGAGAAATTTGTTGCAGTTGAATAGTATGCACATTGGAATGATTCCGAACAGCTGGAAAAGTTGGAATAACTGGTTCGGAGCTCTATTTGGCCCCAGTATTGTCGTCATAGGTAGTGAGATATTAGTTGATTGGTTGAAACATTGTTACATTACCAAGTTTAATAGGGTTCGTCCACGTATCTACTACAACTTTTTATACGTCTTAAGTTTGGACTATTTACAAGTGTTCAAGTCTACATCAGATACGAGCTTACAGCCTGAGTTGACTGACTACATTGTTTTGACTAAACGTATTGGTTTACCTTTATTAGCATCAATAGTTTGTTTTCTTCGAATGACTCTACCAGACATCAAACAACTTTTCGTGCTCCCCACAACTACTTCATTTGTTTATTCGAGCACCATCAGCCTTTTATTGATTCTACTCGCATTCTCTACATTGTTATTTATTAGATTGGTATTGGGGTTACTCATTTTGAAATGGGCCAACAAGATCAAAAACGAACACAAAGCATACCAAGCAGGACTCAGAGATGAAGCTTCCAATGCTAAAGAAAAAGGGGAGGAACGAGAATCCAAAAATCTACGCCGTCTTTCTATACCACCAGATCTACATTCTACATATATCAACCCGGCTAATATCACGGATACGGAGAATGAAGATGAAATACCCAACTTCAATATAGGCATAGAAGATTCAAATAATTCGCTAGCAGAAAATTTACCGCTTCCAAATCGCAACACTCCTTCTCCGCAAACAGCCGATTTGAGTTACCAGCTTTCACCACAATCTCCAATAGAGTTTTCTTTTCTCCCAGGAGTACCCAATACCGAAGCATCATCCATTAACCCAACTACACGTTCATATTTGTATGATTTTGGGGAAAAAATCCCACCCACAGTCGAAGAGAGAAGAAATCAGCAGTTTATAGATAAGGAATTGAGGAAAGACGAAGTCAAATCCAACGGAGATGATGATTTAGATAATGTGATGAGATACGAAATGTCAAGTAAACGTATCTGGTAATCACCATTGTGTATTCATTTTAGTGTCTGCTATGTACATATTCTATTCTATTTACAAGTCAACGTAAGGATATCTTTCCGCTATTATTTTTCAATAACTGTTCCTTCATTAATTTATTAATGTATGCTAGTGTTTGAGGCCTAGGTCTTTTTAATTGTGCTGAAAACGCCAAACAGGTCGTTAACAAAGCCAAAGCACCTGCTTGATGAGTCGCGGCCAATGGAATTGGCACCAAATAAATTAAAGTGGATATACCTAAAGCCACTTGAAGCATAGCAAACCCCATTACAGAATTTAAAGCTTTTTGAGCGGAAGTTGGAATAACTGCCTTGTGTTTTCTTGCATACAAATGCGCTGCCAATATACAAAAAAAAGTAGTCGTTGCAAGGGTACGATGAATCAATTGCACTGTAGTTGGATTTTCTAATAAATTCCTCCACCATAAGTCTGAATGGTCAGATTTACGACAGAAAACTGGAGACATTAACTCGTTTCTAGAAGGCAAATAGTCATCACCCATATGGGGGAAAGTGTTGTAAATTAAGCCAGCATCTAAACCTGCTACCATACCTCCAGACATTGCTGTAAAAAATGTAAGACAAAGTAAGCCAGTTCCAATCATTCTGAATTTATTTAAAGCTGGGTTTTGTAATTTCGCAAATGTCTTTTGAACTGATTCTGGAATAGCGCTGGCTTGTTTTAGCCATTTGTTTTCGTTTAAGATCTCGAGTCCAGTCCATAACACCCCCAAATACATCAAAAATGCGGCACTCAAATGCGTTGTTAATCGGTACTGTGACACAGTGGGCTTGGACTTTCTTTCAAGCAATTGCTCTTCGTCTAATCCTGACTGAACCATCCACCATCCAATGACACCTTGCAAACCCAATAAACCAGTTAAGCCCACAACCTTCCATTTAACGTCTCCGTTAAGTTTCTTAGCTTTCCAAAAGTATAATGCTGGGAGTATAAAAAACATTCCAATAGCCCTTCCGACTAGCCGGTGGCCCCATTCCATGCTGAAAATAAACTTGAATTCATCTAAGGTGATGTGCGAGTTCAATTGCTTAAACTCAGGAGAGCTTTTGTATTTCTCAAACTCCTTTTCCCACTCCTCTTCATTCAAAGGTGGAATGGTACCAGTAACTGGCTTCCACTCAGTGATAGAAAGCCCCGATTCTGTTAATCGAGTTAATCCTCCTAACACTACAATCCCAAATACCAATGTAGATGTTCCAAGCAACCAATATCCCACCATTTTGCTGGAAATGTTTTTGTCAAACCCATTTCCTATAGTAGGGTTGACTTTACGTGGAACTGCATCAAAGCTATTAGCTCTCAAAGGTATAGAGCTGTAATATCTCTTGGGCCGTAAACCATTAAAGATCAGTGAAAACTTGAACTGTGGCCGTTGTACGATCGATAATCGGCTCACTTTTGTTTGTGACAAAGTCTGAAGCACCGAAGAGTTCTTCGTGAAGAAAAATCTTGTCTTGCAAAGCATATTACTAGGTATGAATCAGGTTTTGTCCCAATTAAATCCTCCTGTTAAATAAAGATTTTTTTTTTTTTGTACATATTCGCACCATAAGCACTTTCCTGCAATGCGTCATTGGATGGGCTGATAACTGCTTAATGGTAACCTGTGCTTTCTGCTATCAACACTGGTACCTGGAAGATCAGTGTAATGGAGCACTGGATGGTCTCACTGACTCTACCTCACGAATTAGGTGGAATTGCGTTTACAATATATGCTGAACAATAGTACAAGATCGTAATATAGCACTATCTAGTTCTTTGGCTTAAACGAGCATCTACGATGCATGGTACCACTTTACGTTAGGATGCTAAATTTTAGCTTTACATTTTCTCGTGATACTTTGTAATCTTCACAGACCTTGTATATCTGAATTATGAAATGATGGAACCATGGTGTTGAAAATTATTCACATGGTTCTACATTTCAGAACAATTAAAAGTCCATGAGATATAGCATGTGAAGCGAGAGAGCCGAGTTCGTTCGAGCTAGTTTCTAAAGAAAACAACAATGAAATACACTTGATAGACCTCGTAGAGCTATCAAGGACTACTAGCTAAGTGTAGACTGTAGTAGGTATTTAATAGGGAAATTAGATAAATTAGATAAAAAAGCAAAAAAAAGTTCCCGAGGATCTAAGCATATGAAAATGATTTTTTCATTCTTTGCGGAGACCTGACCCATTATCGTCGCTATTATTAAAGTGTTGAAATATAAGCATGGATCCTAAAAATACAGTTTTTAATCAAGACTTTAGGCAATAAAGTGATATATTATTTTTAAGAATAAGCAGTTGAAATGAGTATTGAATTAGCTGCCGCAGCGGTATTAGGATCGCAATTACTTGACGCTAAATATCAGATAAAGCACGATTTTTTCCTTGTTCAAAAAGTGTTAAGGAGTGCTATTCCATACGCCGTTAATTGCTACCGTGGGAAAGCTAGTTTTTGGTATTATTTTGAAAAAACGGCACTAAAATACCCTAACAACAAGGCAATAGCGTTCCCTAGACCACGCAAGGATGCACAACCACCTAAGAAAGATGAGGAGGGCTACATGGTGTATGATGAACAATTTACGTTGGAAACATATACGTACAAGCAGTTGTACGATATGATTTTGAGATTGAGTTACATTTTAAAGAACGACTACGGGGTGACTGCAGACCAGACAATCGCAGTGGATTGTATGAATAAGCCTTTGTTCATTATTTTGTGGATGGCCTTATGGAACATTGGTGCGATTCCAGCTTTTTTGAATTTCAACACCAAAGGCAAGCCATTGGTGCACTGTTTAAAGATTGTATCTGCTTCGCAGGTATTCATTGATCCCGATTGTGCTGGCCCAATTAGAGATACCGAGGGGTCGATAAATGAGGAGTTACCTAATGTAAAGTTAAGATACATTAACGAGCCAGAATTATTGAGAGTTTTGTTGGACAAATCCAGACCAAAGTATAGAGCGCCAGACGAAACAAGAAGACCAGAGGATAAGGATTCGTCGTGCTGTGCGTTGATCTATACTTCAGGTACTACTGGGTTGCCAAAGTCAGCAATTATGTCCTGGAGAAAGGCATTTATGGCTGCGTCATTCTTTGGATACATTATGAAGATCAATTCAAAGTCGAACGTCTTGACCGCCATGCCATTATACCATTCCACTGCAGCCATGTTGGGAGTTTGTCCAACTTTGTTGAGCGGAGGGTGTGTTTCGATTTCACAAAAGTTTTCCGCTACTTCTTTTTGGACCCAAGCTAGACTATGTGAGTCGACCCACATGCAATATGTTGGTGAAGTTTGTCGTTACTTATTGAATGCGAAACCTCATCCAGATCAACAAAGACATAATATTACTATTGCATACGGTAATGGTTTACGTCGTGATATCTGGCTCGATTTCAAAGAGAGGTTTCATATTAAAGCTGTCGGAGAATTTTACGCTTCTACTGAATCTCCGATTGCCACTACCAACTTGCAATACGGTGAACATGGCGTTGGAGCCTGCCGTAAATATGGTACCGCCATTAACATGATCTTAAATTTCCAACAAAAATTAGTCAAGATGGATCCTGAAGACGAGAATGAAATTTGGAGAGATCCAAAGACTGGCTTGAGTGTAGTTGCAAACACCAATGAACCTGGTGAGTTGTTGATGAAAATCATGAATGCTAAGGACCCAGGCTCAACTTTCCAAGGTTATTATGGAAACAAAAAAGCTACTTCATCTAAGATTATAACTAATGTATTCACTCAAGGGGATGCGTGGTTTAGAAGTGGTGATTTATTAAAAATGGATGAAGATGGATTATTGTATTTCGTTGATAGGTTAGGTGATACCTTCCGTTGGAAGTCTGAAAATGTCTCCGCATCTGAAGTAGAAAATGAATTAATGGGTTCTAAAGCAATCAAGCAATCTGTTGTTGTCGGTGTCAGAGTTCCAAATCATGAGGGTAGAGCTGGTTTTGCCGTTGTCGACCCGGCCGATGGTCTAAATGATACGGATGTCTTAAACAAGATTTATCAATACGTCTCGAAATCGTTGCCTAGCTATGCAATTCCACAGTTTATAAAGGTTAGTTCCGAGATCGAAGCCAGTCATAACCATAAAGTGCCTAAGAATCAATTTAAGAACCAAAAGTTACCAAAGGGTGAAAGTGGTAATGAACTTATTTATTGGTTAAATAAAACTAAATACGAGGAATTGACTGAGGATGCTTGGAAGAAAATTATGAGCGGTGCATCTAAATTATAGTCGGTATCCGTCTCTAATCCAAATCGTTTATGTATAGTAATGCAATCAGCAATTTTTTTATTAGCAATGGATATTTTAATGCTTGTTTCATATATTTATTTTCATCGTAGGATTCAGTAGCATTTACAAACAAAAAAAAAAAAGTATATATAGTGTATTATTCGTAGACTAAGTACACTAAATAAGGATTAAATAATTTATTGAATCGTTAAATGGGATGAACATTAAATTTTTCGACGTTGTGTTTATTTCTTTTCAGAAATAGCGACAACACCAGGAAGTTCCTTACCTTCCAATAATTCCAAAGAAGCACCACCTCCAGTGGAAACATGAGACAACTTTTCAACAACACCGAACTTTTTAGCCACAGTAGCAGTATCACCACCGCCGATAATAACAGTGTTACCAGATTCAGCAGACTTGACAGCAGCATCTAACATAGCCTTAGTACCACCTGCAAAGTTTTCGAATTCGAAAACACCTGGTGGACCATTCCAGACAATAGTCTTTGCCTCTGAAATAGTCTTGGCGAACAATTCATTCGACTTAGGACCAGAATCTAAACCCATCCAACCATCTGGGATACCTTGCAGTTCCGTAGCCGTAGAGGTCTTAGCATCCTTGTCAAATTTATCGCCGGTAACGAAATCAACTGGTAAGACAATTTGGACATTGTTCTTCTTAGCCTTGGCAACTAAATTTTCGACATTTTTAGAACCTTCTTCATCGAATAAAGAGTTACCAATGGACATATTGTCCAAGACTTTTTTGAAAGTGAATGCCATACCACCACCGACAATCAATAAATTGACCTTATCTAATAAATTGTCAATCAATTGAATCTTATCAGAAACCTTAGCACCACCTAAAATAGCTAAGAAAGGTCTAACAGGATTTTCTAAAGCCTTGGCAAAGTATTCTAATTCTTTGGCCATCAAAAAGCCTGCAGCTCTTTGTGGTAATTGTAAACCAACCATGGACGAGTGGGCTCTGTGGGCAGTACCAAAGGCATCATTGACATAAACATCAGCCAAGTTGGTTAATTGATCTCTAAACTTCTTAACGTCCTCAGCGGAGGCCTTGACCTTTTGACCGTCCTTCTTTTGAGAGCCTTCTTCTTCGATGTGAAATCTCAAGTTTTCTAACAAATAGACTTCACCGTTTTCACCGGAATTAACGGCTTTCTCAACCTTGTCACCAACACAGTCATCCAAGAAATTGACCTTCTTCCCCAACAATTTTTCCAATTCAGTAGATACTGGTGCCAATGAAAACTTATCTACTCTTTCACCATTTGGTCTACCCAAGTGAGATGCCAAAATAACAGACTTTGGCTTATTGTCCAACACATACTTGATGGTTGGTAAAGCTGCCACAATTCTTTGGTTGTTGGTGATAGTCTTGCCGTCTAATGGCACGTTGAAATCAACTCTGATAAAAACTCTTTTACCTGCGACATCTAAGTCTTTGACGGATAATTTGTTAGATAATGACATTTTAGATAGCAATTGGTTCTGGTTAATTAATCAGTTATAAAATATTAATTACGAATACTTATATCTAGCAATCTATTAAATATTTGGCGATTGCAATTCTTTTTATACTCTGGATCATTGTTAGGTTCCACTACCTCGGGGGTTGTCGTTATAAGGTGGTGCGACCCGGCGGATCTCGTCCATCCGTTAGTTAAAACTATAGACAGCCCGAAAACCAAAGTCTCCCATTCACTGATTCGACATATAAACTTTTTCTACAATCTACATCCTCTGAATACAGTTAAATATAGCATAGCATATCACAAGAAAGTTCATTTTTGGTCATATAGCTCGTCCGGCGCAAGGGAAGGTTCATAGGTGAAATATGGTTGCGAGAACTATGTCGCGCATGTGGAATAAGAATGTCGTAGAAGTTTTGTGGATGTCGCAGAAGCTTCTAGAATACGCTATAGATTTTGAGATGGCTCTATAAATGATGTTAAGCTAGACATAAACGTTAGTTAAGGTCTAAGGTTAGGGTGTTAGCAGACGTTAGTAATACAGAATGGATAAATTATTGCAATGGTCGATTGCCCAACAGTCGGGCGATAAAGAGGCGTTAGAGAAGCTTGGACAGCCAGATCCTAAGATGTTGGAACAATTATTTGGAGGACCCGATGAGCCAATGTTGATGAAACAAGCGATTAGCGTTATTAATAATGATGATGCGACATTGGAGAACAAAGAGATAGCGTTTGATAATTTCGAGATGTTGATTGAAAATATGGATAATGCCAATAATATTGAAAATATCAAGTTATGGCCAGGAGTGATCAGCCAGTTGTCGGAAGAGACACCAGAATCATTAAGAGTATATTCGGCATCGTGTATCGGTATTGCGGTGCAGAATAATCCAAAGTCACAGGAGGACTTCATCAAATACGATGGGTTGGAAAAATTGATCGAGATTTGTTCCAATAGCAGCACACCAAGACAGCTCCACTTGAAGTCGTTGTTTGCAATTTCTTCGTTAATCAGGAACTTTCAGAGTGGGTACGCAAAATTTGATGAAGCAGGTGGCTGGAATATTGTCAAATTGGATGAATTTCAGGACCATAAAGTGAAATTGAGAGTTTTATCTGTGATATCCGCGATACTATCTACCCCTTTTGATGCTAAGAAAGAGAGCCATATACATAAGGAGAGACTAATTGAGAACATTGTATCAGTTTTAAAAGAGGATGGCCATGTTGGATGTGTTGATAAGTCGCTTAATATCATCTCTCAGTTGGCTTCATTGAAGTTTGAGTTTTCTCCCACAGAAATTGCAGAATTATCGAAAGGATTAGAAAAGATAGAAAATTTGAAGGATCAAATCTCCATTGATGATTATGACTCAGTAAAGCAAGTAGTAATTTAATAGCAGCATATATAAGATGAGTTGCTTATAGTTCATCTTATTTGGAATTCGTGTACATTATACTAACTGGCATTTTAGTACGTTCATTACTAAAAAATATATCGAACAGCTAAATGATTAAATAGTGGTCTCTATATATTTGCACTATATAAAGAATTGATCTTATATTTGTATCTCGTTACTCGTGAATAATATCATTAGGATCATCTGACATAAAAAGCTTCTTCATGGCACCTTCGGTCGATGGAGGAATGATGTTCTTGTCGAAATTATCTTTGCCTAATGAGTCGCTAGTTTGAAACCTGTTGTGCAAAGATAGTATTGAAGGATAAAAGCCGTACAATTTTTCTACTTTTGGCTCAGTCATGAGGCGAAACTGTTTCAATGCTTGAAAATAGGTAGATTTAGCATCAGTGCCTGATTTAACCGACCCCAAATTAGCTAGATCAATGTTTCTCTCAAATTTGTCGTAGAGTGCATAAGCTATTGTATAAGTAAATGAATGTAACCAATTGATCGCCTCTTGAGTATTTTTCACGGGGAATATATTAATCCCTAGTGATATTTGAACTTCGTTGACCAACTCCTCGATCTCTTTGGGGGTCAAAGAGACTTTCTCAGCGACGAGTCTCTGCTGTTTTTTGTTACCATTACCATCATTGGCCAGATTTAATTTTTCTAGGACCGCCTTTTTGTACTTCTTTTCTTCCAAGTTCTTAATTTTGTTCAAGAATTGGTGGTACCCCTCTACTATAATAATTACATGCGAAGCAGGCAGGTTGTTACTCAGCTTATCTTCCAACTTGACTTGATCAACCACTCGCTGAAGACCTTTGTCTATTACTAAATTCACAAATTCTTTTGCGTTGTAATATATAACAATGTTATTTTCCTTCTTTTCAGTTGGTGCACAGGGTATAAATATATCTCTTGAAGGTTCGTATTTTGCTCTTACCTTCCGTTTCCAAGAAATCAAAGGTAACATTCTAGTAGACTTCTCTATATTTGGATAAACAAATACCTCTTTCAATGAATCAAGCTCAAACACATCATCATATAAACTTGTAGAAAATTCTATCACCATTTCAGATAGGAGCTCTTCTTTCTTTCTGGTGACTTTATTAGCTTCTTTTAGTTCCTTTTTCGAATAAGAACTGCCTGAGTGCAGTTCGTGAGACTGCTTGTACTTCGAGGTTGTATTAGCAGGTCTCTTTGTTGTATGTATGGGTTTGCAAGGAGAAGACGACACGATTGGGTCCGATAGTTCCAATGGCACGCTAGTCGGCCCTTTCAAATCAATTTTAGGACTTATTTCGATTTCATGTTGAACCGTTTCCGCAGTACTTAAACAGTCCAAAATGTTGTTGTTCGTACGTTTGGTTGACCACTCAGAGTCTCGGTGGAATCCAGCTTCAGAGTCTGCATCGCTAGAAGAGAGCCAATTCACTAAGTCAAGAATAGGCTTACGTGACTTATCATTTTTAGAAGCTACGCCAACATTGTCCTGAAATTCAGTTAAACTAGATGAGGGATCAATAATTGAATCTTCTAAAAATCGTTGCTCAGCTGTAAGAAGCTTCTCGTGCTTACCTTTCTTGTTGCCAAACTTTACATCTTCATTGACACGTTTCCGCAGATGCTCGGGATATTCTATTGTATTGATAGCTTCATCACTTTGGCCCTTCAAAGTTGGTATTGCATCTCTCAGGTTCTCAATGGAGAATCTTGTGCAGTTTTTACCATCCTCTGGATCTGATGAACTAAATTGTTAGTATACATCCATAATCTCAATCTGAAAAAGAAAACCAAAAATAAAAGCATACATTTCAATAACTTCGCTTGATCGTTTTGATGATGGCTTTTCTAACACCTCTATGATCTCTATACTATCCATCTCACATATTTGAATAAACAATAACAGAGACACTAAGGTTTTATTTACATAGGACAACATTACACAAAGTGCGCATCAACACTTATTTTCTAGTTACAGGTGTTTATATGCGATAGTGAAATAGTCGTTACCATCAAATATATTAGAGATATCGAGGGTAACATGGCAAGTCGTAGTCATAGCCGCTCTATTAGCATGAGCTTCAATGGTCCCAGATCTGAGCAAGAGGAGCGCAAGATGAAGGAATCAATTTTTGATTTGAAAGAAGTGCACAATATGATCAAATATGAATGGCCCCAATGTCTCAAAGAAAATGCAAATCCAATTGAGATGGCTGTATCGCTTCTTGATGATACATCGGTAGGCTTGGCTTATAAGTTACCGGAATTTGAGGACTTGTCCAAGCAGACAAAAACTGTTTTACGACAAGTTGTTAACGACCACCACGAGGTTTTCAACAATAGCATTGGATCATATCATTTGCTTCTTTCAACTTTGCAAGAATCACAAAGGGACTCTACAGAAATTAAGGAAATGCTTGAATCGGCGACACGAGAGATTCAGAATAGGTCCGATATGTTGACAGAATTGAACCAAACTTCGTCGAGGTATTCTGAAATGATTGAGATTTTGGATGCCATGGACGAGTTGACATCCATTCCCGATAAAATTGATCAGCTTGTAATTGACAAGAAAATTCACAAGGTATATGATGTGATATCTAATGGCTATAAAGTAGCAGAGCAGTATAATTTGTGGTCATTGTCAGCTATGAGCACCACTCGTAGCTATCTAGAAATGCAATCAAATAATTTGTTTGATATGATAGTCGATGAATTACAGAATGAAATTTATTTGAAGAGCTCGTCTTTGGTGAACGGTGGAAGTACCGAGTCACTTACTTGGCATGCTTTAACTAATACAAGCAGGCCTCAGTTGTCATCATTCAAAGCTTTGATAACCAAGCTGAATAATCTAGAACAATACATTTATAATTCGGCTAATTTGGACATTTCAGAAATTGCTGATTGTTTCAGCGAGCCAGTGGAAATGTTTATCGCTGATCAACTTCCCAAGCTCCATGCACATTACTCAAACAGTGATGCCGAAATAGATTATTCAATATTGCTCGATGCGACTCTGAATACTATATCTGAATCTTACCATTATATATATATGTTACTAAACACCGCTGCTAAATTGAATCGTTTGCCTCAAGTATTGGAGATTCTTACTAGTGCACATCAACAAGAGTTACATAGCTTGATAAACAGAACAATTGAAGAGGCAAAACTGAGGAATGTTCAACAATTAAATAAATTGGCAAAATTGAAGAATTTGGATCATTCTTACTCAAGAGATATGATAAGCCACAATGTTTTTAACGACTATTCTGTTGTTGTATTGCAACACTTATTTGGTTCAATATTTGTCAAAAGTTTAGCTGTATTACAAAAACATAAAGTAGTCAGTGAGATAGTGGGAAAGATTAAGGTCAGGGAGTCGTCTAATATATCTCATGAATTTATAGATATTTGGAATGTAATGAAGAAAGAATTACGAGCCCTAATGATTAACTACACCTACGACATGCCATTATTCAGTTCAGCTCTCAATAGTGTTGAAACTAGTAAGACAAATAATTTGTATGATTTGATGAAAAGAAATGACCTTTTCAAGTTTGAGGATGTGACATATGATAAATCGGCTAGAACAACTGAGGACATGAAAGCAATTTTACAGGATATGTTTCCAGGCTTCAGCTTATCGGATAATGAAAAGAATGGAATGAAAAATGGGATAAAGCTAGGGGCCATTGATGCCGAATCCCCTTATATCAAGAATGAAACTTTTAATGCGATGGTCGAAGTACTAGTTCCGAAGAATATTTTCAACATGCGAATAATCTTGGAATTCTTGCTTATTTTCATTGCTGGATCCCAAAAGTTATTTGGTGACTTGTCTGGCCAATCCCAAGTTGTTTCATCCAATACGACAGCGCTCCGCTTTTTTGACGATTACATGAAGTCTGCTTTTCTTCCTAAATTAAAAGAAAACTTGGACAATTCATTTGGAGAATTCATCAGTGGTAAATATGCCATAGAACAAAATTCTGTAAGTGAGCATGAGAAATCTGCTATCCATGATCCAGGCTTTTCGGGCTTCAAGTTGGATGTGACTGAATTAGAACAAGTAGAGCATGATCCGAATACAATTTTGGTCAACCCTGCAAATCATTCGTCGGCGATGATATATCAAAATGCATTGGATTTCAAACGTTTGTTTCTCAATGCATGCTCTGTTCTTAATACTTCGTTGACGTATCGTAAGGATTATAGCGATTTGTGTCTCCAGTTTTTGCAAAAATTTGCTGATACATATGCCCAATATTACAAGGAATTGTTATTACCGAGTGGCATCGAAGAAATTGGTGAAACCTCAATGAATGGAAGTAATACCTCGAAGCCAACTCTGCAACTAAATACGTGGATGCGTATCCCTTCTTTGACAGAGATATCAGGTATTATTTTACAGCAGAATTCGAGCCCTGAAGATCTTGATGCGTTGCTTAACAAAGAAACAGAAATAATGATGTTTAATAAAGAGGATCCGACGAAGATTTTTGATATCACTAAGGATGATTTCTTGGACAACGACTCTATTAATCAAGTGTGCTATCTTTTGTTAACTACGTCCTGGATCTTGACGTGGTTACCATCTATGAAGAAAGAATCCAATTACACTGTTTATAACGATGATACTGATGTTGTTAAATTGTCAACAGTGGACAAATTAAAACACGATTGGTGCTTTCTTGAGAATGGTCTAATGAACCAAGCAAGTTTGGAGAATAACCAAGGGAATATATATTTGGCATTAAATTCTCATAAAATCCCACAATTTGATGAAATTGTTAGAACATTTGAAAGTATAAGAATCGGCACATTAATTGCTCTCCGATATGATTTGAGATGCAAGGGAATCTATTACATAGGGAGGTCATTCAAAGAAGGAGACTGGTTGCCCAGTTCTGAGCCTGGCGATTCGGATCAATACATTGGCTTGTATAATAAGGAGGCCTTTTCCGTGGAGAACAATTTGAATGATGTGTTGAATGAAAGAGAAAAGGATGGAATTTTCGTTGGGCTTCCTAAATTCTTTCACACTTTAATAATTCAAGGTTCCTTTCTCATTTCACGAATCAACTCCAATGGAGTCAAGAAAATTCTATTGAATATATTTACATTACAACAAATACTACGGAATGTGATGAGTGATCCGGAGACTGTTGATTTTACTAAGCCTTCTGTCTACTACGAATTGTTCACCAAGCCCGAATATCAATTGATTGAAGAAATAAAACGCAACGACTATAAATTTACATCTCAAGAAATGTCTAATCTTGTGAGATTAATTTACAGCGAAAAGCTAGTGGATGGAGGAGGCAGTTCATTCCACAGGTCCAAGTACAACGAATTGATTAAAAGGGTAACCGAAGCATTAAATTGATCAGAAACTTTATACATTTTCTAATTAAGTATTATGTAAATTTTATGTGTCATTTGAATCATAGTATCATACACTGTACAACCTTGACTTTAACAATGGAGACCAGCACTAGCACTAGGTCTCAAGTTTAAATAATCGGATATTCTATCAAACGTAAATCTCCCAATTCCTAATCCCAAAACAACAGCAAAAAAATAAGTTAAAGTATAAGACATAGCAGCCAACATCAAAGCAAACCCTAGCAAGTCTGGAAGAATACACAAGGCAAGTCTGATGGCATTTCTAAACAACCTGGACGCCATGGGTAACCGGGATGGCTGCGATCCAGCATGTCTTCCTTCTAATGTATTTTCCCTTGTGCCCGCTATAGAGTTTGTGGAGTTTGTCTTTCTTAAAGACTCGTCGGAATTTTCAGCTCCACCATTACCACCTGAACAACAATTTCCAGGTCCTTGGGTTTCTGGTGCTGTCGCTGTATGTCCCGTTAAAGTTTTCTGTGCTGGATGACAATTGTCTACATAATTTGGATTCTTCCACACAACCTGTTCTAAGTAGTTCTTGATGAAATCAAGTCCACGAGCCAAGAATGCAACAACAAATAATAGCAAGAAAATTCCAAACGCTTGTCCTCCATTTGAGGCTTTAAGATTTTTAAACAAGACAGGATAATTTTTGTAGTCAGTGACAAAATACATATGCATGTTATCCATATGTCCCATATCTCCACCGTGTGACATCATTCCTGAATCCCCATGGCTCATGGTTGATGATGACATCGCCATTGACATACTATTAGTAGCAGAGGCCATACTGTGCAGCGCCAGGCCTGCCCCCATATTCATGGCCATATCGTGGTGTCTAACATATGTCATTTTTATAGCGAAAGAAAAATGATTGTTAGTGGTGATTAATTAGTTGTGGCTTACAATAACATGAAGGTCAATAAGTCTGCCTTATATTATTATATTTATATAATGCTGCTGTCTGTGAAGAAATATGCTCGTTGAGCAAATATTCTGGCTATAAACGATTTTTCACTTCATGCGCAAAAAAAAATTCCTAATGAAGAATACTCAGTGCTTCAATTAGTTTGGCAGAAACTTGCAATATATTAATGTAACTAACTATACTAAAGTGAGTCAATTAATTTTCATTTTTAAGATAAATACATCTTTGAGCAGCAGAATTTGTAAGAACATGAGAATTCAACCAATCATTAGCAGAATATCTGGCACCACAAGCTTGGCAAGTACCCATCAATGGCAATTTGTCAGTCAATGTGTGAGCCGTCTTACCTTTTGGGTCATCGAACTTAAAATGCATATGTAGTAAGTGTTTCTTGTAATCATAGGGACGGTTAAAATAACCAGTTTTGTGATTACACATTGACTTTGGGTATACGCATTGAAATCTTCCGACCTCGTCGTGGATCCTCATATGTCTTGTGAGGTCACGGCTGATATACTTTTCACAAATGGTGCATACAGCACCTTTCGGGGTTCTTTTCTTCTTTGTGCCCGAGCCCATGGAGCCGACGCTAGTGACACTTTGATTTGAGTCCGTTCTTTCAAAGATGGGCCTTTGAACATCGAGGTAGCTGTAGTTTTGTTGTGACTTCAAGAATAAATTGTTCTTGCTTAAAGGCATGGGATCGTTTTTTCTCACATCAGTCGCTGCATCTTTAGCGCTTGTGAACGTATCGGGTGACTGTCCCTTGACACTAGAGCCGAAATTAAATCCATCCAATCCAGGAACAAAGCTATTGGGAGTACTGCCACTGACTTTTTGATTAATATTAGGGTATGCAGCATTTGGATGAAGGAATTCGCCATGATCATGAAAACTTGTGCTGCTTGTATGATTTGATTTACGGGTATCAGGCTGAGGTGAGCCATCAGTATTGCCTGCACTACTTATACCGTCATTGTCGTTATCAAATTTTGAACTTTTGTAATTGTCCTCACCTCCTGTATCACTCTGGCTATATATGTCGAAGTATTCGTGTTGGTTGGTTCCAGGCGGCTTCATGGAAGGAGTTATATTGTCTTGAAAATTGTTCAACTTCAAATCATTGTCATAACTAAAACCCAAGTCTGGTTCCATAATCTGCAAATGATCGTAGTTCTTATCCACACTCGCGTCAGACTGTGATGACATTAAGCCTGTCAACTTCAGGAACATTATGTTTCTATTATTCAAATTATCCAACGGTAAATGAAATTCAGGTTTCTTACCTTTTTTCGTTAGTTTAGTAGTTGTCGTTGTCTCGTTATCGCTAGTTGGTAAAGGTAACGAGTCAAGTCGCAATGGGATAGAGCTCTCATTACCTGACAAATTGTCGTTATTATCACTCAAGTTGGTAAAGTCATTGTAATTATCAGGAGCAAGGTCATATGCAGCAAAGTCGTTAGCAGCGAAATCATTATTTGAAAGCTCATTACTTGAAAACTCGTTACTTGAAAAATCATTATTGGAATCCTGATGGGAAAAATTGAAAAAAGTGCTTATATCTGCACTGGTATCATGATATGGAGATTTGGTAGGGTTACTCGAAGCATTGTTTGAATGGGAAACATGTTGTCGTATAGGAGCCGTGTTATATTTGTTTGATTTGCTCTTGTTGGAAACCTGGACACTCTGTTTTCGCTTTGGCAAGCTCGAGCTGGCACTAGATAAATTGGACGTACCATTTTGGAAGGTGGCAGGATACCCGCTGTACGAGGAATAAAGATCCTGGTTCTCCACTGACACTGGGCTCTGGCTATGAATCTGGCTAATATGATTATCGGATGGATAACCCCCAGTATAACCCGAAGAATTGATGGTCCCAGAGTTGCCGCTGTCTGCGATCGCCGCCGGTTCAACTTGTCTGTAAAGAGTCTGATGGACCGAAGATGTCGATCCATAAGGTTCAAACAAGCTCTGAACATTAACATAGTCCATATTATTGGGCCTCCTGCTATCACTTAAATCCGATAAACTACCTGTTACCTCATAGCTATTTTCCACCTTTCTTACGTTGTGGTTGCCCGTGCCTAGCCCATTTGTCGCTTTTGGATTCATCTGAGTATAATCGTAGTTGGTATCCTCTTGACGGCAGCTACTCGAACTGCTACTACTCTGATTATATTGTTGAGGATAATAGTGCAGATGGATATTGGCCATAATTTTATCCTGATTGGAACTAATCTCAACAGTATTCCGAATCTAATTCCTATTCCAAATCTATCGTCTTCAATATATTTTGCAATCCTATAATACTGTTATTAAACCGCGTAATCTACTCAACCCTGTTTCTATACCTCTTCCTATTCTTTTAACTATCTGTACAAATAAGAAATTCCTTCGTTAAAGCAACTTTAGTATTATCGTGGAGTTCAAGCTTTTCTTGAGTATTTGTCGGAGTGTTACACAAAACCATTTTTGGTTGTTTGCCTGCAATTCAGCTAACTAGGCAGTGGTTGCTTTGCATGTCAAGACCATAGTTAAAACCTGACTAGATATATGGTACTTTCAAGCTCTGTACTACGTGGTTAAAGATTTTGCCGTGGTAAGAATGGCTATGGTTGAGTGCTGCATTATTGGTAAACCTAATTTTTCGGTACAAATATTTTTCCTTGTAGTCCCAAGAAAGTAAAACTCGGCCCTTAAGGGGTTGATCAGTTATCTATTGGTCCGCACGTTCTTAGTCATCTAACTAGGTTGGACCTGTTCGGCTATCGGAACATACATTAGAACCAGAAACGGTTGAAAATTGTGTTCCTGCATATATTCTCGTCTTTATATCTAATCTGCCCAGCAATCATCAAAATGGTTGTTTTTATCATTTAATAGTTGAATCTAATATGAGTGCGTTTGTAATAGGATCAACAGGGCTTGTGGGAGCTCTGATTTTGAAAGAGGCGGTCAATTCAAGTAATTTTTCAGTAGTCAATACTGTTAGTCGTCGGCCAGTGGCAAAATTAGATAAAGTAAATAGTATCATCGAGCAGGATGCAGATAAATGGCCGGAAGTTATCAACCAAAATAGCAAGGGAGTAAAAGTCTTTTTTTCTGCATTTGGAACTACCAGAGCAGCGGCAGGTGGTGGTGAGAACTTCAAGAAGATCGATTACGGAATCAATTTAGAATGTGCAAAGGCAGCTAAAGAAGCTGGAATTGAAACTTTTGTTTTAGTATCATCTCTTGGTGCTAGTGATTCGTCCATGCTTCCTTATCTAAAAACCAAGGGGGAATTAGAGCGTGATATCATTGCGTTGAAGTTTCCGAAGACGATAATCTTGAGACCAGGTATTTTGCTAGGAGAAAGGGAGAAGTCCAAGGGTTTCCTCACTAACATGGCTATGAGTTTTGGGAATGTCATTCATGGTACTCCATTCAAATTTCTCACCTACCCTATTACAGGGGACGAAGTTGCGAAAGCTGCAATTCACTTAGCGAAGGAATCAACCAGTGATGGTTCTTCTGAGACAGTTAAGATTTTAGGCACCAACGACTTGTATGACGTAGTAAAGACCGTCAATAAGAAATCTTAAAGATATCGAGTGATATTATGAAGTGAAAATGAGCTAAATTACATATATATGGTGTATAATATGGTATGTACTTTAATTAAGCAAAGGACATCTTTTATTCATGTCGTTCGTTAAGATGTGGTTTTCCAACCAGTCTTTACTGATGAACCGTAATCCACATGGACAAGTACCCAAATGATACAATTTATCGTTCAAAGTATGTAGTTTCTTGATCTCCGAATTGTCGAACCTTAGATGCCTGTTTAATAGATGCTTTTTATGATCATAAGGCCTATTAAACCTTCCTGTTTTATGACTGCATTGAGCATCAGGGAACGGACATTGAAATCTCGCAACACTTTGATGAGTCCGCATGTGGCGGCGCATATCTCGATTTATTCTCTTGCCACAGATACTGCAGACTTTATGATCTACAAAAGTAGTCTCCACTGTTGGAGCTGTTATGCTCAAATTGGAATTTACTAACGTAGTCATGTCTGGATAGCTTTGGAGATTTACAGGTGATAGGGCAATATCTTGTTGTGGGTGCGAAAATTGAGTATTTCCAGTTGAATTTTTAGGTAAAAAAGCCTGGCCTTGTTGAAGTCTGACATATTCTCTATCATAGCCAGACAAGTATGAAATGCCTGGCTCTGCACTTGATGGATTTCTAATATGGGATGATGGCAGCTGATGATAGGTACCTACCAAGTCAGGAGGTACTTGCAATGGGTTAGCACTCTGAATCGGTTTTATGCTAGCTCGTGCATATGCTGGGTCGAACCTTTGATTTGAATTAGAATGTAGGGTGGGGTTGGAATTGGTATGAAAAATAGGTTTCGTATTGGGGGTAGAGTTGGAAATAGGGTGTGGTCCGGTACTCATAAACGGTACATAATTATGATTAATTCGTAAGTTGTTTGTAGAGCTATCCTCGTTCAAATAGGCAGCTTGGAAGTGAGTTCCCGATGAATGGGTGTAGCTTCTTCTAGTGCCTGACTCATCATTTTTAGTCTCTAGGCCACTTTTGATAATTTTGGCATTTTCAGGCTGCTGGTTGTTCTGTATGCTCCTATACTCTTTCATTCTTTCGAAAAGATTAGTTTCATCTAATAATTCCACTAACAGACCACATCAAATTAATTCTCTATATATTTAGTGGCCACTTATACCGCTAAAATTTGTGGAATCGAATCAACAAAGCCTTTACGTGAGCTTATCGAAGGTGGTTTATCTGCGCTATTCCCAACCGATACTTATAAGCAAAGGCGATTTGCACTTTAAGCCTCTAGCTCCTGAGCTAGGAAAATTACAATAGTGATATAAAATGTATTCAGTTTCACATTTATAAAGCACTTGATTATTTTCTGAACTTCGATTTTTGTTTTGCTGAGCAGCTTGAAATTAAACGTCTATTTCCAGTAATACTTATGCATGCATTATATGTATGGAATGCGCAATAAACAGGCTATTTTTTTCTAGAATCTCATGTAATGTTGGACTTTCATGGTCGCGTAGAATACTCCCAAATATTACATAACAACGCGAAGCGAAGCAACCTTCCTATTGTAGTCACCTATTATACAAGATCTGACCCTGTTCAATTCATTTGAGGTTGTAGGTACAATTGGCAAAGCAGGAACAAATGCGTTGGAAATATCAGGTATTTACTTCCTACTCGTTTATGCCAAGTTGTGAATTCTTGCAATGATCGCAAGCATGCTGTTCCAAATATGCAGATGTGATCTTCTACAGATACTGGGTTTGTTTTATGACGATACCTGGAATTTCTCCTAAGAAGCTTGAGAGACTACCATGGAACTCCGAGCGCGAGCTGCAAAGTAAAAAGTAAGAATAATAGTTAATGCGTTGCCTGAGATTCTATTTTTCATGCGAAACATGAAATTAAACCTGTGGTGTGCTATGCAAGTTTCTATTTCTTTTTTTTTTTTTTTACACTGCAAAGACAACCTTAGTCGCCACTCTAAATCTTTTAACAATACTGATTCGTTATTGAGGCTGGTCCTTGCTTCTATCAAGTTTGTGCCAATAATCACATATTGTAACTCTTCATGTGTGTGAGATAGTGCTATTTCACAGCAATATAGATAAGCAATGCCAATAGAATCTTGCTGCATACCGAGGCGGTTCATACCAAATTCTACGAGTAATTCTATTGCTCCCGTCAACACGCATAAGCGAATCTTTCAATCGTAAGTTAAGAGTGACAGGCTGCTGCAATTGTAAAACTCTCGACTATAGTCAGACTAGAACACACTATAGCCCTAGTATCTCTGGCAATCAGAGCAGACATCTCAAAATATTGGTAATTCCTACATGTGAGCAAATTCCCCCGTAACGAAAACAGACGCTAGGATAGTCAATGAAATACTTAGGATTCTATAGGTATATTTACGGCCCAGCCGAGAATTCTACGTATATTTCAGCCCGGCGTACTTTCTGGTCCGCCATCTTCAGAATAGATTTTTTTTGCAAAAAAGGGGTTACCCGCACACTCTTGCAATTGGAAAATTTTCACACTGACGGTGAGTTTTTGAAAAGGTGAAAAAAAAATTTAACACTACAAACTCTTTTGAAAGTTAAACATTATCCTGAGGAAGTAAAGTAAAATGGGTGCCTACAAATATTTAGAGGAATTGCAAAGAAAGAAGCAATCTGATGTCATGAGATTCTTATACCGTGTCAGATGCTGGGAATACAGACAAAAGACTGTTATCCACAGAGCTTCTAGACCATCTAGACCAGACAAGGCTAGAAGATTAGGATACAAGGCCAAGCAAGGTTTCGTTATCTACCGTGTTAGAGTCAGAAGAGGTGGTAGAAAGAGACCAGTTCCAAAGGGTGCTACTTACGGTAAGCCAACCAACCAAGGTGTTAACCACTTGAAGTACCAAAGAGCTTTAAGAGCCACCGCCGAAGAACGTGTTGGTCGTCGTGCTTCCAACTTGAGAGTTTTGAACTCTTACTGGATCAATCAAGACTCCACCTACAAGTACTTCGAAGTCATTTTGGTCGACCCATCTCATAAAGCTATCAGAAGAGATGCTAGATACAACTGGATTGTCAACCCAGTCCACAAGCACAGAGAAGCTAGAGGTTTGACTTCCACTGGTAAGAAATCCAGAGGTATCAACAAGGGTCATTTGTTCAACAACACCAAGGCTGGCCGTCGTCACACTTGGAAGAGAAACAACACTTTGTCCTTGTGGAGATACAGACATTAAGTGTAATAGTAGTCGAGTTCATAGTTTCATCTATATTGCCAATCGGGTACTATTCCATTTACTTGCAATTTTTACTTAATTGTACATATTTACTATATAGCTTTTAAGTCTTTTTTGCCTGTATTACATTTGAGTTGTAGATATATAGAATTTCAAATTGCTATTTCGACTAGTAAGTTTTCAAGTCCAAATGTCATGCAATATAGTCTCCGTTCACCCTGCCTTTTTCCCAGTTGTCTTTATTGTTTTACAAAATCAATGAATCACTAAATTTTTTTTTTTTTCAACACAAAAAAGGACAGATTCTGACTCTTGCCCTAATCGCATTTTTCACTAATAATCAATTAATTAATACTCCCAATTTCAAAATTTTGACTTCTTAAGTAAATATTTGAAAGGTTAATTTCAAGAAAGAAACATACAGTAGTCTTTTCTAAAGAATAGTTAAACTTGAGTGTAATTTTTATCTTAGTTTTGTCAACTAATTTCTACTCAATTACTTGAATTAGGTACTTATAGAAAATGCCAGATCATACTAAAACAGCCATTTTATCGGTTTATGATAAGACAGGGTTATTGGATTTGACCAAGGGATTGGTCGCCCAGAATGTTCGTATCTTGGCTTCCGGAGGAACTGCCAAATTGGTTCGTGAAGCTGGGTTCCCAGTGGAGGATGTCTCCACTATCACTCACGCACCTGAAATGTTAGGAGGCAGAGTCAAAACATTACACCCAGCAGTTCACGGTGGTATTTTGGCCAGAGACTTAAAGAGTGATCAAGCTGACTTGGAAGCACAGGGTATTGAAAAGGTTGATTTTGTTGTCTGTAACTTATACCCATTTAAGGAAACGGTATCTAAAGTTGCAGTCACAATTGAAGAGGCAGTGGAAGAAATTGATATTGGTGGTGTTACCTTGCTAAGAGCTGCGGCCAAAAACCACGCTAGGGTTACCATTTTATCTGATCCAAAGGATTATGCTGGATTCTTGGGAGAGTTAAAAAGTGGAGAAATCTCAGCTGAGGCCAGAAACAGATACGCTTTGAAAGCTTTCGAACACACAGCCGACTACGACGTCGCGATATCTGATTTCTTTAGAAAGCAATATGCTGAAAACATGTCTCAATTGCCCTTAAGATATGGAGCTAATCCTCACCAAAAACCTGCACAAGCTTTTGTTTCTCAAGGTGAACTTCCTTTCAAAGTTTTGTCCGGCTCCCCCGGCTACATCAATTTATTAGATGGTTTAAACTCATGGCCTTTGGTTAAAGAATTGTCTGCATCATTAAATTTACCTGCTGCTGCTTCGTTCAAACATATTTCCCCTGCCGGCGCTGCAGTTGGTTTGCCATTGTCTGACGTTGAAAAGAAAATCTATTTTGTTGAAGATATCGAAAATTTATCTCCATTAGCAAATGCATATGCAAGAGCTAGAGGTGCTGATAGAATGTCTTCATTTGGAGATTGGATCGCTTTATCCAATATTGTTGATTTGCCAACTGCTCAAATTATTTCTAAAGAAGTATCTGACGGTGTTATAGCACCAGGCTATTCTGATGAAGCGTTGGAGATCTTGAAGAAAAAGAAAGGCGGAAAATATTGTATCTTGCAAATAGACCCAAACTATAACCCAGAAACTTTAGAGTCAAGACAAGTTTATGGTATTACCTTGCAACAAAAGAGAAACGATGCCATCATTAAGGGAAACAGCTTCAAAGAGATCGTTTCGAAGAACAAGGAATTGACTGAACAAGGTGCTATTGATTTGACTGTTGCAACAATTGCTTTGAAGTACACTCAATCTAACTCCGTGTGTTACGCCAAGAATGGTATGGTCATTGGTTTAGGTGCTGGCCAACAATCTCGTATCCATTGTACCAGATTAGCTGGTGACAAAGCCGACAACTGGTGGTTTAGACAACATCCTAGAGTTTTGGGTATGAAATGGGCGAAGGGTGTTAAAAGACCAGAAAAGTCCAATGCCATTGATTTGTTCGTAACCAACCAAATTCCAAAGTCTGAACCTGAAAAGTCTGAGTATCTCTCCAAGTTTGCCGAAGTTCCAGAACCTTTGAGTGAAAAAGAAAGAGACGAATGGTTAGGTAAATTGAAAGATGTCGCATTGTCTTCTGATGCTTTCTTCCCATTCCCTGATAACGTTTACAGAGCTGCTAGATCCGGTGTCAAGTTCATCGCAGCTCCTTCAGGTTCTGTCATGGATAAGGCTGTCTTTTCTGCTGCTGATTCTTTCAACATAGTTTATGTCGAAAACCCAATACGTTTATTCCATCATTGAATACTTAATTCGAATATTTCCTCACTTGTTTGCTTTTGTTTTTTTTTTTGTTTCTTTGTTCTTTGTAGGTCAGCCCTATATAGTCTAGACTACATCTAATACAATACATCTCTATAGTTGCCTACCTCAGGTCGTTAAAGTATGGGTATATTTAAAATCTTAGGTGGTCGTGTGAACTACTTAACTTTTTTGGCCCGGAAATTGGAAAATTCAAATAAACACGTCAACTTGAAGATTCATTACTTACTTATAGTCGGTGAATTTTGAATTGTCCAAGCTATCGATAAGAAAAACATAGTTCAGCACTCGGAAGATGGCATCTGAATACACATATGATGAGGAAGGAGAAACTTGGCCATTTTTTATAATTGCCGTTCTTTCTTTTATTTTAATTCCATTAACCATCAAATGGGGATACAGAATTGTCAATGCAGATAATCCCATCAGTCATAATAAGAAGATTAATGGTTCTATAGTTGAAAACTCCAATACTTTGTCGGTAGAAAATAGGAAGAAAATTCAAGAATACAGGTCCAAACAAAAGTCAGCCAGATTTTTTAACAAGACATTGTTGACAATAATCTTGGGCTGGGGACTTGTTATTTATATAGCATCATATTATACTAAAGAAGCGGATTTGACAGGTGCCTTTGATCCATATACTATCTTGGATATCTCATCATCAGCATCTGAGAGAGAAATCAAAAGTCGTTATAGAAAATTGTCGCTTCAATTCCACCCAGATAAGTTGCCAAAAGATATAACTGAAGCCGTAAAAGAAGAAATGGAAGCTGCTTTCATCAGAATCAATTTGGCGTACAAGGCTTTGACAGACGAAGTAACTAGAAACAACTTCTTGAAATTCGGTCATCCTGATGGCCCTCAAGACGTTTCTCATGGTATTGCAATTCCAAAGTTCTTGGTTGAAGGTAAATATTCCCCTCTTATGGTTATAATTTATTTCCTCTTGATTGGTGTTTTGTTACCTGTTATCGTCGGTAATTGGTGGAATAATGTGAAGTCGCACACCAAGAAAGGATTGCATGTTGATACTGCGGCCTTGTTCACCAGAAAACTCACCGATAGGAATCCAGCTAAGATTGTATCACATTACGATATGTTAAATTGGTTATGTCAATCTCATGAAATTAGCACCAATTTCAATCATTTGCATGTCAACCAAGTTAGAGATTTGATTGCATGGCACTTGTTTCGTAATTTCGAATTCACCTCAAAAAATCCAAAGTTCGAATTGGAAAAATTGAAAATTATTGCCATGTTACCAAAATTGTTAAACGGTTTGATTGATATTGCCACTGTTTTCAGACAGGTGGATATAGTTTTAACTGCGTGCGATTTGAGGAAGTCCATAATACAAGCAGTCAAGCCATCAGGTAAATATCAAGAATTGTTGCAGTTACCATATGTTGATTCAAAAGTTGTTGAAAATCAGCCAATTAAAAAATTAGGTAAGTTATTCACTTTGTCTGATGACAAAATAATGGAAACTTTAGGAATTAAAGAATCTGAAAAGTTAAAGAAAGTTATGAATATTGCTGCGCATATACCTGCGTTCCGCGTACTTGATGCACGTTTCAAGGTTCCAGGTGAAGATGTGGTTCCCCCTTCATCCAACGCTCATTTGTCTGTGAAATTTTTAGTGAAGTCGCCTAGGCTCAAGTCCTGTCCAGAAATTGCGGAAGATAGACTTAAAGACACAGACAGCTTAGACTACTTGAAGGATCCTTTTAAATCTAACGAAGAACAACCTCAATTACCCTACTCCTATGCGCCCTATTTTCCACATAGTATCCTTAATTCTTGGACTGGTTTCATCGTCAGCCAAAAAGACAATAAATTGGTCGAAGGCACTGAAGCTACCGTCTTGGAAAATGTCGACTTGAGCAACCTTGAACTTACTCAAGAAAAGTGGATTGAGGGCAAAGATGAAGAAGTCGTTATCAGCTCATTTAAAATACCATTAAATTCCCAAACACCTAATATTGAAGGTAATTATCATTATAGATTTATTTTGAAGAACCAAGCTTATTTCGGTTCCGATATTGATATTCCTGTTGTGATGACTGTTAAGGCTGCTCCGTTAGTGTTGACTAAAGAGGTTTTGGATAAAGATGATGAGTCAGATGATGAAAGTGACATTTCTGACCCTGAAGAGGATAGTATTGCTGGCGCTTTGGCTGCATTGAGAGGTGGCAACGTAAAAAAATCTGAGGCTAGCAATGAAAATGAATCAGATGAAAGCGATAATGAAAGTGTTTTCACTGATATCAATACTGATACTGAAGATGAAGGTGATAATTAATCTTGTACTATAAAATACGTATATTTATATATAGCTTTTCATATATTCAAATAAAAGTAGAATCCAAGACAGTTAGTAATTAGATCTTCAACGATAATATGACTGCATCAGGATTTGATAATCCCTGCTCTTTATAATAGTCCTTAACATTGCCAGCTTCGAGAAAACCCTGTTTTTTGTACCATTGAATAGCATCGGTTTTATCTATGTGAACGTGCAACACGATTTCATGAATAAACTTCTTCTTTGTTTCCTCCACTACGTACTGCAATAACTTATGGCCAATACCCAAGTTTCTGTACGCCTTTAATACGGCAAAACTCTCCAAATAAACGGCATTGGGAACTGTTTCCAAGGACAATTGCTGTTGCTGACTACTTTCATAGCTGGAGCTTTTATGAGAGGTGTTAATTGTTTTCCCTTTAATTGCCCCAACAGGCAATTCGGAATAGAATGCTAGTTTGACTATTTGATCGGCATTTAACGAGTCTTTGTACCACTGCTCAGGATAATTTGTAGGTAAGCTAACTTGATTGATCTTCTTGAACACCCCTATATTGTTCACGGTCAAATCATCCAATGATATTATGTCTCTGGGCATCTTGATGGCTGAAATAGTGGTCAACATCACCAGTAGGTTAATTCCAACGAATTTTCGCTATGTGCTCACGTGACTTGTCGATTGCAACCCATTAGGTGCCTCCTCCATTAGCACCATTCGGCTTGTAAATTAGTAAGATTAGCTGAAGACTGTAGGCGCTACAAGCTTCTTATGAGACTCTGAATGTTGCAAGTCTATCATTGTAGTGTGACTTTTAGCCATGCCAAAAAAAATCGTTTTTGGAAGACTTCCAGGGAAGAATTTCGAGCCAATCTTCCGACTGGCGAAAAGCAACTTCGTAATTCGGCGACTAAGGGAAGTTTGGAAAACCAAAATAGTCATAGCTACAAGAGAACATGTGTCATATTGTATGACAGAGGAAGATCACATATTGGTATACGACGATTCGCCCACAAGTTGGGGTAGCACGTGATGTCCTTTTTGTATAATCATATGGTTTGTGAAGCCAAACCAGAAATTAAAGATTAATTAATAGTGTAACACTTAAGAATAGTATTGATCACAGAAAGGAAGATGTTGACTACAATTGTGATAGTATTGTTAATTTTGTACTTTTTGAAAAACATGTTCACCGGCATTCAGTTGTCTAGCCCGGACAATAGTGAAGCAAATGAAACCATAGTCCAAGGCAAATTTACTCCAAAAACTTTAGCAAAATACAATGGAAGTGACGATCCCAAGATCTTCATTGCCGTCAGAAAGAGAGTTTTCGATGTGTCTCTCGGTGCTGCATTCTACGGACCCGGAGGACCCTACGAAAACTTTGCTGGTAGAGATGCCTCTCGTGGTTTGGCTAAAAATTCGTTTGAGCTAGAACTCTTAACACCATTAGATAAGCCAATTGACAAGTTGGAGGATTTGACTTCTGATGAGGTGGAGTCTTTGGATAACTGGGAAGAGCATTTTGAAAATAAGTACCGTATTGTGGGTACACTTGACGAAAACGATGCGGAGTAGCTTCTAAGTTCGAATTCATTGTTTTAGAGCGACTTCCACTTTTACTCTAGGTAGACAATGTCTCTTGGCCTCTCATCTATCCCGGTAAATGTGTATTTGGTTTATATAGGCAATAATGCAAGTTTGATAGGTAGTGTCGAGTCCAAGGTTTTCCAACTAGACAATATTTTTACTTGTAGAAGCCATATGCGTTGATCCCATAGCCAAGTTATCTTTTGTGTATAATAATTATGAGTTATCGGGGTAGAGGCAGAGGAGGCTTGCACAGCAATAATTCAAATAGGAATAATTTTAATCAGCAGCAAAGCGTTGATCAATTTATTTCGGCCAACTCTATTCCCGTTGAAATTTTGGGATGGAATGGAGCGACACCAGACGAATGTGTTAAGTTCATCTCCAGGAAGTGTAGGATCGTGGTAAGCAATTACAATGTTGATCCAGCTACAGGTGTACTCAAAGGGTACGTAAAAAGTCCAAAAGAGGCCGAAGAATTGTGTACATGGTCAGGAGTGAAGTTTGCTGGTCAGTCCTTGAAAATCACGAAGGGTGTAGCAGCAGGTTCGATATCTAATCAGCTTGGATCACCAGCAGTAGGAAATGGAGGCTCGACTGTTGAAACTATCACTCAGTTCTTGAAATCTAGATACCAACCTGAAATAAAGATGTTGAACTTGACCTCTGTTCAGCAAGATGCTAATTTAGCCTCTAGAGGTTTTTTCGCGTCTATATCGACGACTTCCAAGTTCTTTCCGGCGTTGATGAAAGTTGCGAAAGAATTGAAATTGGATGTCAACAGTGTGGATTTGTCTGGTAATAATTTAGCTGATCTTACAACCATCTCATCGCTAGCGCACACATTCCCCATGTTGCAAAATTTGTCACTTCTGAATAATAACTTCCAAAGATTGAAAGTGTTTGAGACTTGGAGACACAAGCTTAACTTCTTACGAGAACTAATAGTCCTCGGTAATCCACTAGTAACAAATCTGGCCAATTCAAATGATATCTTGAACATTAAACTTGAGCTAATGAGGTCTTTTCCTCGGCTTATAGTTTTGAATGGTGAAGTTGTCAGAAATGAGCAAGTATTGTCTAATAACCTCAGTTTCCCTTTTGACACACCGCAATCAATGTTTTTCCAAGACGAGGAGACACAAAATATGTCTACTAATTTCATTACAAATTTTTACAAGTTATGGGATAACAACAGACAAGATCTATTAATACTTTATCAAGAGAATTCTCAATTTTCCATGCAAGTCGATTCTTCTCACCCTTATGAGATGTTCACAAACACTCCAGGATCTCATGGAAACTCGACTGATTTTGGATACTATTTACCGCAATCGCGTAACTTGACTAGAGTCTCATCGGCAAAATCAAGAGCTGCTCGTGTTGCACAAGGCCCTGAGCAGATATTCAAATTATTTTCGCAATTGCCAAAGACCCGTCACGATTTGCTAAATCAGCCCCAGCTATTTAGCATGGAGAGTTATAGCTTTCCCCAGGTAAACGGAATCATTATTACTCTACATGGCTCATTTGAAGAAGTAGGAGCCCCTGACAACAATGAGGCATTACAAGGCAATGTCTCTCAAGGGCCAAGAAATCGGTATAATCCTCAGAGAAACAAAAAGATTGCATTGAGTACAAAAAGTTTTGATAGATCTTTCGTGGTCATTCCGGGTCCAAATGCTAGTATGATAGTTGCTAGTGATCTTCTCTCTATCAGACCTTTTGGTGGCTCGAACGCTTGGAACGTCACGGCTCCTCCAACTGAACCACCACTGCAACCTCCTACAGATGGCACTCTCGTAAGTCCACCAAGTCACACTCCAACTCCAACTCCTACAGCTGCAGACCTTCCTCCTGAAGTTAAATCAAACTTAAATCCGATGCAGCAAGATATATTGGTGAGAATTTTACTCGAAACAAAGCTTAATCTACAGTACGGTATCATGTTATGTGAACAGAGTAATTGGGATTACCAACAATGCACTATAAATTTCAAAAATTCTGTTGCTTCGCTTCCCAGAGATGCTTATGTACCTTAAAAATAGTGTATAGCTTTATAATAGTCATATTTAATAACAACAGTAATATAGAGACCTACTATACTATCCTGTATAAAATAATGTATTTGATATCGGGTACGTATTAGACGTCTGTCTACGAAAGAGAATAATTTCCATTGAAATCTCTACCAATGCTACTACAATAATATAAAATAGAGGATGCCTTACAACATAGCAATGGTAACTGACTTCTTCTATCCCCAACCTGGCGGAGTAGAATTCCATGTTTTTCATCTATCCCAGAAACTTATAGACTTGGGCCATTCAGTAACAATAATCACGCATAATTATGGATCTAGAAATGGTATAAGAATACTAGCTAATGGGTTGAAGGTATACTACGTACCTTTCTTTGTTGTATATAGAAGTACTGCGTTTCCAACTGTGTTCCTGACATTACCGATTTTAAGAAACATTTTAATACGAGAGCAGATCGATATCGTTCACGGTCATGGTTCATTTTCTACATTTTGTCATGAGGCTATACTACACGCTCGTACTATGGGACTTAAGACAGTCTTCACAGATCATTCTTTATTTGGCTTCGCTAACATACAGGCCGTCGTGGGAAATAAGTTATTGAAGTTTACGTTAAGTGATATAGGCCATGTAATTTGCGTATCGCATACTTGCAAAGAAAATACGGTTTTAAGAGCTTCCATAGATCCATTAAATGTTTCTGTCATACCGAACGCCGTTATTGCCAAAGATTTTTGTCCGATAAAGCCATCAGAGAAAGTTCCACGGAAGAATATTACTATTGTTGTAATATCAAGACTTTTCCCAAATAAGGGAGCTGATTTACTCACAGCAATAATCCCTACCATATGTTCTCAAAGACCAGAGGTTAACTTTTTAATTGCAGGGGATGGGCCAAAGTTCCTTGATTTAGAACAAATGCGTGAAAAGTACTACTTGCAAGAAAAAGTTACTCTATTGGGTGCAGTTAAGCATGAAGAAGTTCGAGATGTTATGGTCCAAGGGGATATATATTTGCATCCATCTTTGACAGAAGCCTTTGGTACTGTTCTCGTGGAGGCCGCATCGTGTGGGTTGTTTGTCGTCACTACTAAAGTCGGTGGTATACCTGAGGTGCTACCTAACCACATGACAAGCTTCGCAGATCCAGAGGAAACATCTTTGGTTTCAGCTACCTTTCGGGCAATTGATTTGATTAAATCGGGAAAAATCGACACTTCCAAGTTCAATGACGAAGTCGCGAGCATGTATAGTTGGCAAAATATTGCAAAAAGAACGGAAAATGTTTATAATTCCTTGGATTTGCAAAAATTGAATCAGCCTTTATTGGTAAGACTTCAAAAGTACTACTGCTGTGGATTAATAGCAGGTAAATTGTTCGTATTATGTGTGGTTACAGATATATTCTTATACTTAGTTTTAGAATACTTTTACCCTGCTAGCCATATTGACAAAGTTACCAAATGGCCGAAAAAGAGAAAAGCTGACGCATCTGATGTATATAGGAAATGATACTAAATAAGTTTTTCAAGATAATCTGGTTACAAAGTTAATGCTATTTTTTTTTGCTGTTCGTAGTTCTCAATTCGCTCTTCAAGTAAATTAGTCATATACTTCGGAACACTTGCCCTGGGTCTCCATTCAGAGTTAGGGGATAGTCGGACATATTTTACACTACTCGACAAATTTCTTAGATTAGCCATACATGCTTCAAATTTAGATGAGATTTGAAGCTCAGACTTTGGGCGCTTCTCCTTCACGAGAGGAAGTTTGAGCCACGAGAGCAGATCAATACTTTCACGGTCCTTGTAATTGTATCTGACCAACTTTCTAAGCACCACAATCTCATCCACAAGAGCCATGTTTGTACCGAACAGTTTTTCTGATTGTAGATTTATGAACCCACCAGAAAGGTTTCCACTTTCAAAAACTTTAGTTGATCCTAGCAACTGTTTCATTTCTACTTCTAATCTGTTATTGGTTTGTAGCAATTCTTCATAATTTCGTTTCTCTGTTTGGTTTTCTTCTTTCAAAATACTTATTTGGTGCTGCAAATCAAGGATAAAGTTTCGATTTTTACTATCAGTTGAACCCATATTGCTTTGTAGGAGTTCAACATTTAACTGCAAATCTTGAACAACCTTGTCTTTTTCCAATAATTTCTTCGAAATCTCTGCGTATTTAGACTTCGCCATGTTTAATTCTTCATCTGTTTGGGTTTTGTCCAAATGTTCTTTCATAGCAGTATGTTGATTCTTTTGAATGGAATATATATTTTGTATCTTCTCGTTACTAGTTTTCATTTTTAAGTCTGCAAGCTGCTCCCTTTCCTTTGAAATTTCCGATAAGTGAATTATAGTCTCGCAACTGGAAGATAGTTCTGACTTGAGTATAGTGATCGCAGGAGGTTCGTTAGATGTTGAATCGTCATGGAAGTAGGCATCTTCTAATTTTCCCAATATTGGTACTAATAGAGCCGTTGTTTTTCCAATTTTTCCAGTTTCAATACTAAATTCCACAGAATGAGGTTGCAAAACCAGCATGTTCGTACCAGTTGCAAATGCATTTCGTAACAAATCGATGAGCTCCATTAATTTCTTCAGTAGTTTCATGTTAGAAGATAGTAGCAAGTCCAATGCGGCTGTGATATCTCTAAAGCTCTCCGTGTATATGTTTTGCGAGTAGTCCTCGAGAAACGACTTTAGAAATTTAACAATTTGTACATTCATCAGCGTTTCTGCAAACAATGCTTCAAACAAGAAGTAAATGCAACAAGCATCATTCAAAATAATAGTATTATTTCCTTCGCCAGTCGCCTTCAAATTCATTAATTTCATGGTCTCCTCGACAAATTTATTAAGGTATTCTGTATTAATTTCCTCGAAATTTTTTTCCTTTATTGAAGATATTGTAGTTTCCATTTCTAGGCGAAGGTCTGAGAGCAGCCTATAAAATTGACTAGAGACTGCCTTGATTTGTTCATTACGATAATGGTATTCCCAAAAAGGAAGAAGAGTTTTTAGCAAGGATATCATTGTGTTCCAACCTATAAGCAAATTGAATATAGTACTGGCCCTGCATGACTTGTCTTCCATGAAGATACTTGTCACCTTCGCACTTACTGTAGAGGCATCTGAAAGGGCAATTTTCAAAGAAGTAAGTATTTCAAAAGCATAACCATCATCCGAGAAGCTTGAATTGTATAAATTCAAATGATGTTCCAAGGTTGATAGCTTTGCATTAGATAGCTCTGTTGTAACACTCTGAGAAAAGCTGGAGGCCTTCGTCTTTCTTAATTCAAGCTTCAATACTTCTAGTTGCAAAACTACGTCGTTATTTTGAATCTCGTCTGGCTTATAGTCACTGTTCTTGTTTTTGAGTTCCGCTATTTTATTTTGCATAAATGTGTTTTTGCGCTGAAGGTCCAGAACCAAACTCTCTTTTTCTTGGATAATGAAATGCAATCTTTGAATATTTTCCTTTAAGTCTTTTTCAACAAGTGCCTGGTTTTCTTCTAAACTCTTGTCTAGCTCATGTAACTCTGTCAATTCATCAACGGTTTTGTTAAGCTTAGAAATCTTGTTGCTGAGATTTTCATTCTCGTCATTGAGATGCTCAATCATTTTTTCCAGTTCCACTGTTGAGTCAAGCTGGGTTTGCAAGGACTTTATTGTCTCCTGTGCTATAGATAGGTTTTCAAGAAGCTGAGAATGCGAGCCCGCTTCACTGGCGCTTGCTTCTAAACGGTGATTCAACACTTCAATTTGCTTATTCAATCTCAGTTCATTTTCATTCATCAAAGCTTGAAGATTCCCGACCACTATTTCAAGCAGACGATTTCGTGCAAGGATGGTTTGGTAGTCTATATCTGCAGAATTGGAGTGTCTCATTTGGGATTTGATCTCTTCTTCTATCTGTTTATTGAGCTCCGCTTCCTCCAGTACGAAGTGAAAGTCATTTCTCAATTCCTCGTATTTTGATTGCAACTCTTCCATCGCTCTATTCACTTTGCCTCTAGACTCTTCGAGAAACTCTTTATCTATAGTAACCATTTCTAATTGCGACTCCAATGACGCAGATTTCGCTTCATGTCTTTCTATGTCTTTTCTTAAGTCCTCTATTTGTTTCCTCATATCTTTCACTTCTCCCTCAGCGTTTCTTAATTTGATTTGCAACTTGTTGATAAAATTCTCTAATTGGGGATTTTCCGTCAGCATTGCTCCATCCTTTTTGACCCTTTCTGTGTTTACCAATGTTTCTCTAACGAAGACACCAGGGTTTCCATCTTTGCGTTCACATTCGAAGTACCGAACATCATTTACGGCTCCATTATTTTTACCATTACCATTGAAAAGCTCAATACCAATCCATGTTCCCGGAGCAAATTGAGTTTTCCCAATAAACCTAACAGCCCCTGGCTCATTTTTGACATATACTTCTTGGCCTATCGATAACGGTCCCATCACCTTACCGAATAGTTTTGGTAAGAAGGAATAGCTCAAGATAATTATTTGTGGTTTGAAATTGTACGCGATGTACGCGAGAATTGATAAATAAACCAAATCACCTTCTGCTTTCAATTCCTTTTCTAATAGAACATATTGATTGAACAATCTCGAGGGTCAGATTCATAACATCATAGCATGTCACACCAGAATAACACTTCAATTTCCACTCCAGGAAACCCTAGTAATAATCAGAAACGAGCATTGGGTAATTTGAAACTTGAATTATTGAATGAGCAGAAACAGGAAATTAGAGAAGCTTTCTCTCTTTTTGACATGAATAATGACGGATGTCTAGACTATCATGAGTTGAAGGTGGCGTTCAGAGCGCTTGGGTTTGAATTGTCGAAGAGAGAAGTATTAGACATTATTCATGAATATGACACAGACGACCGAAATTTGATTACGTATGAAAGCTTTTTTCAAGCAGGTATGTATTAATTACGTGGTAAGGTGTCCTTTTCGACTGCTGAGAGGCAGTTGTAGAAAACGGCCTGGCCGAAAGCATGCGAAGAAATAATACTAACTGCAATAGTTGGCGAAAAAATTGTGAATAGAGACCCATTGGATGAAATCCGTAGAGCATTCAGATTATTCGACGATGACAATACGGGAAAGATAAGTTTAAGAAATTTGAGGAGAGTTGCAAAAGAACTAGGAGAAAACCTTACGGATGATGAGTTGAGAGCCATGATAGATGAATTCGACTTGGATGAGGATGGGGAGAGTAAGTATTTAGTAATTTTGAGAGTGTCAGAGCCAACTTTTTGGAGGATCGTATACTAACACGCATATTATAGTCAGCGAACAAGAGTTCATTAATATTTGTACCGAATAACTTATTTCCAGGGCTAAATCACCGTTTGCTAGCAGTATTCGATCACTACCCTTAGTTTGTATATTAATATAATGATTTGCTTTTGCTGCACTTCTGTGACCTTCTATTTACAACTCTGTAGAGTAAATCAAGACCATGGATGGGCTTGATTTAATGTATGGTCCTGTATATAGTGGCTTTTTGGTATTTTTTCGAGTTTGAATTTTTCATTCTTTTTTTATCGGTACAACTGAAAGTCAAATAGTCATTCAACAGACACTTCAAGCGATATACTATGTCTTGGAATACGGCGAAAAAGAGGTTCCAAAGAGATATAGAGAGCTATCCCAAAGCCCTTCGAGATGTATATTTAGCTAAGACTAACAGGTACACCTTACCAACCTTTGAAACGAAAGAATGGCCGATTCCAAAGTGGGAAAGAAAAACTCAAATAGAACAAATTGGATTTGCAAATGGAGATCTTGCATACATTACTGATGGGGAAAAAAAGGGAGCTGTATCGACTATTTTCCAATATTCCCCAGAAATGAACTCATTCTTGTTGGCGGATGTAACTTCCAAAAAGCTTTTGCCAAAACAAAATTGGGTGGAACACCAGAGCAGTCATCTCATTGATTATCCAGAATATGTAAAGCGTGAAAATATCAAGCTCGCTGCCAAGGATAAGGATGAAAATGGTAAAGTTTACTATGTTGTGGCTGATGACATTGTTTATAAAGAAAAGTATTATGATGAAAGATATAAAAAGTGGATGCCTAAAAGATTTGTGAAGCATCATGAGTCAATTGAAATACCATGGCCAAATCCACCTCAAGAACCCAAAGATGATTATTTATCAACTAAAGCGTCGGCCGTATTCGAAAAGACGTATGAATTGCAGAGCATTGCTAAATCACCAGTACCAAGGGATGCATTATCACAATTAAGAAATGCCTACTCCAAGCACAAGAAGCGTGTTCTCACTGAGGCTCAAGCAAGAAAGGTCAATGCTCCAGAAATGCCATTATCGGACGAGCAGAAAATATACTTGGCAAAGAAGGCCAAAGAGCCTAAGAAGGCCTACAAGAGATTATCTGAAGAAATTCAAGAATTTATTGGCTCCAGAATGGCAGATCATATCAACAAAATCGACAATCCACATATGCTTGCTCACTTAGACGCATTATCGAAATCAAAAATTCCAGACTTCGATAAAACTATGGAAAAAATTGAAGAAGCCGAGCTTGACGAGACGGACAAAATCCAAAGTAGCCAAGTACAGTAGGTGATTATAAGTTGTAATTAAATTGTTTGACGTCAGTGGGTATGATAGTCTTCATGTATATACTTGATTAAGAAACTAATAAATAAGAAAACATTGAAGTAGAAGCGATCATTGGTCGATCATTATGTATTATATGAGTAGCTAACCTATATAGTACGATGTTCTTTAAAATTATAATTTTTCGTAATCTATTTTGCCTTCTAGTTTCTTAACATCGGCAACCTTTCTGACTGCCTTCATTAAGTCATTCTGAACGATGTAATCCCTTTCTTCCCTAATAGCGAAGAATCCAGCTTCCGTAATAACATTTCTAATGTCAGCACCATTAAATCCATCACTCATTTTGACAACAGCCTCGAAGTCAAATTCACCTTGCTTAGCAACCTTCGTAGTATGAATTTTGAAAATGTCCAACCTACCCGCTTCATTGGGTAATCCGATTTCAATCTTTCTATCCAATCTTCCGGCTCTTAACAATGCAGGATCTAATGTATCCGGTCTATTGGTGGCCATAATAATTTTTGTTTGTCCGAGAGTATCAAACCCGTCCATCTGGTTTAATAATTCCATCAACGTTCTTTGAATCTCACGGTCGGCAGATGTACCTTCACTGAATCTACGTCCTCCAATAGCATCCACTTCATCCATAAAAATAATACAAGGTTCATGCTCTTTAGCATATGCAAACATTTCTCTAATTAAACGAGCAGACTCCCCGATATATTTGTCAACGATAGCAGAGGCTGGTGAAAAAATGAAATTGGCCCCGATTGTAGCAGCAACAGCTTTTGCTAACAATGTCTTACCAGTACCTGGAGGTCCGTATAATAAAACACCCTTAGGTGACTTGATTCCAACCCTTGTGAATAATTCAGGATTTTTTAACGGCAATTCAATCACTTCCCGTAACTCTCTAATTTGATCTGTCAAACCTCCAATTCCATTGAATGAAATTTCGCCCGGTTCAAATGTTGTCATATTGTAAACCAAGGGATCAACCTCTCTTGGTAAAATTCTCATAATAGTCAACGTAGTCATATCCAATGAGACCCTAACCCCGTTTTTTAAGCTCTCCTTCTTAATTGTGTTACGACAACCTACGATGTACCTTGGTCCACTAGAAGCCTTCACAATAAATCTTTCGTCATCTAATTGTTTCAACACTTCACCAATGATCTGTCCCACAGATTGTAAAGCTTTGATATCATTTTCAGTCTTATCATAGTCAGAGTCCAAGTCTCGTATACTCAACCTCAACTCCTTCAATCTGGCATCCCATTTTCTGTGCTCAATCAATTTGTCCTTAAACTTCGACAAAGCTCTTTGTCTTTCTGGATCTTCACTTTCTTGTCTTTCTTCATTCTCTTGTCCGTCAGCATTCAATGCAGCTAAAAGTGGATCATTTTCTTCTGCACTCATTATTTACCGGTTTTCTCTGGAGCTATAGGCTTTCGATGATCCCTGTCAAAATTTACAATATCAGCTGGTCAATTAACCTATAGTATAAGGATCGATCGTTTGTTTTATATGAATTCGATACTAATAGCAGTGGCAAACAAGAACTGAAGTTTTCATAGCCGCTCGCACTACCAAAAATTAGTCACGTGAAAAGTTTGAAGATATGAAAAAATTTAGAATTAGTACCGTAGATGTAGACTTAGACAAGACGAACTGAAGACAGTAAAGTGTATAACATGGAGTTTCACGCAGTCATATTGTGTGGGCAAGGAAAATCGCTATCACCATTTTCGCAGGTGAGATCTACAGGTGTAGCAAAAGCATTGTTACCGATTGCGAACAGGCCGATGATTGAGTATGTGTTAGATTGGTGTGAGAAGGCATTTTTCCCTAAAGTTACAGTTGTATGCGATTCTAGTACCAGTGAGCAGATGCAGAATGCCTTAGATCACTACGAGCGTGAGAAAAAGGTCAATTCAGAAGGCAGCGAGGAAGGTGATGGGGTAGAGGAACCGTTTCCACGGAGTGTCGAGTTGATGGCATTAGATGCTAGCACCAGTGGAGAAATCTTGCATCATTTGTATAAAACATCGGCACTCAAACCGTATCTGAATTTTGTGATATTGCCGTGCGATTTCATTACCAACTTACCTCCACAAGTTTTGATTGAGGCATATAGAAACAAGAGAGACTCTGATGTAGGATTGTTAGTTCACTACAGAAATCAACTAGAAATTGAGGACAAGAAATCAAAAATTTTCCCCAAAAACTATACTATATATACTGACTTGCCCGATGGGCAGAGCCAGCTATTAGATATCTATTCAAAAGAAGACATTGAATTTCACAATACCTTACAGATTAGAACACAAATGTGCTGGAGGTATCCTAACTCCAATATTAGTACTAAATTACTCAATAGCACAATATTCTTTGGATCAATTGAAATGATATTTTCTCTTTTCGACAATAATAAAGACAAATTCACTGAATCGTATTTTCATAATAGATCAGTAACCAAGATAATTCGTGACTTGTCAAGAAGGTCATGGAGACATTCAGAAATCAAAGAAACTGTCGGATTTTCTATTTTGCCTGACCAAGCTGCATTTTTCAGAATCAATAATAACCCAGTGTTGATGGAGGCCAACCGTTATTTTATGAAGTTGCAAGCTAGGGCTCAGCAACAACACCAGCAGCCAAAGGACAAAGTTTCGGCTAATATTGGGGCAGACTCCTTGATTGGTAAAGAATCAACGCTTGGCGAGAAGACCAATGTGAAGAGGACTGTGGTTGGGTCTAAGTGTCATATTGGCAAACGCGTGAAATTGACAGGATGTTTGATTTTAAATGGTGTAACTATTGAAGATGATGTTCAGCTCGAAAATTGTATAGTAGGAAATGATGTTGTTATTCATAATAAGCTGAGATTAATCAACTGTAATGTCGAATCTAGTCTTGAGGTCGCAAAGGGAACGCAGTCCAAGGGTGACACTTTGTTATGTCTTTCCTTAGAGGGTATAGTTGAAGATGAAGAAGATTTTGCAATTGACTCACTGAGCGAAACTGACACGGATGACGAATCGGGTAGTGAATACAGCTATAACGAATATGATGGTGAGTACGATGATAACTCAGATGGGTTGTTCGCTCATTGATTACAAACCAGGCTTCAAAATCTACAGAATGTTTTGGTCCTTGGTAGTTAATATATACATATGTATTGAACCCCGTTATAAAACATCTATATATGTAAACCTTAATCCGAAAGTAGTAAACTTCTGTAAAGTATATGCAAAAAGTAATTTGTGCACTTCATTTCTTCGTATTTGTATCACCCTGCGTATCATTAGATCCGGCTATTCTCCTCCTTTTGATGTCCCCTTCGTTATCCGGCAGCTTCTTCTTCTTCAACGACACCAGGTCGCTATCCTCGTTGTCTTTGTCAGGTATGTCACTTTCACATTCGTCTGAAGTATTGTAGGAATCATCCAGAGATGGACCCTGTGGTAACCGCCCAAGCTGCTTCTGCTTCTGTTTCCTAATCCTCAAAAAATGGTCGGAATTTTTCAAATGCTTCAAATTTGCTCGTTGCTTATGAGAATGAGTAACAGAAAGCGGAGGGAAACTGGGTCTGAAATGATATGCTGGAGTCAAGTCCAGGGAAAATGAAAACCCATAATCTAGAGGGATATGCAAATTACCGTCTGCACCGTCTATGCTTTGATCGGCATCCTTCAGCTCTTGGCCCTGGTTGAGGTTGCTGTCACATTGTCCGCTACTATTGATATTGGTGATCTCTGCTCTTTTAGTAAGAGCCCAATTTTCAATGTCCTCCCCATTGGTTATCACCTGTAGCAAATCATCAAGACACTCTAAATACCCCATATGACGGAGCAATCCATTCGCATTATTAGTGAGCCGGTATAAAGCGGCTACGGATTTCGCTGCATTGGCAAACTCTGTCTTGTGCTTACCTCCTGTCGCTGTGCCTGAAACAGATGTGTTGTAAAGCGCTGCCACTGACTTAGCTGCGTTCTTGAATTCAGTCGTTAATTCTCTGTTCAATTCATTTATTGATGTTTGGTTTATAGGTTTTGTTGGCGGAAGATCCGACGATAAATTGGACAAATCCATGTCTCTAATCGATTGTTCCTTTGGTTTGTGATATGCTCTCGTTTGTCCTTGTATTTGGCCCTTATGTATGGCTTACTGTATAAGATTCTGGTCTTGTTGGTCTCTAAGAAAACACAAGGAGAGAATTTTTGTATCACTCTTTATGGTGATGATTCAATGATGAAGTGATCACGTGATCGCAATATGATTTTTAAACACCAACTACATAAGCTAACGTCAATGATAAATGTGATAGTACACATTGGTAATTAAGAATGGTTAAGTCTACATTAATCTATAGATATGATGGTATGTACGATTTATAATAGGAAAAAGGTTTTGAAAACGTGAATGCTAACAAAAATTCAATTACAGCGCTTCCATTATGTGGCTCAGTCGACGATAACAACGACCCATCATTGATGGACCAAAAGAAGAAATGTAAGATCCTCATCAGTCGTATTACACCCAATTCGGAACCACAGGCTACTGTGGAATCCGGACAGTACAATATTCACTATTTGATTTTTAATTCTATAATATATTTGAGTATCTGCGACAAGTCGTATCCCAGAAAGTTAGCATTCTCCTACTTGTCAGAAATATCAAACGAGTTCCAGAATTCACACGGACAGGAAGCACTTAGCAGTACTGCTAGGCCATTTGGCTTCAGCTCCTTTGACAACTTCTTGAGCAAGACAAAGAAGATCTACCAGGACCAGAGAGCTCAGTCAAACTTGGATAGATTAAATGACGACTTGGCAGATGTGAAGAAGGTTATGACTAAGAACATTGAGGACTTATTGTACAGAGGAGATTCATTGGACAAGATGAGCGATTTATCCTCAAGCCTCAGAAATGATTCCATCAAGTATAGAAAGCATGCACAGAAAATCAACTTTGACGCTTTGCTCAGACAGTATGCACCAATTATTGGGTTGGGATTATTCTTTGTATTCCTAATTTGGTATATGTTTATTAGATAGGCTTTCTATGTATTTGTATGCCAAATAAGGCATTGGCACATTTTCTGTAGAACCATCAAATTCACTCGCATATATAATTTAAAGTAATACTCTTTTTTTTCATTTGACTTTAAACAGAATTGATCAAATATACATTTATGGATGAGTGAAGAGCCATTGTCAGTAGTAGAATCCGGGTATAATTCCAATGATAGCAAGAAAAAGGGACTGGAAGTTCCCGAGGTTTCGAAATCCCCACAAAATTCACGAAAGTCGTCAGCAGTACTTTTAACTAAACAACTGATTGGAGACTTAAATAGTCGATTCAATAATGGCCCAGGTCTTCTAAGTAATGCCACTACAGCTGTAAATATGGAGAATGTTGGTAATACAAATATATCTTCTGTTGATGAATCAGAGGGACATCAGCAAACTACTAATCTGAGCATATATGCCACAAGTGAGCGTAGCTTATTACACTCTTCTGATGGATATGATACTGATGAAGATGAAATTCATGAAAGAAGGGACAATACCCGAAATGAGCATGATGAGCAAGAGCTTCAAGAAATTTTACATCATTTAGTTGGCCATGACGAACGGCAGGTTGACACCAAAGTAGAGCATGATTTATCTTGTGCTGACTTGAGCATTTTCACCAACAATAAGTACAGCCTGAATTCACAGGAAGAGTTTATCGACAAGTATATTTCCATCTCTAAGTCATCCGATTCTACTTTGTTTCACAATAAGCTAAAGCATTTCTTTATTCTATCACTGGCAGGAAAGCCAATTTATTCCATGAATGGCTCAGACGACGTTATAATTGGTTATATGGGATTCCTTACTACAATCGTCTCTACATTTCAGGAAGAAATGAAAGAAGAAATCAAGTCTTTTACTTATGGCGACGACTTGAAGGTTGTCGTCATGAACAAAAGTCCAATAATATTTGTTGTCATTACAAAAATAAATTATGAGATAATGTTAACCAGCTCTTGCGAAGAGGAAGACAAAATACTAATCAAACAATTGATGACGTTGTACAGTTATTTGTTGGCAATCCTTTCAAAATCAACGATTCTAAAAAACTTTCATAATAGGATGAACTATGACTTACGCAAAGTCTTGACCCCATTAGATTTCCACAATTTTGATTCGTTATGCATGAAACTAACGTATGGTTTCTCCACAACTGACCTGATTTCGCTAAATGATGCGTCGGAATTTGACTTTTTCGTAAGTGAATTGCTAGATTCATCACTACAAAGTATCAAGATTACATATACCACCAGATCGAAATTGAATTCAATTTTACTTTCCTGTAAAAGAATCAGGATTAATGATAAGAACCATGTGCCATCTTCACTGTTTTTCGTTGACAAAGTCAACCCTATTGAGAAGGAAGCATACTTGGGAGACGATTTGTTGTTTGCATTATTGACTACTTCAACAAGTAAAATAATGAGTATGATGAAACCTAAAAACCATACATTGTCAAATGATGATCTCAAAGTTCTTTTTTCAATGATATCATCCACATCTAACTCTTCACCTCCGGAAGGTGCAGAAACTACGGAAGATTTATGGATTCCCCTTTGTATGCCAAATTTCAACCCGAATGGATTTCTTTATGTGTTCGTGAAGAAGATTGATTTGAGTGAATATGTTATCGTAGATGGGAAACGTGTTCCACCACAACCAATTGTTATCACGTTAATAAGTGGAAATAAAAATAGCTTTTTTCAACTTCAAGAAATATCGAACCACATAATTAATAAAATCACAGGTAGTGAAAGTTTTCGAAACACATTGAGTTCTGAATTATTGGCTTCAACGACTCTATCCATCATCCGTGATATTAAGGTACCTATTGTTAAGCACTTCATATATAAGCTGAAAAAGTATAACCAATTTATTACGAGTGATGTGGGTCAGTTTGGCGATATAGGTTATGTGAAAATTTCGACAATCTTGCAATTAGCCTATTTTTATTCGACATTGCGTAATGTAAAGGCTACCACAATTAAGCGTCCTGTAAATCATCCTAATAACTCAAACAAGAACTACAATAAAAAGTTGTCTTATACAAAGTGGAATATTGCTGGTAATACAACAGTTGGATTTATGCTATCGGATAGTTCCTATGAATTCTATTGTTTATGTAATGGAGCAGTTCCTTCAAAAGACCTAATAAACCATAGCTTGAAAATAATCAAATGGTGTGAAAAGTATAACAAAAGACTTTTCGTTGGACATGGAGTCATTTTTTAAATATTATAAAAGTATATATATTACTTTACAATGGCTTGCTCGGCTGATTTGAAAACGTCTGTAAGTTTATCAACGTATTGCTTATGCAACTTTTCGAAATCCTTGAAAATCTTCTCCTCTGCATCACTCATCTTCTTCTTCTTATGGTGCTTTTGAAATTTAGTTTTTACATCTCCTCTAATGGTAGCAAGAGAGCCATTGGGTCTCCCAGTTCCGTTTTTGAATCTTTCGAACACTAGCTTAAGTTGCTTTGCATTCTCTTTTTTGCTTTCGGCTGTTAATGGAGGCAATGGCACTTTCAAAGCCTGCTTATTAGATGGATCAACTTGTGGATTCATGTTCAATTTAGATCCCAAAACGGCATTGATAATGCTCTGGTTATTGGCTGGGTCAAAAACAGTTATCATGAAATTTCTTCCTTTAATCGTAGTTTGAGCAACAGAAGTAAAGGGAGCTTCCCCGTCTGCAGTTTCAATCATTAGTTTGTCGAATATAGATGGGTTAGTTTTACCTAATTTTGCCTCATTCGCCAACTTGCTAAATCTTTCTACCACTCCTTTGAACTTCAGAGTAACATCATGAAAGTCTATCTCGGGTTCAGCTTGGTTTGTATCGTCATGTGTTTCTTCTTCCTCGATTTCGTTTTTGTTCTTCTTCGATCCGCTTTTCGCTTTCGTCTTTTTTCCTAAGACCAGTGATGATTGAAAATTACGAATAGGCCTATAAATTGACACGGCAGTTGATCTCCTAACTGCAAAAGCTAATCTAGGGACCTGTAGTTTAAAAAGTCTGCTAATCATTTAACTATAAGTTTTAGAAGTACTAGTGGAATTTTTCACCATATATAAATTGCAACTTATTTGAATAGTCGAGAAAGCCATTGACTTCCTAATTGGGTATAAAGTTCTTACTACAAATATATATTCTGGACTTTTATACTATAAATGCGTATTTAGCCCAGCTTTTGCAGTGTCTCCTCTAGAACTTTAATGCAAGAACTAGCTTCTCTTCCAACTTCGCCACCTTCTTTGACTAAATTGTTTAAATTCCGAATTATCGGCAGCAAAAAGACATCTGACATTACCTTCCTCCTGGTATCTAAATCCTCTGTAGAAACTGTATCTAGATCAGCCAAAGTAAACGAATTGTCACCTTTTAGTGAATCTTGTAAAGGTTCGTTAGCTTTCAGCTTTGGAATTTCTTGAACGAATAATTTTAGAGATGCGAAAGGTTGAGGGTTTGTAGGCATGAAATATTTATATGATTGGGGGTGTACCATTTTTATATCCTGGTAGTTTATCTCTGAGCTTTCGGACTCATGTGTAAAAAGCGCTGCTAGTAAAAATGCTTTGAGAATCGACAAGTGAAGGGTTCGAGCTTTTTTTGTTGACCCTCCAAGAGAAGTGCCTGTGGTAATTGCTAACGATATCGACTTTTTATCATTATTTAAAGTCCAAGACAATAAAGTCATGTATGACTTCAAAGTTTTGATGAAATATGATCTAACCAACGACTCCGGGGCATAATCAATAAGAACCTTTAGAAACTTCGTAGAATCGCCCCTAATGTCAGGTTTAATATGGCTCATCGCCAGGTGAATGAATAGTATTATTGCTCGTATGTGTAGCTCTAACAATCCCTTTTGTTCTTTTGCACAGGCTGATAACAAAGAGACCAATGCATTTCGTACACCCAGTGATGGGTCGATTATTAACGGTATTATAGTAGTCATTATTTCCTTATACTGACTTGGGTTGGATGGTAAATGCAGTTCGATATAATTTAACACCTCCTTCCGAGTGGTATCAGAGTGGTGTTTTGTTAATGATAAATAATGGCTCAAATCAACTTCCTGCCTATTTTTTGCTGATGTTTTTGCATTCAAAGATTGGTTTGGAATAGAAATAGACTTCGCTACGAATGAAGTATCGGTGTGATTTTCCGGTTTAGGAGCAGTTTTTCCTACCTTTAACTTAGGCTTGACAAAATCCTTTTGCTTCTCTGATCTTTTCCTCTTAGATCCCATAGTGACACATAAACTTAACCTTACTAATCTTAGGCACAAATAGTTCGTTATTCTAGAGCTTGAAAAATTTAAATAGTGATGCCCAAAGCCGCACACGTAAAATAAACACACAAATATCTGCTGCGTTGTTTAGATATCGAAAAGCCAACCTTCTAAAACAATACAAATGTCAAGATGTCCTCTCATGACTTTGATGGTACTTTCTTTCAGTCTTTGTCCATAGACGATTCTAACTATGTTACTCCACAAACACAGTATGAAGATGCTGAAGATAACGATGATATGGACATAGATAAAACATTTGATTTGGATCCGCCAACGACGATATATCGAACACCACCTCCCCACCATAGAGATCAAGAGACTATAACACCTATATCTAAATTACGGAGCTTCATTACTTCTCCCTTCCAATCCACTCCTAAAGACGGTAACCTAAGATCGGATAATTATGGGCAAATGATAAACAAACCTTTGACAGATGATAATGATAGCAAAAGTGAAAAAAGAGATTTTCTGGCAGATGAATTAAACGAGTCAGATACATCCCAAAGTGAAGAAGAGATACAGGAGATTGAAAATAACCACCTGACTGCTGATGAAGATTTTAAATCTGAAAGTATGGTATCCTCAATTTCACATTCAATTCTTTCTCCCACTATTTTAGGCGCTAGGTTAGCGATGCACCCAACACAAAAACTACTCCTTCCAGCCAACATGGAAGGGCATGACGCGGTTGATTATGAAGTAGATACTAGTTCCAATTATGAGAGCTACAGCACAGATGGCGATACGTTTGGCGACAATAGAAGGACACCAGAGTTGAAATATCGGCCCGGGCGAAGAAATTTAAGCTCTTTCAGTTCTGGTGATGCCAACCTTTTCTTTGCTACAGGTTCGAAACGAAGTAAAGACGAAGAATACACGTACAATCCGCTCAATGGCCATTATGACGATTCAAATTTCATCAGTGGTAACCCCATGACACAGTCCTATCTTTACCGTAAGCAAATGAATAAGTTTCCCTCGGTACACAGCAATATATTTAGTCCCAATCAAAATTCGTGGGTTGCTACAACACCTATTCAGGTTCACCACCATCACTATTACAGTACTCCTGTGAACCAATCAGTGGGCAATTTCGAGACCCCTAGCCATTTGCATCTGAGGAGCTATCCAGATTCCCAGTTACAAATGCAAAACCAAAGTCCGTCGCACTTGGCAGTGCAACCTCAGACCCAGCCTCAACCTTTGCAAGTCCATCACAGCGAAAAAATCACCCTTCCTTTGCCCTGGGAACCAAATTCGAGCCCCCATGAAAGATTATCCTACATGCTCTCATCCTATTTGCAACTTTTCATCAATTTCATCGCTACGTGCTACGCTACATATCTAACATATTCTATTATCCAGACTGTCAGGCAGGACATAAAGCACAAACTCTCTCAGCAGGTGTCAAACATCCTTATTGAGATTGAATCTTGCAAGCGCTCGTATTACGAAAACAATTGTGATCCTGAACTGATTGTCCCCATCCTAGAAAAACCGTGTGCCTATTGGCAAAAATGCATGAACCAGGATCCTTTCAATGGCGGAGGTAACAAGTCACTGATCAGTGCCGAAACGGTGGGCATGATCATTAATTCTTTAATTGAGCCCTTGAGCTTTAAATTTTTTCTTGTTATGTTCGGATTTATCGTACTAATTTTTGCATGCAATTTTACCTTTGGTTTTATTCGAGCCAAAAGTTATTATGGCTGGAACCAGAATTCTTCATCCGAGGTTGTACTTCCAACCGAGGGATCGCACACTTAACGAAAAAAACACTTATCTCCGTTTTTACCATTCTATAGTATAATTAAAGTAATTGCTAAAGTAGATAGTATGGCCGTAGTAGTTGATACTTCCTCATAGGGTGAATACTTTCATCATTGAGAGCTCCAAATATTTAAATTAATATATATATGGACATATGTATACTATATGCTGTGTCAAATAATCGGTATGCGGCTTTCTAAAAAACGAAGACGGTAAGGCTGAATTTAAAGGCATTAACTTTTTAATCGCCAAGAGCGCATCAGTAAATTTCTCTTGCAAATATCGGCAGTCGGCATGTAAAATGTTAAATATATAATGCATTGAAAGTCCGATCAAGAAAATTATAAGTTCGTTTTGATATAGTATAGATCAATATGGGTATATTTGGTACCTCGGAAAAAGAAGAACATCAGTTGAGGCAAGCGTCAAAGGTTGAAGACATAGTCAAAGATCTGGCATCCTCAATAAACTGTTCAGCATATGAGACTGCAGAAGAAGATGCGGACCAAAGCTTCGATAAAAATGATGGCAAGAATAATACATCTGTCAATGATACCAATGATGAGCGTGCCTCACAGTGGGATCAGAACCCAGCCGACCATGAAAATGAATCGACAGAAACGTGCTCAAGTAACCGGACTTTGGAGAACAACAAAATCGCAGAAGGTTCAAAAACAGAAATGGAAACCGAACTGGCAGAAAAGATTCCAGATGCAATTCATATAAGCGAGTTAGATTGGGATTCTATTGATGACAAAGATAATCCTCAAAACTGGCCGAAATGGAAGAAATGGTATATCACATTCACAGTCGCACAAATTTGTTTGACCGTATCGTTGGGTAGTTCCTTGTATGTCAGTGGTATTCCGGAATTGATGGTCAAGTTTGGGGTTTCTCAAACTCTTTGCATTTCAGGATTGACGTTTTACTTGATTGGACTCGCACTTGGACCTGCTTTTGCAGCTCCTTTGTCGGAACTAATTGGTCGCCGTTGGATTTACTTTTTCTCTTTACCTATTTCCATGTTGTTCGTCATGGGAATTGGTTTATCCAAGAACTTTTACTCGATTTTGATTCAAAGATTTTTCTGTGGTTTGATTGCTTCTCCTGCTTTAGCTGTGGCCGGTGGTTCTATCAGTGACCTTTGGAGTTTTCAAGAAATCGGGTTTGCCATGGCCTTATTCTGTCTTGCGCCATTCTTGGGTCCAGTTATGGGACCAATAATCGGTGGTTTTGCAGCTGAGAAAAAAGGATGGAAATGGACGATGTGGATATCATTAATGAGCTCTGGGATCATCTTGCCATTTGTGTTACTCTTACCAGAAACCTATAAGCCAATAATTTTGGCCAAGCGAGCCAAGAAGAGAGGTATTCAAGTATACAAACCCCCAAATGATAAGCAACGTATCAAAGCTTTGGCCCATTATACGTTATTACGGCCTCTTGAAATGTTGGTAATAGAGCCTATTGTTTGTATTTTCTCCATCTACATTGCATTCGTGTTTGCAGTGTTATTTGGTTTTTTCGAGGCTTATCCTATCATTTTCAATGGTGTTCATCAGATGAGCCAAGGGGTTTCTGGCTTACCTTTTATTGGTGTGGGTATTGGTTTAGTTGGAGGGGTTGTTTTTTTCGTTATTTTGGATAAAACTAAGTATAATCCTAAAAATCCAGACGGTTCAAGGGGTAAAAAGGATGCAGACGGTAATCCTGTCATGGAAGCTCCTGAAACAAAACTTCTTTCAGGTAAGGTGGGTGCCGTCTGCTTGCCTATAGGGTTGTTTTGGTTAGCATGGACTGGTAGAACTGAGTCGATTCATTGGATGGCCCCGGTTGCTGCGGGTGTTCCGTTTGGCTTCGGTTTAATCTTGGTATTTTTCTCAGTCGTTTTTTACTTTGCCATGTCTTATCCTCCGATCTCGGTTGCATCGGCCTTAGCTGCCAACAATTTCTTGCGTTATCTATTAGCATCTGTGTTTCCATTGTTCACCGTTCAAATGTATGAAAAATTACACATCGACTGGGCTACCTCGTTGTTTGCATTCATTGCCTTAGCCATGGTTCCAGTACCCTACGTTTTCCAAAAATACGGCGTCCATTTAAGAGAAAGATCAAAATACGGGTACGTGGCATTCTTCAAGAAGATGGCTGAGGAGAAAGCTGCTGCAAATCATAATGATCATAATAATGATCATGATGCACTCGCCAAGGAATCGGATACCTCCTTCAAAGTATAATTAATTTCCAGCATTTCATAAAACCTTCATTAATACTAATAATCAATAATTTCAAATATACTAATCAACTTTGTTCATCTTCACTCGTAGTACTTGGATTTATGTAAGCCTGTTTCAAGTGTTTAACCCCACGTATCATGACACTATCCAAATATGCAGATTTATTCTGCATTTGGGATTTATTTGTGGTATCGGCTGCGAAAGGGTTGGCTACTTAGGCCCTAATACATCACCCAGTATATTTTAACCAGATTAGTCCATTCGCAGCAATTTCTAAAAATAAGGCATCAATAAATGAGCGCTCATAACAGATTGGCAGTAGTAAGATAAAGGTAAGCAGTTCGACTGCCTGTCCATGTTAGTTGTGATGGCAATGAAAACTACCAATTGCAAAATTGTAGGTGAGTAAAAAGTCATATGTCTATATGTTACCTTAGGGAGCACACTGTATGTATCTGGTGTTACTGAAATTGTGGATTATATGTTCGGAGCTTCAAGGGTGCTCACTATATATGGTTTTTGACATTTTACTTGATTGGATCGGCATGGAACTGGCATTACAGTTTTCCTTTGCCGAGGTTTTCGGCCGTTGTTGGATTTACTTGATTTCTCTACTCCCTCAGTACTTTTAACTATGGGAGTTAAAATTGCATTATTCCTTCTGCTGCTTGTGTCGTCCTCGGCTTTCGGCCTGTTGACAATCTTTGTGTCTATAATTTTACTCTTCTTAAGCTATTTCATCTATGTCGGTTGCTTAAGCTATTGCAGCCAAAAATCTTTTTGCGGTATTTTGTGACTTCAGTATTCCCGTTGTTTGAGGCTCAAATGTACAAATCTTTGAATATCAGATGGGCTTCGTCAGCGTTTGGCTTCGTTCCATCAATCATGGTATTTGTTCTCTTCTCTTTGAAAGGTTTTGCGCTAACGTAAAGCGCGAGATCCAAATACTATACCGCTTATCCCCAAAAATTGCCCGATAAGACCACTGAAACCACTTCAGAGCCCAGAACTGATGTATTTTTTAGTAACTGATTACTTCGTTATATAAAAGGTCCTTGCCCTAATATAAATTCCCATATTATGTCACCATAATACTTAATTTTGCGTAGCTCTAACCTTGTTTTTTAACCCGGTAGTTCTGTATACATACCTTCTAACGAAATCCAAGTGTGTAGCTATGCTATTCATACATGTTATCATATAGCAAATGATTTTCATCTTATCTCCTCATTGTTGCCGTGCACTAATTATTCCTAATAAGGCTCAAACTTATGGACCCATAAAGTAACTCTTAGCGCACTCCAAATTATCGCGATATCCACACAGCTAATATAAATAGTGCGATTTTTGCTTACACCATTGAGGCTTTTTTTTTTATCTTGCTTCTTATCAGATAAATATTTGTTTTATTGGAGATATTTGTTCAAGTTAATAATAATATTTCGAAAATGTCACCAACATCAGTCGACAAAATTAATGAGAATAACCACTCAAAGCACTACGACATTGCTGAGGCCGGATCTCATAATATAGCAAAAGGAATGGAACATCCACACAAAATACCAAAATTTGATGATTCTTATAAAAAAAGGAAGTGGATGTTGGAACATATGGCAGCAGCCTTTCGTATTTTTGGACGCAAAGGATATTCAGAAGGATCCGCAGGGCATATTTCGATTAAAGACCCAGTGACGACAGGTACATTTTGGATCAATCCATTAAACAAGCATTTTTCATTGATGAAGGCTAGCGATTTGGTGCATGTGGACTTGAATTGTAATGTGTTGGATGACGGCAATCGTGCAGCAGTGAATGCTGCAGGATTTTCCATCCATGCTGCCATTCATAAAGCTCGACCCGACATAGTTTCCGCATGTCATACACATCTGGTCTATGGAAAAACGTACCTGACATTTGGAAGGGAGTTAGAAATGATTAACCAGGACGTATGTATTTTCTATAAGAGACAAGTGGTGTATTCGAACTTCGGAGGTGTTGCGCTTGATGCCCAAGAAGGTGAAGAAATAGCAGAGGCTCTTGGTTCCGATGGTATTGCGGCCATATTGCAGAATCACGGGTTACTCACGGTGGGGAAAACAGTTGACGAAGCTGCTTTCCTTTTCGTGTTATTGGAGGACTCCTGTAGAGCCCAATTATTGGCTGATTCCGCCAGTGCTGGTGGCTACAAAAAGCAAATTATAAGCGATGAAGTCGCCGAGTACACCTGCCACATGACTGGTGATCCAGAGTCCCTTTACGCTGAGTTTCAGCCCGATTATGAGTTGGAGGAAGAATTGACTAATGGTGCTTTCCTCAAATGATGGTTAGTAAGAGCTGGGACTTCTTGGTATCTTTTGCGTTACTTTCAGTTCTCTATAATAATGGTTGATAAAATCTATTTACTCGCAAAATATGTGAGTCATGGTTGAGACAAAATATATGTAGGCTAATGATAAACTTATTCTATCCTCGAGTATCTAGACGTTGTAATATAACATGAATAATGAGAAGATAACATATAAAGCTAATACACAACCATACTTACAATTTAATAATACGGTAGTCTGAGTAAAGCTAGGAAACACAACTTGGCAGCTTTTTTCCGGCTAATATATTTGCTTTTCTGATACATACCTCAGTGACTAAAGCTTGGTGTAATTGCCTGTCAATAGGTTTTCGTTTTTTGAAGGAATCATTGAAAGACTTGTATAACACCTTTTTCCAAGCATTGTCATTCGCATCATTGAATATTCCAATGCCCCCAGGGCGAACAAATACTTCTACCGATGCATTCAGCCTGCTGGAACCATCGACAAGATTTTAAAGTAAGAAGCCATAGTTATTAAAGGTTCTTTCTCTGTAACAGCTTTTTCAAGGACTTCCAAACCCTCAACTGCTTGAAATGAATTGCCATAAGAAGCTCAACTAACCAGAGAGGTACGTACCGACTGAGTAAATGCAAAGTGTATGATTTACCTCCTCTGTAAATGTTGAATCCAGGGTCACGTCTACTCGTAATAACTTTGGCCACTTGCTCTGCATAAATTGATGGAGCTATGCTTGAAGTTCGATCTCTAGCCATATGCTGCAGCAGTTTGATACTTTCTTGGAAGCCATCAACATTGTAGCGAGATTTCTCAAGACGGTCCACTACCAACTGATTGTCTGCATCTTCACCTATACCTGTAGATACGCCTCCTGTGATGACACTATGAACTCTGACACCAAAAGGTTTCATCTCAGCATGCAATACCATAGCATACTGATCTATAGCAGCCTTCGTAGAGCAATATGCGCTGATCCATCCAAGTGGAACACGGGCTGCCACTGAGCTTGTAAAAATTATTTTTCCCTTTGTAGCAATGACATAGTCAAGCATATATTTGGTCATAGATATATGCCCCAACACGTTCACCTTGAATACTTTTTCCAACTCATCGTCTGGAATCTCACCAGCTGGTCCCCCAACAGCAATTCCTGCATTATTGTATAGCACATCTAATCTACCTCCGGTTTGTTCTTTGATAAGCTGCGATGCTCTTTTGATATCGCTTATGTTTGTGATGTCACAAGCAAATGGAACTACACCATATTTGTCTGCTAAAGGTTTCATATCTTTTACATTTGGCCTAGGAGCGCATCCAAAAACTTTATAACCTCGTTTAGCAAATGCTATAGCCAAATGATAGCCTATACCAGAAGATGCTCCTGAAATCAAAGCGTATTTTTGTTCTAATTGAGTCATTTTCGAGTTTCAATTTTAAAGTCACAGTACTAACTCATAGTTAAATAATCTGAAAGCTTTGGACTACAACCTATATATATAATTGTAATATCATATGCCGCGCATAGACTAGCTCCACTTATATGCCCCCCCCGTATACTGTCGGAGCTCGAGGTTTCAGCATATGATATCATAGGCCGTTTTAAGTCATAGGACTAGTAATTCTTGCTAGAGGAGATAAAAACTAAGGTGTTTAGCCGATGCATCTTTCGGGATCATGGTGCTTCTTGAGAACAATCATGGTGCTTCTTGAGAACAATCATGTCTTACATTTGAATTCGAAGATGTTATCTCCGCGCACCGAGAACGTCAGGAACCGCTCTACATTGAACAAAACCGATTTGGGGTTAGCCATCCTATTTTATTTTCGATCCTTCGATTATTCTGTGATTTTGATCACAACCAGTTGACTTCCTAGTTTGACAGGCAGCACGAGTATCATCAAAATCAGTATTAATCGTTTCGAAGTGTCAACAGTAATATCATGAAAGCATATGCACATTGAGATATTAGGTTTGTGTTGCATTATGACCAAAGTTGTGCCGCAAAATATCCAGCTAAGCCATTTGATCTATGATGTGACTTCGAATGAGCTAGTCAGAAATTATGGTATATTGAATACTTCCACATATGGGGAAAGCTTCTGCGATTTGAAAATCAAGTTTTAGGAAACTTCCATAGCCGCAGCTCCACATTTTAAGCAATAGCCTGTTTGCTTTTATTTCGCAGTGGTACGTTATTCTTGTTAATGTTCCGGGCAGATAATTTGTTTCGTGCCAAGTAGACTACTTGATTACGAATATGTCCAATGAGGATATAAAACTTCTTTTGCATACTTGACTCCTAAGAATGGGCTTTTCTGTGGGGTTCGGACTAGGATTTTATCCAGGTCCGATGCAATTGTCGGTACTTGTAAGTAAGTTTTCAGTAGTGGCCGAATATTTCCAATTGGGAAACAGCTTCCATAACATAGTTTACTCCTTAAAATGCAACATCAACCGATTTTTGTATAAAAGCACTTTGGGAAATTTGTGAACTAACTTGGTATCTACAAAAGTGCATGATTTGGCGATAAAAGCCTATTCTCTTGACCTAATGCTCACTTTTGGCCCTTTTTTGATCTCTTTGGTGGCCACTGGCATTTGACCTTCTAGCTTTGCAATTGCAAGATTTTAAGAGCCTAGGCATTGCGATCCAATACTCAAGTAGTTGATAGTTAAGCTAGAATGGAGACGTGCTTTTTCATTTAGTAAATGAACTATACATTCTACAATATCAAATTTGGGAATTTTAGAATTCATAAAGGTAATTCAGTGTTTGGATGATAAAAATACACTTACTATTTATTTTCATCTTCCCTATGCAGTTTTCGTATACATTTAGCCCAGCTTTTAACATCCTTATCATAATCACCTTTATCAACACCAGCTAAAAATCCTTGTGGTTCATTCAATAAATCCCAAGGAGACTTTCTTAAATCATCATCCTTAATCAAACAGGAATCGATAAAAGAACACAATAATGGGTCAAATGGAGCATTGGCGATAGGATTGGTCTTACCAGTAAGTGTTGGCGGGGATTCGTTAACAATTCTTTGCAATAAGTCCAAGATTCCCTCGGGTCCTTGGGGACCCTCTTCTTCTCCTTCATCGACCCAAACCGGAGAGCCTTTTGCTAATTCTATCAACATTAGCCCCATTGACCAAACGTCTGATTTTACCCCATAATTCAACCCCTGTATTCTTTCTGGAGACATATATGTGGATGTCCCCACAAAAGTGTCTGCCATTGCCAATGAATTAGTCAACTCTCTCAGGACTCCAAAATCACATAATTTGAACTCCCCTTTATGTGTCATCAATACATTATTTGGCTTTATATCTCTATGGATTATCTTATGAGTACTGTACAAATAAGTGAGACCTGATAGTATTGCGAACGATAGTTTCTTCAAAACGAATATTGGAAATTGTTTGGGCTTACAAAGAGGTAATATTTTATCTAAGGACCCACAGTTGCAATATTCCATGCAAATGACTATGGTGTTATTGTTGTTAATAAACGCCCCATAAAACTCAATTATAAATGGAGATTGGCATTCATGTAGGATTCTTAATTCTCTTATAATTTGAGTTTGAATCACGCTTTTCAGATCGATATGAATTATCTTCTTAGCCATTGTTCTCTGTGAAGGTATGTGAAGAATTTTGGTGACAGTACCCGAATTTCCAGAACCCAAACTTTTCAACGTTAGTAAGTCTTTGTTATTTAGCTTTATGGACGATGTGGTCGCAATGGGTGATTGCTGGTCAGTCAAATTTACGGGCTTCAAATTCGGATCATTTGGAGATGACGAAGACGATTTGGTGGGTGATATCGATGAAATTACCGTCTGTCTCTTCCTGTTACCGACATGTACATTTTTGCGGTTCATATTCGACAACTCTAAATTCGAAAATTGATTAATGATGTTATCGGTGGACGAATGTGCATCCGGATCAATATTTCTATTGCTCTGGTTGATATTTATATTTTGATGTAGGTTACCATTCAAATTCAGTAAAGGTGCTGGCCTGACTCGATACGATCTAGAACTAGGTGGGTTACGCAAGCCCTCGTCAATGAATTCTTTATCTGTTTTCGAACAGGGGGTTGTGGAAGGCGAGTCTAAAGACAATTTCTTGAAATTCTTTCGTTTCAAGGTCTTTGATTGCAATATTTGGTCATTCTCACCATTCCCTGGTGACATGTTATATGATTCCTCCTGCGGACTAGGTATAGGTGGTAGCTTTTTATCTTTATTTGACCCTATCGAAGTCTGTGAATTATTGTTCAATCGCATCATTTTTCCTCTATGGTTCAATATTCAACGGCTGTTATATAATTCTTTCAATAATATCTCTTTTTATCTACTCAAACTCCTAAGTTTGCTGTCAATTATGTACTAAAGGGCCCAAAAAACAGTTAAATAACGCTACAATGAAATCGGTATTCAGCTAACCCGCGCTTTACACCTGGTTTATTATATACACACAAAAAATAAATATATTGATATACTAAATTATAAATACAATTAGAAGTAGTGAAGTAAGGTATATATAAAGGCTTATTTTACAAAATCATAGAACTCATGAGAAAAGCTTTTTTCGATTATTTTAAGAATTTTCAATTTGCATTACCAGAACTCAAGTTCGGCTGCTGAGCTGCAGCTGCGGCCATTGCATTTTGAAATTCTACAGCAGCCCTATTGGCAGCCTGTTGCTGTTGTTGCTGTTGCTGGGAGAATTGCTGTTGTTGTAGTTGTTGTTGCTGTTGTTGTTGTTGTTGTTGTTGCTGCTGCTGCTGTTGTTGCTGATGGTTTTGCACTTGCGCTTGCGCCTGTGCTTGTGCCATAGCTTGATTAAATGCCTGCTGTTGGACTATAGCCTGATTGTATTGTTGCTGGGCACGAGCCTGCGCTTGAGCTTGGGCCTGAACCTGAGCTTGTGATTGTGACTGTGGTTGAGGTTGTGGTTGTGTTGGGACTTGAACAAATTGTTGTGGTGTGAACTGCATTGCATGTTGATTTGGAGGGACAAAGTTACCAGCGCTGGATAGCATTGCCATGGTTTGGTCATTCGGTATCATGCCCACGTTGCTGTTGATTAGGGATATCTCGTTTGGATTCTCGGGTCCACCGTTGTTAGATCTCTTCTTTCTAGTACGACAATTTACGCATACTTTATGCTTACCAATGTCAGCCGGCTCCAAAGACTTGGCGCATCTATTACAATGCCCCCTCCTTTCCAAATTAGTTCGTCTAATCTTATCATTTTCTCTGCATCTCTGACACACTTTAAAATTTCCACTTTTGACGCGCTCCTTCGAATTGGGAGATTTTTCGTCACCAGTGATGATAGACGCATCCAACGGCCCAGAACAGTGAACGCACTTCCCCTGGGCCGCTCGATTGGCTTTCCTAGTTCGCAAGTTCTCTCTACACGAAGGGCATAAGACAAATTTCTGTTGGTCTGCAGGGATTTCCAGCCCACACCTACGACAAGCACCAGACTTGTCCTTTGTTTTCTTTTGCCAACGACGAGACCTTTTTCGTTGTAAGTCTCTGCAGTGCTGGCATAACTTGTAAATCTTTGGTTCTGCCAAGGGTTTAGGACCTTGTAAATTGTCGTTCGACTGCGGTATTATTATGGGTTGATCAAATTCCTTTTTGCATCGTGTACACGATGACCGTAGCATCTGCTCAATGGTATTTGTTTCGATGGGTGAGTTCTGTTTCACGGGTGGCTGCTCCCCATCCAAGTGCAGACTGTTGACCATTTGCTGCTGAACGTGCAATGGGGGAATTGGGGCCATCAACTTGCTCTCTTCATCTGCCTGCTGTTGCATCTGCATCTGCGTGAGCTGATGGGGGATGTGCATGTTGCCTTGCAAGCTGGATGGCATATTCGCTGGCATATTCCCCTGCATCTGTCCGCTCCCCACATGGCCATTTTGCATCTGACTGTTTTGCATGGCGTTGCTGGCCATGGGACTGCTTTGCATCGGCACCCCCGTCATTTGATTACTACCCATCCCATTTAATTGATACTGCCCAGGGTACGTCGAGTCGTGGTTTAAAATCGCTTGCGCTGTCGCAATCGTTGGATTCGTGGGATTTGACAATTCAAACCCTTCACCTTTGCCCTCAACATCCGTTGCTCCTCTGCTAGTACTACTACTGTGGCCGCTTCCTTGTCCACTGCTTCCATTTCCAGTACTACCACCATTGCTTCCTCCTTGATTCGCTATCCCACTATTACTGCTACCTGATACATTCCCGTTATTTATTAGTCTCGCTTGTTGAAAATTATTATGTAACTGGGGATCCAACAGTGAATCAACACTCAAAAACTGTTGCTCCATCCTTGATCAAAGTATATAAGTATACTTTCCTTTTTGTAATTATAGATCTTGGTTATGAACTTGATTCAAGGGTTATGGTCGTTTACCTTGTTAATACAGTTTTGCTATATATATACTATATTATCCTAATGTGTGGTTTCCGGTTTGTTTTTATATATTTAATAATTGGTAAATGGTACACGACTAAGCAACATTGCCACTTTAACAATACATCAGTCTATGTGGTAAGCATTGAAGGAGTAGAGGAAGAAATGCATTAAGGGCGTATGTTGGCGAAGATATTAGCCACGTATGGTGGTTTTGGGGACAAAAATGGGAGAAAGTAGCCTCTAGTAAGACCTATTTAATAAATTTGCGAAGTTGCGACGGATGGACCCTGCTAGGAACGGGTAAGAAATGTAGAATATAACGTAGAAGATGGATCTAAGGGGATGGTCTTCGGTGCCAGAGCATCTGGGCCACTTCTCCGGCTCTGTAGGCCCCTAAACCTACCAACAAAATACCGATGGATCTGACTGAGTTCTGCCACCATACTGGGTGCTTGCGAAGGTCGATTTTGCCCCGGGAATCTTTGAAGAGCATGTTCAGGTTGAGGTAGATGCCTCCGACAAATGACATGATTGACTGCACTGCCGTGCAGGGGAGGCAGTCATCCTGGGTTACCGAGGAAGGTGGTGGAGGATTAAAAATAGCGATTATGTTGGACATTCCTGTAGTTGTATGGGTACTCTCGGATTAGCACAAACTTTTGACAGGGGAAGATTCTTTTGCTGCTTCTCTGTAGATGGATGGATATAGACGATTTCCTGTGTAATTGGGGTCTAGTAGTGCTGGGATTGCGATGAGCCAAGTGAATTGTGTGCGCATGGGAATATTTGAACTGAAATTATCAAAATCCGGTATTATATAGGCACAAGAGCAGAAATATGATTAGAATCAATCAAAGGTTGGGAAAAATCCGCTTCCCGAGAGGCATACGGATGTACTCGCAGTACAACTACCAATACCAGCAATATCAGCAGCATCATGCCCCAAAAACATCGTGGGCCAAGCGCATACTATATGGTGGTCTTGGGGTTGGGATATTTGGTACATACGTATATTACATGTGGTGGCCCAAGCATACCTTTCCATCGTCTGTGGCTAAAATCTTGCGTAAGGGATTGTGGGCTGAGTCTGACAAAGGAGAAAATGATTACCAATTGGCTTTGAAGTACTATGTAGAGGCGATCGAGCATTGTCATGAGATTGAGCTTGATAACTTGAGTGACGAGTATACTGGAATCCAGTTGAAAATGGGTGAGATGTTTGAGCGCTTGGATATGTTGGAAGATGCAGCTTTCGTATACAATGAAATCGCTACGTTGTACTTGAAGGTTTTGACAGCAGCACCCAACACTGCAGATGCTAAGAGAATTAAATCCAGAGACCATAGAGCACACTTAATTCAAAAGGACTTGCGATTAGCGATTAAGCTAGTAGAGTTGAACAAGACTAATCCACAATTGTCCAAGGCAATATTGATGACCCATTTGTTGATAGCCCAAGATGAAGTCCATAAAAAATTGGGCACAAATACTAACATCGCGCAATTAACGTCAGGCACATCATCAGACTATAAAGCAACTATCGACCAAAATTCGATCGAAATTAGTAACGATGGCATGACCACCACTATCAACAAGAATCCTTCGGCCTGGGAACCATTCGCAGATGAGTTTTTCAATGCCATGGACTTGTTGACCGCTATTTGCATTACCACTGGCGACTTGTCAATGGCATCTCGGGTCAAGATCTCTATGACTGAATGGATGCTACTTGCAGACGTGGAACCACATAAGGTGTTATTATCGCAATGCAATCTTGGCTCTTTACTATATTTACAGGCAGAAGAGTACGAAGCTCAGGAAATAGCCTTCAGAAGAAAGTTTTTAGAAGATGCGGGATATAACTACGACGAACTCAAGGACTCTTCTCAGCAAGAACTAGAATCTCAGAAAGTGTTAGAAAAATTGAATCAAACTGTGGAAGAAAAGCAACAACAGAATTATAAACTGGCAATCGAAAATAAGGACAAATGTATCCTGTTATCAATAAAGTCATATGAATCGGTCCTTGAATTTTCTAAGAACTTGCCCCAAGACATCATATCTAATAACAACACAATTAATGAGACTGTTGCCCTAGCTACATATGGCTTGGGAGTGGTTAACTTGCATTTATCCCAATACGATAAGGCGGAAAGATTATTGCGGGAAGCTAGAGTAAGGTCAAGATCCTGTGGCTACGATGATCTAATTGTCGAGATCGAGAGGGAGTTATCTAAGTTATTCAAAGAGAAGAAGTTGGTAACTAAGGGGAAGCTGTCCAATAAGGGGGATATTAAGATGGATATTCATATGAAAAAATAGTGGTCTTGTATTTAGATTTATACTGTGTGTTATAAATAAATCACAAAATTGGTCAGTACATTTTAATGTAGAAGTGACTTAATCTTTTGTATTTCTATCATGGACTACTATAATATAACTATGGATTTACCAATACCAAGGTTCAATACTAATATTATACATTTTTACGGACATCGGTACATTTTGCAATTTTCTATAAAAATTGCAATTTCTCAATTAGTTCTAACATTACATATTTACCCCCAAAAAAAGGCTTAAAAAACCATTCATGAATAATTTGCATTATAGATAGTCTCATACTGTAGTTAAGAGCCAACTGGTAATATAATTTACATATATAGAATCACTGAATTCTTTATGGTATATATGCTCAGAATAGAAAATGTCTCAAGGGTGATGCGGTGGCTCAATGGTAGAGCTTTCGACTCCAGATCGAAGGGTTGCAGGTTCAATTCCTGTCCGTGTCAATTCCTTTTTTTTTCCTTCAATTCCAAATTAAAATTGGCCATGCTTAGAAGACATTAGCCTTTTGGGTCCGACAGTATCCCATTGCTATGTATACAACTTGATTGCCTTGTAAAAGCTATGCATTGTTATGCTAGTAGATAACGAGGTTTATAACTAACAAAATTTGTAAAGCACACGACCGACCATTAATTTTGTTGACACGAATCGAATGGAATCGAACTGGAAAACAGTGGTTCAGTTGAGCAGAAAGTGATTCATCTTCAATTGATAGAATTCAAGAGGATATATTGAATTTAAGAGTTTGCTAATTAGAGTAGTTGAATTCTCTGATATTCATTTCGGTTGAACAGATTCCAAAACTTTTATTATAGATTACTATTTTTCAGTTCCGTCTTACTTGAACTACAAACAAAATGGTTGTTTTAGCTGGATCAATATGTACTCGCGGCGGCAAAGCCCTTTTGTCAAGACAATTTAGAGATGTGACTAAAGATAGAATTACTGCTTTGTTGGCTAATTTTCCGAGTTTAATTTCTAATTCAGGATCACAACACACCACAGTTGAAGATGAACATGTCAGATATGTCTACCAGCCTTTAGAGGAGTTTTACATAGTTTTGATCACAAACAAGCATTCAAACATTTTGCAAGATATCGATACTTTGCACTTATTTGCTTCGACAGTCAGCAATATGTTGAGGTTAATTGATGAAAGGGAGATATTTGAGAATGCCTTTCAAATTTTGAGCGCATTTGACGAAATTGTCAATTTGGGATACAAAGAGAACCTCACTTTATCTCAGGTGCAAACTTTCTTAGAGATGGATTCTCACGAAGAAAAGATTCAAGAGATCATTGAAAGAAACAAGGAGTTGGAGGCTACAGAGGAGAGAAAGAGACGCGCCAAAGAAATTCAAAGAAAAGAGTTGGCTCGTCGTAATTTGGAACAAACTACCGCTCCTATAATAAATTCGTCTTTCGGTTATGATTCTTATCAAAATCAATTCAACACCAATCAATCTACTTATCAGCCAACGCCTAGCATCGAACAACCAGTTTCAAGTACTACTTTAAGCTCGAAACCTGTATCATCTAGAGGAGGCTTACAATTAGGAAAGAAGACCGGTAAAGTCGCCGAGCAGAATCAACCCTTACTTGCGCAAAATCAACCTACTTTCCACCGTCCAAACCCAGAGCAATCACAAAGTTCAAACCAGCCAAGTTCTTTGCTGGCTTCCCAGACAGCTTCTCCAGTTCCACAAGCTGAGAAAGTTCCAAATAATGGTATATTAATCACAATCAATGAAAAGGTCAGTGCTGAGTTATCTCGTGAAGGTTCAATAGCTCAGTCGGAAGTAAAAGGAGATTTACAGTTACGAATTAATAACACTGAACTAGCTAGTTCTAAAATTTTATTGAAAACTGGTGATAAATCTAGCGGTGTTCAATACAAAACCCATCCAAATGTTGACCGTAATTTATTCACTCAGCAAAGCATTATTGGTTTGAAGGACAAAGGCAAACCATTTCCATCGAATGATCAGTCATTAGGTGTATTGAGATGGAGAGCTGTTGGTAAGAACGATGATTCCACCTTATTACCACTTATCATCACGGCGTGGGTAAGTTCAAACGATGGTGTTGCAGAAGTTACGTTAGAATATGAGTTATCATCATCCTATGTTGAGTCCCACCAAAGCCAAGGTTCTTTGGATGATGTCAAGATTCTAGTTCCATCAACTTCCCCTGACGTCAATTTGAAGGATGAATCAGGAAATGTAGGCTATGATATAACTGATTACGGTGTTGTATTTTCCATTGAATCGATCTCTTTAGAGGATCCCCAAGGCTCCTTTGAATTTTCGATTTCTTCTCCAGATGAGGATTCATTATTCCCAATGGAAGTCCAGTTTGATATTAACAAAACAGATGTTACAGAAAGTGATACTTGCTTAGGAAAAGTTCAAGTTATTGATGTTATTTCCAGTAATGAGGATGAGGAATCTTTGCCATTTGATCTTCACTCTAATTTGACTTCTGATGGTTATCAAGTCAATTAGATACATATTGAATAGAGATTAAGCGAGCACTTTAACTAAGGAGCGTCACTTCAAGCAATAAAATTTTATTAGACTTCGTTTGTCCTTGTATAGCTTTTAGTTGTTTATTTTTTTATTTACATTTCATGCTCTGTTAAAATAAAAGTAAGCAATTACATCCTTTGTAGATGATAATATTTTAGTACTTAACAATTCAAGTATGTTGGTAGTTTACAAAATCTATATCTCTATGTACATCTAGATGATGATTGAAATTCCACTTAAAGCAACAGAAAACAGAACTTCTAAATTATATTTGGCATTAAGGGCTTCTAGTTCAGCAAGCAATTTTCGCCTTGGGTCTGATGATCCTTCAGTAGATTCTTTCACATGATTGACGGTTACTTTCAAGCCTTTCAAGGGCGATTCATCGCTTCTTGCCGAAGGAAGCAAAGACAAGCACTCGTCATTCAATGATCTCAACTCGTTGATAAGATGCTGAGGCATTAAGTGTCCATATAATTCTTTGGTTGATTGAACCAGACATGAAGAGCATTCCAATATGATTCCTTTCAAGTTCCTTGATGGACTCACCAACATGGGAGCAACATTGCGCCATATTTTTTTATTTTTATTCAATTTTGAAACAGAATCACTTTCAAAGTCTCCGAATATCAAAATACTTGAGTTCAAGGGTTTATGAGTAATCAAAAATGCTGAAGACAAATAATGACTATAGTCGGCATCATAATCGATATCTGTAGCTTCCGTGACAGGTATTAAATTATCTCCAGAGTACTTGATCAATTTACCATGAGAAATATCAAACATTGTTATGGAATATTTCTCATTTATGGAAAACTTCTGCCAATAATTTTTAGAGATAAGCTGTATTATGTTAAATTTTGGCATATTCGGCCACACCAAGCCATTGAATATATGTTTCTGTAGCGTATTTATAGTATCTGACGAACCGTAAACCATTTTCGGTGAATCATGGCTAAAACCCGCAGAATTTATGATTAAAGCTGCTATGTGGTCCAAATGTGCATGAGTTATCAAGTAAGTATTCACTAAGTTGAAAATCTGTTTGGATTGCTTATATGGTGATATGCTGTCTGCTAAATTTGCAAACGGAGTGGTGACCTTGGTCTTAAAATATTGCTGAACTGGAAGCATGTCATTATACATCCTTCCTAGCTTGCTTCGGGGTGATTTCCAATTTATCTCGTCATATATAGACTCGCTAAGCTGTCCAACCCCTGATCCAGCATCAATACAGACCAATTCATCTTGGAGATTTTGGGAGATGATATCTTGATATGATATATCCTTGGATTTCAATAGTATTGAACAGGTAGAGCCTTCTACTGGTCCACCAGATGCTCCCAAAAATGTTACTTCAAAACTCATTTTGAGTTGAGTTAATATGTAAAAACAAAAATTCCCGAACAATAGAAACCCCAATCTGACAACCTTCAACTCTTTCAATAGAAAGGCACAAACTTTGAGTTCTTCTTTGCACAAAAAAGTATAAAGGTGTTCAATATCTCTTCAAGTAAGATATTACCTTGTGTAATCTTGTTTCGATCGGTTATTTGGTGAAATAATAGTAGTTATCGATGAGGACCCAAGCGCAGCCTCGCGAGAAATGTGGGGATACAATTACTCAAAAAATTGAAATACACCTTAAGGTCGTTAACATTATTGAGAGTGAAAGAAGAAGTCTTACTTGATATAGCCAAACCAGAGTACACTATAAAAGGAGGGTGGCGAAAGCACGATTTGAAAGGCAAATATGTAGCAGTTCTATCACTGCTTTTCAGCTTTTCATCAAAAACCACATGATATTGAGATCGATTCCAGAAAAATTTAGCCAAGAAATCAAATATGGTATAAGCATATGCAGTGTAAAAGAGAATTGATACGCTTCAAACACAGAAAAAATGGTATTGCTCAAGAAAACTACATGGATACTACTTCGATTTTTATTATTGCATTATATCTAACTTGACTAGAGTTGAGCACTACCATAGCCCCTGATGTCTTGAGCAAACTTCCAGCTTTGCTTTTCACACCTCAAACCTTTCTCAAATTTAAGGTCCTCGCCTTCTTTTATGGTAACTAATGAAAATTTGTCTAACGATCTGGCATCTCTATAGAATAAGACTTTCATACAGTTCAATATGGTTTCTCTGGCCTGCTCTTCCGTCACATTCTCGTAATCAGGATCAAATGGAATCAATTGTCTCAACAAAGGAGTTGCAAGATACGATCCGAACCCAGTAGACATAGTTGAGGAACTGTAAGTAACCCCCAACAAATCAATGTATTTCAAGAATGGGGTGCGGTCATCATTGAACCCTCCAACAATCACTGCATTCCACAAAGGATCCATTTTTGATCTTCTATTGTATAAAACTTTCGACAAATACTCGTGAATATGTGGTGCTCTCAAGGTGTGCCCTCCGTCGCTATCATAAATTTCTTCTGTCGTTTCTAATTCTTCCAATATCCTCTCAATGTGTTGCATGTCTGAAATATCCCCTGAAACACCAACAATTGTCTCTTTACCGACTCTAATCAATCTTTCCATATTAGTAAATCTAAGTAATGATCCGTAAGACCCCAAGTTATCTGCGGCCATGATTATTCCATTTTTGAATTTCAACGACACCACGGACGTACCAGTAATTATCGGTTGTTGAGTAGACATCTTAGGGAAATTGGCTAAGCTATTACTATCATTTCCATTATCAATTGCCGCGTTGGCGATTTGATGATTGTATTGACCATAGACGTCGTTGCGAGGTCTTCCCCAGCTGAAAGGGTCGTGATTCATATTTGATGCTTCTTTAAACTTTGATTAACTGGAATTTCTTAAGAAGCAATTCAAAACTAGCAAACTACTTCAATGAATAAATAAGATGAATCAAAATAACTTATATTTGCTAAAGACTACCTATTAGCAGTGGCAAACAAAATTGACTTGAAAGCGTTTTTGTCGATTAGGTCTCATATTACATAAGCAACCTTTACACCATTTATTTCTACACCATCAAGGAAACCATACTAACGAAAAAGGCCATTGCAATATACGGAGGTACGAGTAGATTCAGCAGAAGCCTGGTATCTATAAGACATGATATTAGACTATTTATGCAGAAAGAAAAATTTGAAAAATTAGATATAAGTTTACAGGAATTGTGAAAACGAGAAACAACAAAATGGCATGTCGAAACTATACTTGCTAGCATAGCTGAGCTTCTCATTAGTGTCTCAAACGTGCAATAGGTTCCGTGGGAACTACTAGTTGCTACATTAACCCGTTTCTTAGTCTCAATCTAAAATATGAGTTCTGCACCACCACTAGCAATGTTTTCGATTTCAGCTTCACTTGGAGGATGATATCTGAATCTCTTCGACAACTGTGATCTTGAAAAGACCTCCCCTTCCTTTGGTTCTATTGGGTTGCTGTTGTAGTAAGAAGACTGGGTAGAAGAACCACCAACATTTCCTGGGATTTCACCATTGGGGGCACATGGATGGGCACTTACATTGTGTGACAAGTTCTCTATATCACTTCGTTAGTATTTCTCTTGCATAGAAGCTATGTGAATGCAGCAACAGTGTACCTTTAGGGACTGCTTGCTGCTTGAAAATCAACTTACTTGGTGCTTGATGAGGTCCACCTACAAACTTAATAAGGGGAACGTGCTTTAACAATCTGGTAGCTGGTCTCATTATATCTTTTGGTACTCCTTTTCCTTTAAATATCAAAAATTGTATATCACTTCCTTATTGAAAACTAGATCTACGTAGTTATTTCTTCCGATTTATCCCCGGCGCCATATTCTTGACCCGACAAATATTGGCAGAACTCTTCTCCGAGCCGCACGTTACAAAAAAGTCAAAACGGTAGACTGCCATGGAACCACAAATAACGAACTTTGGCTAGCGAAAGAAAGCAAAGTGGAATAACCAATCGGCTAGCAGAAACAATTTCAAGACAGGCTACTGCTGATTATTTGAAAAGCTTACAGAAAAAAGAATTAAGGCTAAGCCTAAAGACTAAATAGCTGCAAATTCAGCAGCAAATACAATGAGCTCAGAGAGTACTTTGGAGTCCCAGTTGACCGACACAAGAAAAGAAATAGAGAAGAACAATAATTCTTCCGGACAGATACAGTTCCTTGACCTTCCTGTGGTAATCATTCGGCGTATCTTTTATTTTGTGTGTGCGGGAGTGTCAAAGGACAGAAAGACAGATAGAATAGGCATTTCCCACTTATTTAATATGCTCTTCACTTGCAAGGAATTATACGAAGGTTATGTGTACATGGCTTACACAATAAGTCCGCTAACTCTCAAGGATGAGACAATTAATTCTTTTAGAATTTTTGGTGCAAAAAATGGTGGAGCTCGTGGAATCGAATGCATAAAGTATATCAGCTCCAATCCATCTATAAGAGACAATATAAAGGTCTTAAATGTTAAAATTAATGATAGCTCAAGAAAAATACACATCAACAAAGAAAATAATGATCAAAAGTCATACAATACTTCTAAATTGACCGATTTCGATAGGTCTTTACAGTCATACTTACCAAGATTCCAAATTTTGCATACCCTCAATTTGAAGGGTAAAAATATAAAGATGATCCTGTATTTCCTAACCCTCCCAGAGAACTTGAGGTCAATCTCGTTGTTTATTGACTTCAAAGAACGCAACTTTAGCAATGCCACAGAGTTGGGAGAGATGCTCAAAATGGTAGAAAAGACAACTATCAAAGCTAAGATAGAAAATTTCCAAGTATATTCAGATAACCCCATAATGCAAGCAAGAATTCATAGTAACTTGAATCTCATCAAGGCAAAACCCGGCTCCTACTATGGAAGTTTTTTGTCAAACAAAGTGATAGCTGGGATTGAAGGCTTTAATTTGAAGAAAAAGAAGGGCTTGATCTTATTTGGTATTATCATTTATAAGCTTCTAGATAAATTGCGAAACTCTCTTAAATCGATAGAACTTGAAAAGGTCGATTTTGCCTTAGTTTTCAATACTAGTATAGAAAGGTCAGTCATTGAACCTCCGGCTTACGACTATGGCTTCCCTGTATTGAGATTATTATTAATCGACAATATATCTTCTGTGAGACTCAATACATGGATTAAGAGCTTTCAAGAATATAACTTAACTTTCAGAAACAGTCGGCCTCTCTTTATAGCCATGCATGACGAATTGAGTGGATATTTACATACAAAAACAATTTGTCTGACACAAGACCTATCTAATGGAAGAAAAGAAAGATGGTTGCATTCAAAAGATCCTCTTAAGGTTTTAGAAAAGGTTAAAATAGAATTAGAAATAAACCTGTGATGTTTTTCTCAGTCTAAAACGTAAACATGTAACCATTTTTTTTAGAAATTTTTGTCTAACACAGAGAAAGAGTAACTTTTAGGGCACTACAATGTGAAGCACTGAGAATACTGGATCTAGTATGAGGAACTGTTTGGACGTTCAACACAGTAAGAAGAATAATAGCTTGAGTAGCGATTTATATACAGGAACATAATTGGAATTTTTCAACTTTCGGTTTGAATGATACCGTATAGTTCCTCATAATCTATTACATTTGAATTAAATTTAAAGCAGAATGAGTGACGCAAAGCTTCAGAGAACAATACTCCGATTCAAAACCAAGATTGATAGTGGAGCTTACTATGAAGCACATCAAACTTTGAGAACGATTACAAACAGATATATTAAGTCAAGCCAATATAAGGAAGCCATTGATTTGTTATATCAGGGCTCTTCCATTTTGTCAAGAAACAAAGAGTATGCTTCAGCAAGTGATTTGATAAGCTATTTGATCAGTGTGTATGGAGAAGGGAGCGTGAAGTGTAGCAACGAAGAAGCTGATAAAGAATATAAATTGAAATTGATTGAGTTAATTAAATTATTGCCTGATACCGATCCCAGCTTACCAGATATAGCCAAACAAAGTCTCAACTGGTCACAGTCATTGGGAAGCTCGAAATTTGGAGACTGTGATTTGCATCATGTATTTGGAGTAAAATTTTTAAATAGTATCAAAGACGATTCTACTAAGCTTTCTGAAGATGAAAGGCACAAGTTATTCGCCTATGCGGAGACGCACTTGATTTTAGGTACTCATGAATCCTTACCGCATTATGTCGATTTTCTCTACGATTGGTTTGAACAATCAGGAACTGAGGTTGATCCAGGTGTTTTCTTGAGTAGAGCTGTTATAAATTATTCCTACTTGAAAAATATAAAGTTCGTGCAAGAATCTTTAGACAGATATATGAAGAAGCTCAATGCCAACAATCCTGGATTCGAGGTAATTGAAGAGGGCGACTCGAAAATTTTCTACTATCAAGGGTCAAACTACCAATTGATTGACTTTTTGCAACTTTTAGCCATTACCCTTGTTAAAGCCGATGCTGGTCCCAAATTCATCAAATTGTACGAACAGTACAAGCCAATTTTGGCCAAGCACGATACCCTAGCCCCAGTTGAATACCTAGGAAGACTATACTTCGGACTAAATTTAGGAAATCCTCAAGGCGGCCAGAACATGCTAGCTAATTTGATGGGTGGCCTTTTTAAATAGACAGCTTTATATATTTAATCGTATAAATTGCAACTCTAATATTCGTCAACACCACTTTTACCCTCAGCATCTTTTTTTATGGAAGAATGTTCTAAGGCCTCAACCACTTCGGGCCTATTTGACTTAATTAATTCATGTTTGGCTTCCGAGTATGTGCACCATCTTCTTTGTCTCTTATGTTGTTCTGGCCATTCAGAATGTAGCTGGTCTACCATCATCTCGTAAAAGTGAAATTCAGACTTAGGTATAATTTTTTCAGGATCGAAGTCTTGTCCTGGTGACAACACGGGTGCCTTCTGTCCCCTAGAGTCAAATGCAATCGGTAACTTACCCAATATCTTTCCTTCACACCCGGCCTCTTCCCAAGTCTCTCGTACTGCACTTACAACAAAATCGTCTCCTTCGTCCAACTCAATGCCTCCTTTAGGAATTATCCACTTATTCTTATGAGCAGTGGACAGAATCATTATCACCTTGTCCTTTTCAGAATTCAAACAAATGCATCCTGCTACCATCCTTGCACCAGTTTCTGGATTATATCTCTGATTAACTCTACCAACTCGCGCCTCAGTGGACTTACTGAGAAGATTGGGGTTTACTCTTGTCGCTTCGCTACTGTTCATGTCACTAGTTCCTTGAGCTATAAGTTTATTAACAATTGAAGGTAACCAAAATGTGACTTAACAGTAGGTACACGTGATTTCATGATTTCATGATTTCGTGATTTCAAGATGGTTCGTTTGAAGAGCTTGGTGACATAAAGCTGTATAACGCAAATGTTAAAGATCGTAAGCTACATACTAACTCTACTAGCTGTTCAGGTGGCGGCACATCAAGCGCCAAAGGAAGCTAATCAGAAACCAGAAGGATTGAGCTGGCAAAACTGGCATATGATCGAAGAGCATCATATGGATCAATATGATGCTGATTCCGTGTTCAAAATACATGATTTGCAGAACAAGGGCCATTGGACCAGGAGTGATATCCTCAACTTGTATGGTTTATTGAGGGAGTCCGTTGTTGGGGATGGGTTAGGAATGGGAGAGCATTCTCACCAGCAAGAAACAATAACGGACGAAGCGAAAGACCACGTTGTGAACACAATTCTCAAATTGGTTGATACAGATCGAGATGGACAGATATCTCTCGAAGAATGGAGAGACTATTCAAAGAAAGGCAAGGAATTACCAGATTTCGGTTATGGGCAAGGCCACCACTTGGACTTCGAAACGGAATACGAAGAGCACCATTGGAAGAAATACCATGCTAATAATGATCCTGAGGTTTTGATCAAACACAAAGAAGATATAGAACATGAGTTATTACACCATGAGCACGAAATAGATGAATCTCACAATGCTTCTCCAGATATTAGAAAAATTACCGACAACTATTTGTCGAATATAAGGTTGAAGAATCTTTCTCCAAAATACGCAAATAAATAGTTTATATAGTCAATTGATGAATATTGTGTATTTGGATACTATTAAATGTATTTAATAGTATACTAACGCTGAAATCCTTCCTGATTCAAACTTTTTCACGTCTATGTTGAAGAGACCATGACTTGATAAATAGCGCTATTGATCTAAGGTCCCAAAGGCGCAATCTCTTAAGCTCTGTAAGTCAGAGGCACATCTATTCTTGTCACTGCCTGACAATTTCAAGCAGGCTTCGTACGCTTGTAACTTTCCAGCACAGACACCCTGGATCTTCTGAAATGCTGGCACGCTTTTCTTTATGCATCCTGCTAAGTGATATTGCTCCAAAGCACACAGACTTGGATCTGGTGAAGGCTTTGACATGCATTGATGAAATGCCAAAAACTGTTGAGGACAGTGGCGAGCAATGTCTTCTAGTAATATCTGATCAAGGAGACCACTTTGTGCAGTAGACATTTTCAATTTCTGCGATATATACTTAAATACAGCAAAAGTCTCTGCAAAGGAAGATCATGAAATTTTATCAAGCAAAGGTTGCAGCAGACGTTTAATTTTCACAAATATATTGACCCGATCAAATATGACAGAGAAATCTGAAAATTAATTTGAATACCCAACGAACTTTTACAGCTAGAGGTTGTTTGGGCATGTCATATTTCAAGAAAGTACCTCAAAGCATCAAGACAACTTTAGTCACATTGACATGGTTTCCAGTAGTTTACACATTTGGTAATTATTTGTACCAACCATGCCAAATAACAGGAATGTCAATGACACCAACATTCAACCCAGGAACCGAAACTACGAGCAAGGATGTGGCGTTAGTTCAAAAGTTTAGGTTGAAGAAACCCAATTCATTAAAACGAGGTGACGTGATAATGTTTCGATCTCCTCAAGACCCAGAAAAGTTGGTCACTAAGCGAGTGGTTGGATTACAAGGAGACATAGTGCTGACCAGAAGTCCACCGTATCCCAGGCCGCAAGCTAAAATACCGCGAAATCATCTTTGGGTGGAAGGAGATAACTCATTCCATTCTGTGGATTCCAATAGCTTCGGACCTATTAGTCAGGCATTGGTGATAGGTAAAGTTGTTGGTATAATTTGGCCCATTTCTAGAATTGGCACAAACATTGCAGATAGAGGAAGAGATGCAAGAAAGATAGATGAGAGCCTACTGGTTAAGCTGTTGGATTCAATCGAACGCAAAGATCGTTGATATTTGCATGTAAATAGTATTTACTAATAATAAGAATCTAGGTTTGAAATTCTATAGGGCCTTTTCATGGTTAACTTAAGAATGACTTGATTTGGTGCCCTCTTCTGATGATCCAAGGGTCTAGCCTAAATGGAGGTAATTCATCTTGTTTGGTATATAGACTGCTGTCCAATCTCAGCATTTGATATCGATGTATTTGAGTCAAGGAATTAGTATAATCCCGTTCCAATAATGTTTCCTTGTGACAGCAATTGTCTCCAATGGTATCTTTTTTGCAGACTTTACTTGGTACCCATAAACTCAACACTGGTCTAAATGTATATTTAGCATACTGGTAATAGAGGGTTCCTCGATTATATTCCCTTTGCAAAATATGCTTGAAGTTTTTGGGAACATTAGCCAAGGCACCTTCGAAAAGTGTGGGTATTAGTGGGTTTAGATCTTCTAGGGTAAAGAAGTGGTTATTCCTACAGTTATAAATGTTCTGATTAGTATAGTGATATGTTCTTTGAAGAAACAAATCAGAATAAAGATCCTCTTTCAGAACAGTGTGTGAGTTTTCCTTAATCACAAACTCAGGATCCAATACTTGATTGAATGATTCAAACTCTTTCTTTCTCATAGGAATCTGAGTGGCAGTGTCCGTGAAAGCCAATGCAGTGATATCAACATACAATCCAGTGTCTGTATCGATGAACCTTGCATCTATAGTATTTTTGCCATTTCCTTTTTCTCTACAGAAATAATTGGACCCAACATCCACTAAATATGAACCAACTCCGTGATTCAAGTTAAATTTATGCGACGTCAAATCCACAACTAATGTCTGATTATAATTTCTTGCCAACTTAAGTAAAGACTGAATAGATATTTGAATATCCACATCTTGGTCCCAAGGCATGTTCATACCATTCCAATACCACCCTAATAAGGAGCCATGAGCAATCCAACTTTTAAGACCAATATTATTTGAGAATGTCAACCATGCCCTAGTCAAGCGATGCAAAATTGCTCTCCTTTCATAGTCAGAATAATGTAGTTTTTTGAAAAATCGCCAATCATAATGAGCTCCTCCTTGCGTGCCTAAAATACTAGCTTCATGAAAATATTTTTCAAAATCATGTTCCTGTGATGCTGAATTAATGCACGATAACATTTTTTTATCGAAATCGTTGATCAATGAAGCCTTATAGGATGAATCAACTTTTTGCTCAAGACTTCTCTTGAAGTCATCTAGACGGAATATGAAATCATCTTTAGAGAGTTGTAAAGTGGTATTATGTTGATGGTATTCTAATGGTCTGAATATATCCCGTGTTAAGGATTCATCTTGTATGTAAGATACATGAGGATTCATGGTGTCAATCAATCTCTTTATCTTTAGTGTCTCATTAAAAATGCTGATACTTTCTTCGCTTGTTATGTTCCTAGATATAGATTCATACTCTAAATAGTCTACCATTAGATGTGACAAATCCTTTTTGCTGTTAAAGTCATCATGTGGCATCCTAAACGTAGGAACAATCAAACCACCAGCATTTGGTCCTATCCCAAGCAAAAGTATTCTCGATGGATTAGGTGCAGTATGCAACATGTAGGATGCCCCTATCATTCGCCTCGCATCTTCAGTAATAGGATAGTCAATAGGTTTGTGGATCTTGAAGTTTTCATAATCATTGTGTACTTTGGTTAAGGTTTCGCAACTGCTGGATATATTGGGCTGATTCAATTTGCAAAGAAATCTTAAGGTTTCACAATCCATCTTAGTACCTTGAATAGAGCGGATAGGTTTGAGCTTAGACTTTAAATCAAGAAACGAACTCCAAGTAAATGGAATAGTTATCTGTGAATCAGTTATATCTCCACCTTTTATCAAACGCCTACCAATATAGGATAGCCATAGTGCTGGCAACAATCGTGGGTCATGCTCTCTATTGAAACGAGTGTAAATACTTTTCCTTTGACCCTTGAAGTGCTTGTGGTCAATCAAGTTAAATCCCAATAACTCATGATATCTATCAGGTAAATAAGACCTCTGGGCAATGGCAATTGCAGCAGCATCATTTTCAAATTGATGAGCATCAATGATCAGTATTTCATCAATTTGAAAATAAAACCATGCTCTAAACAAGTCTTGAAAATACACGCAAATAACTACATGGCAAATCGTAACCATGAGAACCATACGACGAAGTCTTGGTTTATATGTAAGACCAACAACCAATCCTAAGGTATTAAGTACCCATTGTATCTTTGTTATGTAAAGTATTCTCGATAATGCAGCAACAGGCCTCCTGAGAAACCGCATTTTCGTTCGCAGCAAATTAATCTTGAAATTCAGGCTTTGTTAGTTGTTGTATTCCATGTCTATTCTTTCAGTCGTTAGATCAAGAAGAGTTATTTTGCAGAACCACAAACAATATGTAAAAGGCTAGTTTCACGTGATTTTGAAACTTCTCGCCGATATTTATTGTATTAGTATATTAAATTATTCATTAATCGTAGCACTATATACGACTTGAAGATCTAAAATGTCTCTTTGATTAAAGTCATTAGATAGTTGGACCGTAGTGACGAAGACTGCTATCAATTGATTAGAGTCTGTCATTCTTCCGCTAATAAAAAACTTCCCAAAGTTCAGACAGAACGCAAACGCGCAGGGACTATTGCGCGCAGTCCCGCGAAGTCCATCGCTAAAGATACAATTGCACCGCCATTAGCGAAATTCTTGCGCGAGAAGCTTATCGTGTTCGCGAGAAGCTTAGGGTACATCAGCCACGGCTTGATAGCGAATTTGCAACTATTGAGAAAAACACTGGTACTTCAGAAGGTGATAGAGAATTTCAACCATCAAGATACATCTTTTAACAATTCCATAGCCCACAAGTGAAATTTGACAAATAGTTGACTATCATCAGTTAAATCTACTAAAGATCTGGGTTTAATCATGGACCTTCGTAAATAGCGTTCATTATCAAACATACTACTATTAGTCAAGTTTGCTTGCTTTTTCACCGACTCGTTGATAACGACATCGACCTGATTTTGTATCAAAGATATAATTTCGTTCAAATAGGTCGCTATTATGTCCCAGTTCTGGAGTAAATTTATCTCAGAATCAGCTACCACCATTAAAGAGTACTTTCTTTCCGAACCGCGAGAGCTTATGTCCTTTATCTTGAATATTTTGTTTATGCAATAGCCATTTACAACATCGCCATAGAAAATAGGCTTGGAGAGATCGCTGGTAGTTTCCACCGATAACGATTTCATTACTAATTTTGTCAAAGAAGTATAGCGTTGCTGGGATGCTGGATAGTGGTTTGATATAAAAACTGATTCCTTCTCTGAGTCACTTTCATCCAAAGTGGTTATGAGGTTAACCGAGTCATCTGGAAGGATAAGTTTGCATGAAGCGCAGGAGTGCAGCTTGGAGGTTGTTCGTAGTAAATGTTTAGATTGATCTTGTGGTGTAGTCACTTGTGTACATATTATAGTTGATGGTCCATGTAGTTCACAGAAATGAGCTAGACAAACTACGTAGTTTACCATGCTATTATTAGGACCCATATACTTATATGTCAATCTATTAGTAAATAATAATTAAAATGGAATATTGATTTTCTGCGAAATATGAATTTTTAGGCAATATGTTCTTTTAAGGAAGGGAACCGTTAAAGAATTATAATGTTCATAAGATGGAAATCTGCAATGACACGAAGATAAGAAACTTGAGAACGATTTCGCTACGGAATTTGTATTTCCCTTTGAATCCTGGAAATGGATTAGATACTAAAAATCTATGTAAACACCAATCTAGTTTATCGCCCAGGAAGGAACCAATGAGACGTAAAAGCTTATTCGAATCTATTCCACAATTCGATAATCTTACTAGTGATGAATTGCTACAAATGAATACATTAAAGTTAATCGATTCGTTTTTTACCTTACACATACCATACAAAAATGATTATGCATTGATATATGTCAGTGAAATCATCCAAGCAAATATGAGTCCTGAATTCCAACTAATATCACTTCCCTCGTTACCTAACGAAAATGAGCTGAATTTAGTCCTAAAGATATGGTGTAAGACTGCACAACAAAAAACCTGGACATTATTTCAGGTATTTGACGTGAATTTGAAAAGGCTATGGTATATTGGAAATACAGAAATTGATAAAGAGAGCTATTTCCACACTAATTCGGTAATATTGAAATTGAACAACGGGTATTACACGTTTCCTGATTCTTTGAAGGTTGATAGAGAGACAGTTGTACGATATTCGGATAAAAATTCATCGAAACATGCATTGAAGTCATATTCGTTTGACTCTATTCGATCGCTTAATAGTATATCAAAGTCATTGATAGAACTTATGAAAAGCAAAAGAAAAATTTCGCTGCAGATAACTCAAACTATAGACTCTTTGAATGATTTATCAAATTCAAATAACATAGCGGCTCACGAATCCCGCTTGTCTATAGATAACAACAGACTAGCTAAGCATATTGAAAAACTAAGCACAACAAATGATACAATAACATCTAAAATAATGTCACTAAGAATCGAAATTAACAATTTGAAGCTGATCATACATGAAAGGCTTCCTTCAAGTATTGAGATGATTACAAATCATATTGAAATCGCTGAATCCCAATTAGATCCAATTCATGAAACATTAGCCACAGCGGTATATCCCTCGATTGTTGGACAATTGCAAGATAAGACGTATGTACTAAGCAAGATTGTTTGTATCCAAAATATAAATAATAGCATCAAGTTCACTATAATGGGACTAGAGTTCCCACTGAGCATCAAAGAACTTTTGGACATCTGCTACTATAATAAGTATGACCTCATTAATCAAAATATTGATAAGAGTCCTTACGTCTCAGAATCAGAATCTTATGTATCTAAAATCAACCAAATTAATGCATGCCTAGGCTATATTGTTCAGCTAATCAATATCATTTCTATTATTTCAGATACTAACTTGAAATATAAAATGGTTGCGAACGGAAGTCATAGCTACGTCATAGATCCAATCTCGAAAGCGGACGGACAAATGCTTCAATATCCATTGTATTACGATCAAGAGGAGACTTTAAGGTTACCGGTCAACTCACAGGTGCATCATGATAAAAGATTCGTATTGCAAAATAAAAAATTTGAAGAAGGTTTGGGCTTATTGAGCAAAAATTTACTTCTTCTTATAAATGATGTCATTGATTCTTATAATTCTTATGAAACAGTTAAAAGAACTCTGACATCCAATAATATACCAGTGGATTGTCTTGACAACTTTTTGTGGAACTTGCAATACTTGATTTTATTTATTACTGCACCGACTTGAGTGGTTAACTTCCTGCGCAATGCTTTATAGATACAGTAAACTTTCAATTCAGCAGTACATACCTCCGTATTTTTCTTCAAAAGGATTTCATTATAAGTATACTTCTCATATCCAATATTGTCAAACTTATAGCAATATGTTTTGGAATACAGGCCCTATGAAAATGATACGCAACGAAAAAAAGCTGCTCGCGAAGCCTATTTGGCTGCAACTTTATTCCTGAACCTCCAAATGTAAAAGTTAGCTTGAAAATAAAAAACAGTCAGTTTGACAAATTGCAAAGTTAGTTTGATAAATGTGAAAATTAGAGGTGGACATAATAGGACAGCAGAAAAAATACAACATCAAAACTTCTCACTAAGAACGAACTGCGGGAACGTCACCAGAACAATTTTCAAATAAAAAATAGGATTATTCCTATAAAATTAATATGCTGCAAGCCATATTCATTTCCATGAGGAGTGGATTCCGTTGGAAGCAAGAAGGATCCGGCGAGCCAAAAGTAAATAAGAAGCACTATACAGAAGTTAAAAGGTTACATTTCCTTTCAGCATGGTAAATAGTTAGACAATTGATACTTATATAGCTATAAATTACATAATAACACAGTAGTCAAGTGAGCCTATTGAGTTTCTCAAAGCAACAAGCAACCAGCAATAGCTCCCAAAGCACCAACACCATAACTAACGCCATTGTATGGGACACCACCGGAAGATGAAGAAGATTTGCCAGACTCCTGAGAACCACCAGACGATTTCGAACCACCAGAAGATTTCGAACCACCAGATGACTTCGAAGACTTTGCACCAGCAGAAGACTCGGAACCGCCAGAAGACTTTGAGCCACCTGAAGATTTTGAGTCAGCAGAAGATTTTGCACCAGCGGAAGACTTGGAGCCTTTCGAAGATTTTGAGTCAGAAGACTTGGATGAGTCAGCTCTCACAGCGAGGCCTGGTCTTTCAACACCTTGAGCGGTGATAGAGGTAGCAATTAATAATAAGGATAAGACACCGGAAGTTTTCATTTCGAGATATAGTAGTAGTTAATAGTTCAAAGTGAGATACATCCAGAAAGGACCCGGAATTACCATGCTATATATACATTCAGCTGTTTGAGGACACAACAGGTCTCCTATTATGGAACGGAAACCTGGGCACTCTGCTTTTGCTATAATTAGTATAAGCAATTATTACTGGCTATGTTAAAATTGTGAAATGCCTACCATGTGCCTAAAAATCTATGCAGCTAAATATAGTATTATCAATTTGAGCCTCACGTCAAACCGTATGTGGAATAGGCTCCCACCTTTCGCACTCAAATCGAACAAGTACCGCAATAGCTACCTATGGAATAACCTATCATTTCCATTCGTGGCTTTTTAAAGTGCATTAATATCAAAACGTATACATTGGGCAGAACCGTAAATAATGTATTAATAACTAGAGGCTGAGTTCGTGGCATAACTATCCCATGAGCTGCTGCAAGTCTTTTGACTAGAGTCTGCAAAACACAATCAGTTTTATGAGTGGCTGAGGGTGCAAAAAATAATCCTGATATTGAAACACGGGGACTTTGAAACACGGGGTGACACTACAATACAGGTCCAATTACACACCAAAAATAAATGACATTATAACATAAGACTCGAAAAAATGTTTCGTGATATGGTGAGGTATTGACTCTATTTTTAGGGCATCTTAACCCATGAAACCGCCTCCAGCGAGACACAAGTTCCTTCTAGTAAAATGAACTTTATAAATAGGAGTTTTTTTAGCGAAGTAAGCAGTCATATGATCACTAGTGGCTATTATCTCTTTTCTATTTTGTTTATCATTTTTAGAGTTCTGCGAGTTTGCATTGCCAGAAGATCCGTTGCTAGCACCACTATCGATATTGAAGGATTCAGGCTCTGGTCCAGCATCGTTGGTATTCTTTTTTACATCCCACACTCTAACAGTGTTATCAGCCCCACTACTGACTAAAACGCTTCCATCTCTCGAAAATGCTAAAGAATAGATGGACGACCTACCATGACCTCTCATTGTCTTCAATCTTCTACCTGAGCCAGCATCCCATATATTTACTACTGCATCTTCTCCCGCACTTGCTAACCATCTTCCATCTTGAGAAACCGCCATACAATTTATTGGCCCCGTGTGGCCCATAAATATACGAACTGAATGCCCAGTTTGAACGTCCCACATACGACACGTCTTATCTGACGAACCTGTAAACACATAGTTCGAATTTGGATGGAAATCAATGCAATCAACATCACTTATATGTCCTGCAAATATTCTCAATGGATAAATATGGTCAGTCGCCCATAATCTGGCAGTCTGGTCGTGAGATGCAGTTGCAAAATAATGCCCCAAAGGAGAAAATTTCACGTCCCATATAGGTTGATTGTGGCCCTTGTAAGAAACCAACGCAGAGTAAGAATCGAGCGACCATAACCTCACTGTCTTGTCTTCTGACCCAGAAATTAAATACCTATTGTCTGGGGAAAATGAAATCCCATACACGGGGCCACTATGGCCTATTAATTTACGACTATTTTCCGAATTATTCTTGTCTCTCTTGAAAACAGATTTCAATGGCTTACCATCAAGACTCCACAATTTTACAAAACTGTCTTGAAAGCCGGCAGCCATCAAATTGGAGTCTTCATTGAAATCTAAGCAAGTCATATCGTTGTTGGTGTTGTGAAAGGTGTACATACAAACAGATGGTGCACTTGCTTGTATAGCACCTAATTTTATTTTAGATCTCGAATCCTCAACGGCTAAAATTTGCCTTTTAATATCAGATTGATCTTTTAACGGCAATGGCAATAATTCCCTAGCAGGAGAATCGTCCTCTGGAGCTGTCATTTCTTGAAATTCTTCAACTAAAGATTTATCATTGACTTTGTCTGTCTTTTCATCTTTAACTTTTAATTCAGCTTCAACTTCTTTTTGTACTTCAGGGTCCATTGGCAACTTACCTAATTTGACCGGCTGCTCATTAAACTTCTCTACTTCGTTTGTTCTGGTAACAAATTCAGGGATACCTTCCTCTGGATTTGCTTCACCTTCTTGGTCAATTTTATCTGGCTTTGTAGTAGAGATTATAGGATTCAAGTATTGATTAATTATGCGAATTATTATTGCACCTCCAACAGCTTCATTTTCGTGTAAGAAATATAATAACAAGTTCATAGTAGTTTTGGACACGATGATTCTATATTTGTTTTTTCTATAGGCTTGGGCTAATTCGTTTTCGTCTAGATGCTCTGGTAATGATATCCCCGCCAATTTATTGATTTCCAAACCGTGTAACATTATGTGATCATCTTTGAATTTATCCAAAAATCTTTTTGCTTGCGATGAGAAGTTTTTGGCAATTAATTCTAGAAAGCAATGAATAAATATAGGATATAATAACCTTGATAACTCTGGTTTATATAAATCCAACGACGTATCAACCCAGCTTCTCAACATGGAATAAACTCTATAATAGATTTCAGGATCATTTTCACGCCTCTGTTTCTCTTCATAATCCTTGAGATCTCTCAATTCTTTCTCTTTCGCTAGTCTGAACTCCCTATCTCTAGAATCTCGAAGCTCTCGCTCTATTCGTACCTGCTTATCTCTTAAATCCCTCAATTCTCTTTCATGTCTACTAGCCCTATCTTTCAAATCCTTTTCTCTTTTAGAAATTTCAACTGGGCTTGCCAAGTTAGTTGTCGCGGGACTAACTGCTGGTACAGCTGGTGTTGGTGTATTTGAACTTTCTAATCTAAGCATAGACTCAGTTCTGTGATACCCTTTTTTATTAAGGTACTCCAACACAATTCTGTTCAAATCAGCTTGAGAAAACTGAGGTTGCTGAACTCTGTTAGTTTGCAGGGTCGCTTGGGCCAGCTGTGCTCTTGCCGTGGCTTGTTGGGGTCGCACCTGCTGTTGTCCTGTTCTAGCTTGCGAATTTGGCGATTGCTGATTACTACTAGAATCATTGGTTTGATTACTTTCCACTGCCATTCTGATTAAATATAAGTTGGATTAATCATATAGGTTGATCATACACTAGTTAATCATACTATCAGAATTTTGTCGATTTTTAAACAAGTGCGACATTACACGACATTACACGACATTTCTGTATAACTGGTTCCCATTAATAAATATATGCTTATACGACTATATAAGTATATCCAGTAGACTAAAGGGTATTAATAATGGGCTTGGCTGTATCCCAAGGCCCCTGTAGCTCATTTTTATACTTTTGAAGAAATAAAAAGTACGCAGGCAACACAAATGCAATTCCAAGTTGAGCTAAAATCCACACCATGAGTACTTTGTAGCTTATTAGTTCCCATATTAAGTAATACACCACATTTAAGAGAGATAACACTAACGCCCTATGATATAGTGGCTGTGATAAATGCTTCCTGATACTAAAGTCGAACAAAGGTAATAAAATATTTACTTGCACTGCAAATAAAATAAAGCAAAACACCTGGACCGTAGAATTCAATCTTGATGCAAGAACTATTGCATTAGAAAGGGAGATGTTGGTCGAAAGTATAGGCATGTAGCGTGTAATTGAAGTGTTCATTGCGTAATCGTGAAATACTGTATTTGCAATGCACAAAATAAAGGATAAAGCCCAGATGGAATCGGAAGAAGAAGATCTAGTTAAAGACTTCAAGACAGGCGATAGTACTAAAAGAATAAATATTATGAGGAGAAATGACTTTAGCTTTGGACTATGGCCTGGCGATGATGTAGGTTGCAGGTAATGTCTTGGCACCTTGTATTCTAATTTCGAGCTGTGAGCAACTCTATTTATTTGATTCCAAATTATGAATCCTAAGATCGATAAGCAGCTTCCAATCAAGGAAGGCCACAAGAAATTCCAATGCTCATGGTATATTCCTGTGAACGTTAACACAACTAGTAATAAGTTGGACAAATGGAACACAATCAACATGAAGTCTTCCACCAACTTCCAATAGGAATGTTTAGCCACCGATGTGTTTCGCTTCAACTGTGCAAGAAACGATTCATCCGTGTAATTGTCCGGATAAGGCTGTTTCAAATATAACAACTTTTTCCATGGAGCATGCTTCCTTCGGAAAGGTGATCTGGACCTGGACATGGGCATATGTGTCAATTTGTTTTTTTGGTTGTACGGTGTATTCAATGTATTCATTTCAACATAGTATTCAGCTAGTTATCATCAACGGATAAGAAAAGGAGCAAGATGCATGCACTGATAGGGCAATATTTTGAAGAATAACTTCTGCAAGAATAGAATGGGAATGCTAGCTTAAGCCACAAATACCTTCGAATTGGCTTGCTTCAACTGCAAAACTTGAAAATTATCGGCTTAGTACTTATTAAATATAAGTGCGCAGTAGAAATATCAATTACGTAAACGTTGATATAAATATTCACTTCAGCATTCAAGATAACAAAAGGAGTTTAATTGGCACTAAAGTAATTGCTAATATGCCTAGCACGAAATACGACGTTGATAACACGCATGATCCCAATAATGATAACAACAATATTTCCAACAGACTAATAGTCCCACATCATACATACAGCAATTCAGTATCATCTATTTCATCAAGCTTACCGTCGGGCATGGGGGGAAACAATGGGAACTTTAGGATAAGTAGAGCAGGTTCTAGTCAGACACGATTGTCAAGAATGACTACAAGTAATACAGAATCGGTATATCCTAATGCAGATTCTCAAAGTGTGAAGACCACAGATAGGATACCTACTACTAAACCAAGCGTTACATACCTGGATAAATTATGGACCCAGATTGATGTCCTTGATGATGTTAAAAACATGTCGGAACGAGTGAGGCTGAAAGGATCGTTTTTTAACAATAGATTCAATGATGAGTTAGCGAAATTAAAGCATCTGCAGAATAAGTTGTTTGAAGTAATGTCCACGCAGCATTTTACAAATGATACTAACAAGGAGCGTCAAAAAAAGTTGTACAAGATCAATGCTGACACTCCTACTCAAAGCGTAACGCAGGGGCTTAATCAAATATCCGAAGAAGGTGAGAGAAAAAATACTGAGGGCATGAAGGAGTTTTTTGATGAAGAGGTTAAAGACCTGAAAGACATTATATACAGAAAGCAAAATTTTGACGAAATCAACCACTATGTCGAAGAAATTAAGGTAAATCTAAACTTCGTCGGCGAATCAATGAAGAAATTCGACGAAAGTACCAGGGATTTATGGTAGTTAATATGAATTCGCTTCCTACACCACTAATTCAGATAGGCAGTGATAAAAGATACTCAGGACGGGATTTGCATCGAAAAGCTTCCAAGCTTCTATCATAGTTTTATGAGCTGACTTTTCTCTTGCGGGTTTCAGAAGAGGCAAAATCAGGTGAAACAGACCTAGGTAAATGAACCTAGTGTTCGGCTTTTTTCTGGAGTGCAGTTTATAATAGTGGAGATAATGCCGGGCAATATTCATCCGTCGCGGAAAAACTAACAACTCCGCAGGCATTTCGGATAAATGTTTTGGACGGAGAATTTGTATCTATGTTGGTATATTAGTTCTTTTAGCTAAAGAAAATACCGCTAAGTATATAGCTCAAAGTTGTGCACCTCACCCTAATACATCAGGCCTGTTCAGCCATACTTAGAGCTTAAATGTAACATAATGTTTGAGTAAAAAAAATCCGAAATTACGAGCCCTTTCTCCTATTCTCGAACTACATTGTCTTTTTCTTTTAGTATAACCTGTTCGATAAAATGAAAAGTAATATAAAAAAACCGTAAATCGTCGTAGCTACTGAAAGAAATATTTCAGACACTCGTCACGAATACTGTATCAATAGTAAAATAGTAAAATGGTTCATTTGGGTCCTAAACCACCACAGCATAGGAAGGGTACATTCACTGATGTTCCTGAAGATCTCATGAAAGAGTTACATGTGTTGGAACAAGCTTTAACTATTTCGTCAGATACGTTGAAGAAAATCACCAACCATTTCATCGGGGAATTGGAAAAAGGGTTATCTAAACAAGGAGGAAATATTCCTATGATTCCAGGATGGGTTTTGGATTACCCAACTGGCAAAGAAAAAGGAGACTACTTAGCTATTGATTTGGGTGGAACTAACTTGAGAGTTGTTTTGGTCAAGTTGGGAGGTAATAGAGACTTCGACACCACACAGTCCAAGTTTTCTTTACCTGAAAATATGAGAACTGCAACTTCTGATGAATTATGGGACTTTATTGCTAAATGCTTGAAGAAGTTTGTTGATGAAGAATTTCCAAATGGATGTTCTGAGCCTTTACCATTAGGGTTTACTTTTTCTTACCCAGCAACCCAAAATTCGATTAATACTGGTATATTACAAAGATGGACCAAGGGTTTTGACATTGCTGGCGTCGAGGGTCATGATGTTGTCCCAATGTTGCAAGAAGCTATCAAGAAAGTTGGTGTTCCAATCGAAGTTGTTGCTTTAATCAATGATACCACGGGGACATTAGTTGCTTCTATGTACACCGATGCTGAAACGAAAATGGGATTGATCTACGGTACCGGCTGTAATGGTGCATACTACGATGTGGTTGGTGATATTCCAAAGTTAGAAGGGCACATGCCAAGTGATATCTCAGCTTCCTCTCCAATGGCTATCAACTGTGAGTATGGTGCTTTTGATAACGAACTTGTTGTCTTGCCAAGAACCAAGTACGATATTCTCATAGACAAACAATCGCCAAGACCAGGGCAACAGTCATACGAAAAAATGATCTCAGGTTACTACTTAGGTGAAGTTTTAAGGTTGATCTTGCTCGACTTAACAAAAGAAAAGAAGTTAATATTCAAGGATCAAGACTTGTCTAAATTAGAGCAAGTGTTCATCATGGATACTTCATTCCCATCAAAGATTGAGGAAGACCCATTTGAGAACTTAAGTGATGTCCAAGAATTGTTCCAATCTGTTTTACATATCCAGACGACCTCTGCTGAAAGAAAAATCATTCGTCGTCTCGCAGAATTGATTGGTGAAAGATCTGCAAGATTATATGTTTGTGGCATTGCAGCCATTTGTAAGAAGAGAGGCTATAAAACCGCTCATTGTGCTGCTGATGGCTCTGTCTACAACAAGTACCCAGGTGTCAAGGAAAGAACAGCTAAGGCTTTGAGAGACATTTTTGATTGGGAAACAGAAGAGGACCCAATCACTATTGTCCATGCCGAAGATGGTTCTGGTGTTGGTGCTGCCATAATCGCTGCTTTAACTCAAAAAAGATTGAAACAAGGTTTATCTGTTGGTCGTACTGACTAACTCATCCTGTAAATACTGGTTCATGTCTTTAGAATTAGATTACCATGAAGCTTTAGCTAGAGAACATGTAAAGACTGTATTGGTCACGTGGTCAATATTATATCTCAATCGTAAAATTATAGGATGTCTACTCTATGGGCTAAGTAGAGCGAGAGCCATGTCAGCCAAGTATAGCGAATCTAAATGGACACTGGTGGGGGGCGATGATAGTGATAGTCAAGCTTCTGGTCAGCAATTTGTGGAAGAAACAAAAGATTTGTTGGATGACATTTTACCAAATGCGGGCGAAGAGTCCAACGATCTAAGCACTTCTCAAAGCCAGCTGTTAATGAACGAAACTAGTGAAGTTGACGAACAAAACATCAATAGGTTAGAAGAGTATGGAACACAACGGGAAGAAACTGTGTATACAATTAATTTATGGACAATTTTACGTAAGGGATCAATAAACCTAGTTTTACCTTTTATAAATGGTATGATGTTGGGGTTCGGAGAAATATTGGCACATGAAATCGGGTTTCGTTACAATTGGATTGGTGCCAAGGTCCAACCTCCGAGAAGAATTGTGCAAAAGAACAGGCGAAATGAATCAACATTTTTATAATAGCTTTTATATAATTCAATAATCGTAAATTAAGTACTTATCCAATTTTACAGTCTTTATGTGCTATAATTTCTTTAGTTGCTGTACTAGTTTGACCCAATACATTCTCCTAGTACAACTAATGTTGAATAATACCTAGTGCCGTATTTTTCCGAGAACGATGAGTGGACTTTTGAGGCCAAAAAGTCCGAAATTTTAACACTCTAGAGAATTGGTGCCTTAGAATTTTCATAAATTCTTACTTTGGCTACAACTACAATCTGCTAATTGATTATTTAAAGAGATTTTTCAAGCAATTATTGGTAATGACTGACTCTAGAATAGAAACAGATGCTTTCGGGGAAATAGGTGTTCCTAGTAATAAATATTGGGGAGCCCAAAGCCAGAGATCGTTAGGCAACTTCGATATTGGGGACATTAGGATGCCAGAATCGATCATAAGAGCATTTGGGGTATTGAAAAAGGCAGCAGCAGTAGTTAACGAAGGATTTGGAATTTTAGATCCTAAGTTGGCAGCAGCTATTATACAAGCGGCCGGTGAGGTTGCAGATGGTAAGCTCACAGAGCATTTTCCTTTAGTTGTCTATCAGACAGGATCGGGGACTCAATCAAATATGAATGCCAACGAGGTGATATCAAACAGAGCCATTGAAATTTTGGGAGGTGAAATGGGATCAAAAAAGCCCGTACACCCCAATGACCACTGCAATATGTCCCAGTCTTCGAATGACACTTTTCCAACAGTTATGCATATTGCGGCAGTTACTGATATCTGCAATAACCTATTGCCTTCATTAACGGCTCTTCGTGATGCTTTAAATCATAAGGCGAAAGAATTTGATCAGATTATCAAAATAGGTAGAACCCATTTGCAAGATGCGACACCTCTAACATTGGGCCAAGAATTTTCTGGATACGCTCAACAATTGACATTCGGTATCGAGAGAGTCAAACAGACACTCCCAAGGTTATCATACTTAGCTCAAGGGGGAACAGCTGTGGGTACTGGTCTAAATTCTAAGAAGGGCTTCGATACTAAGGTTGCAATTGAAATTTCGAAGCTCACTGGATTGAAATTTGAAACGGCACCTAATAAGTTTGAAGCATTGGCAGCGCATGATGCTTTTGTTGAAGCTTCAGGTGCATTGAACACCTTAGCTACTTCTCTTTTTAAGATTGCAAATGATATTAGATATCTTGGGTCGGGGCCAAGGTGTGGTTACGGCGAATTGTCGCTACCCGAAAACGAACCAGGCTCTTCAATTATGCCCGGTAAAGTAAATCCAACCCAATGTGAAGCTATGACTATGGTTTGTGCGCAGACCATGGGTAATCATACTACTATTACATTTGCTGGCGCATCTGGCCAATTCGAATTAAATGTTTTTAAACCTGTTATGGCAAGCAACCTATTGTCATCCATAAGATTACTTGGAGATGCTTGTAGGTCGTTCAGAATTCACTGTGTTGAAGGAATTGTAGCCAACAAAGAAAAGATTTCTTCAATTTTGAATGAATCACTTATGCTTGTAACGGCATTGAACCCAAGAATTGGCTACGATAATGCCTCGAAGGTCGCCAAAAATGCCCACAAGAAAGGAATTACTCTAAAAGAGTCTTGCTTGGATTTAGAAATTCTATCTGAAGAAGAATTCGACAAATGGGTCAGGCCCGAAAATATGCTTGGTCCAAAAGACTAAAACTCTATTACTTATATACACTAATATAGACTATGTCTCAACGTCATGTTGAACATCCTCTCTTTCACTAAATAGCTCGTAATTTCTATTCTTTCCTATAGGAAATCGCCTCTTTTCTCCGCATGTATTACAAGTATGGATCAATATATCATTACGGGGCTCTTTCGACTTAGAATCATTCGATAGCTGTATGTTCATGCTAACACCTACGACTAACACACTTTGACACCGTTTGCATATGCTTCGTTTCATCAGTGGAGTAATTTTCGAAACCGCTTTCTTGGAAACTAGATTTACGTTTCTTGCCAATGCTCTTGAGAGAATCTTATACTTCTGAATACATGCAAAATGATTAGATGCTTGATAAATATATGATATTCGAGCATAATGGTCCATATGCTGTACCGACTTTGGAATTTTTTTACCTTCGCCTTGTTTACCTTGTTTACCCTGTTTCATCAGCCCTAAAAGTCGAATTCTTCGAAATATATTGCAAATATCTTAAATTCATGTCCATCTGTATAGGATATTATTGCGACATTTTAGTGACTATGTCGTACATGCTTTTGGTATGGAAAAATAGGTCCAATTGTAGACAAAATAGAGAACTATTGAATATTACTAAAGTATTTCTTGATATAAATATAATTAAGCCTGTTCATAATGAGTGGTTACGATAGTGCTTTATCCATTTTTTCGTATGTAAATTTGTTGAAGTGGTACTAAGATAATTGGTGATATATTCTATGCGATTGCCACCCAAAGCGATAAGATATACTAACACACAATAGGCCAGATGGACACGTTTTTCGTAAGTATTGATGGAGTTTTTTAACGAATTGATAGGAACTAGGATACTAACAAAGATTTAGAGGTTGAATATGCTTCAGAAGCCGTCAAAAGAGGTACATGTGCCGTAGGAGTGAAAGGAAAAGAGTCTGTGGTATTGGGTTGCGAGAAGAGAACGACGTTGAAGTTGCAAGATCCCAGAATTACGCCTTCTAAGATATGCAAGGTTGACAATCATGTATTGTTGGCATTTGCAGGGTTGAATGCAGATGCAAGAATTTTGGTCGATAAGGCACGAGTTGAAGCTCAATCGCATAGATTGACATTAGAAGATTCAGTATCTATCGAGTATTTGACTAAATACGTTGCGGGTGTTCAGCAAAAATACACTCAATCTGGTGGTGTTAGGCCTTTCGGAATTGCAACAATAATTGCCGGTTTCGATAGTAACGATAATGTGCCCAAACTATACCAAACTGAACCTTCGGGAGTTTACAATGCATGGAAAGCGCATGCCATTGGTAGGTCGTCGAAGACTGTAAAAGAATTTTTAGAAAAACATTATGAGGAAGAAATGAGTGATGAGCAAACTATCAAATTAACAATCAAGTCTTTGCTAGAAGTGGTTCAAACTGGAGCTAAGAACATTGAAGTTTCTGTCTTAAAATCAGGTGATAGAATTGAGAAGTTAACTGTTGATGAGATCAAAAAGTACGTGGATGAAATCGAAGCGGAAATCGAAGCAGAAGCTCAAAAGAAAAAGCCTAGATCTAGAGATGCTTAAAGTGAGTAGGATTTTGCATTCTAATAAATATTATATTCGTATAAGCAATTTTTGTAAGTTACGTTTTTCCTAGCTTGTAAGTAAAATGAAAACGGTAGAATTGTATTCCTGTCACTGAAGCTTCTATAGTACCTTCGAATTTATTTCGTAAAATACAGATTAATATACATTAATATATTTACCATGAGATCTATTTTTTTGTCTTCGTTTTTTTGGCTTTTGTCGCCTTATTATCGCTTCCACCTTTTCTCTTTTTATCAGTGGAATCTTTTGGTTTCGCAACAGCCTGGAAGAAACCATCTAGTCTTCCTTGTACTCCCCCTTTCAAACCCTTCTTTAACTTCTCTGCACCACTTCTTATTCTGTCTTCACTGAAACCCTTCTTTTTAACCATGTATTCTACAAGGCCGTCTACATCAGGCTCTTTCCACTTTAGATTAATTTCACTTGAATCAAGAACATCAGGTTCCAAGAAAAGCGTCCTAGCTTCATCATACGGCCAGTTTTCAGGAACTTTGAAATTAGTCTTATCAGGATTAGATCTCAAATACTCTACTATATTATCCAAAGATCCATGTTCTTTAATCAATTTGAAAGCCGTTACAGGACCCACACCTTTAATAGTTTCACAGTAGTCACAACCTAGTAAAATACATAAGTCAACGAAAGTTCGTTTATCCATTCCCAAACCCTCTAACACCTTTTCATAGTTGATCTGATCAATTGGCATCTTTCGTGCTTCTGAAAACGTTAAATGCCTTAACAAGTATGGTGGTTGATAACATAAAGTATCCATATCTTCTGATGCAGCTCCAAACACCTTTCCTGTTCTGGCCAATACCGCACACTGAGCTTCTGCTTCGCAAGGAGCATCTACGTATGGAATACCCATTAGTTCAAGTAATTTTTTAGCTTCATCGTTTTGTTCTCTGGAAACTCTAACCATTCTCTTCTCGTATCTCATGATGTCTTCAACCGTCCCTTCTTCTTTAAAATCATCTCTTTGTTTCTCTGCTTCTACTCGTTTGAGCAACCGTTTCTCTAACTCACCTCCTTTCAAAACAGGTGGTTTTCCATCGAAAACATATACTGGCTTGATACTATTTTCAACTAATCGAATGGTACGATAAAACATACCCAGTAAATGAGATGTAGTCTCTCCTTCCTCGTTAGTCAACTGCTGCCCTTCTGCTTGTCTAACAGCTATTAAGAATTGATATAAGCACATTGATGCATCGATGGCAATCTTTCTCCCAAATAGGTTTTTCAATTGAAATTCTTTGAATGCCTCAGGAGCATGTTCCTTGATTAGTTGATTAAGGCCTAGTTTCGAAGTCAGTTATCTATTCCAATGATATTATTTCCTACCATACATACCTTTAACACCCATGGTTGACGTTAGTGGCTTCTTCCTAGTTCATGAACTTTTCAAAAAAGACTACGCGTTAAATATCGCGCGTTAGGAAAGTTAACTATGGATACATTAAATCTATATACTATGGTGCTACTAAGCTAGGTGTTTTTTTGCTACTTCGTAAAGAAGGATGAAGGTTACATAGAGGACACCATGAATGACCAATCACCTGTCACAGGATCGTAGGATTTGAAATCCATGCCTGGTAAAGTCTTTAAATTATCGATATGGCGACGAACAAACTCACTCTTTGGGTCTAAAATAGGTAATTTGTCAGACTTATTAATAGGGTAGCACCCTTCAAGAGTAATTTTGCTTGGAAGATTCAAGCCTTCCCCTTCTTGTGGTTTGTTGTCATCAGGATAAACTATGCAAGATTTAGAGCCGAAAATGATTAAATTCCCAGTAATATCATCCAAGTTTACGAAACTGGACAAATCTACTGGTTGTAAGAATTCAATTTGACCATAATGCTTACGACCAACAGTAAAGTTCTGCACTGACCGCAATTCAGACAATGATTTTTTCTTTAAGTCTGCAATAGAAGGTGATGTCCAGTATCCGTCATCGTCGACAGGAACAGCAGGTGCATCCTTATTGTTGGAAGACGCTGATGCTAACACACGAGGTGTTGATGCACCATTACTTTCAATATTGTCAATTTCCGAACTTTCATCTTTGTTGAGTACAAACGATACTTGCTTAGAGGGAGTGTATTGACCTTGTTCCGTCGCAAGTAAGGAATTGCTGTCACTAGGAGACTTCGATTTGTCGAGGACCAACTCCTTGAACGAAGCTCTAGGAGTAAAGATATCTGAAGAAATAATTGCTTTATCAGTACTGCTGGTAAAGATGGTTTCTTTGCTTTCAGGGCTTGTCATACTGGTATTGGCACTAACCGGGCTGGGCGACTTTTTAGGTAACGCACTTGGCTTGAATAATGGTGCTATTCTATGGGCAGTTCCTAAAGTCACAGGCTTCTTAGCACGTTTAGATGAATTGACTTGAGTGGCGACTGGAACAGTACCATTGCTCTGTTGTTGGGAGCCGGTGATACTCTGGAATAAAGGATTATCGCCGTATGGGTTCTGGCTGCTAATGTTGGTTAATGGTTGTTGTTGCTGTTGTTGTTGGCCCTGATTTTGATTATTGTTAGAACCAAAAATACCGCCCCCTAGACCATTGGCTGTGCTATTAGCATTATTGCTGTTTCCAAACAACCCACCAGATGTAGGAGGAGTAGCATTTGTTGTACTCTTATTACCAAACAAGCCACCTCCAGTATTAGTAGTCGAACCTAGTGTGTTAGTTCCAGAGTTACTGTTATTGCCAAAGAGACCCCCTGAAGTATTAGTATTTGAACTAGGATTACCTCCAAATAGACCACCTGAAGTTCCAGTAGAATTATTATTTCCAAATAAACCACCCCCTGAAGATGTTGAGCCTGATGGCTTACTTCCAAACAAACCACCTGATGTGTTGTTATTCTGGGAGCTACCAAATGCATTTGTAGAATTTGTATTATTCTGGGACCCAAATAACCCTCCCGTATTTCCAGCAGGCTTGTTTCCTCCAAATAATCCACCGCTAGTATTATTGTTTTGAGTCGTATTCCCAAAAAGACCGCCCCCAGATGGTGCAGGGTTGTTTTGGTTATTTCCAAATAATCCTCCAGTATTTGATGCAGGCTTACTACCAAATAGCCCGCCCGAAGTATTTGTGTTATTATTCAGACCTCCGAATAATCCTGAAGAAGTATTATTATTCTGCCCAAATAAGCCACCATTACCTCCTCCTGTATTAGTATTATTCTGGCCTCCAAACAAACCACCAGAAGCTGGTTTATTAGCTCCAAATGCACCACCAGAAGTATTGTTTTGTGAGTTCCCGAATAGTCCACCCCCAGAATTTCCAAATCCTGATGTGTTATTGCTAGAACCAAATGCATTATTGGTGTTAGAGTTACTGCCACCGAACAACCCGCCACCTGTATTAGTGTTTTGGGAATTCCCAAATGGTGAATTACTAGTGTTTGCACCGAAAGGATTGCTGGCATTATTAGCTGCTGAAGATGCGTTCGCTCCGAATCCGGAAGCTGTGTTACCTCCGAAAGGTGAGTTACTATTGTTGGTCGAACCAAATGCACCTCCTGTATTGCCTGATCCAAAAGGTGGTGCTCCAGCGTTAGAAGAGCCGAAAGCACTTGGCTTATTCGCACCAAACGTATTTGAGCCACCGAATGTCGAGGCTCCAGTATTTCCCCCAAAGGCAGACGTACTATTGTTGCCCCCAAACGCTGAGGTGCCAGTATTCGAACTTCCGAATGGAGAGTTGTTTTGACCACCAAATGCCGTACCAGTATTGTTAGCACCAAATGCTGAACTCGTGTTGTTTGACCCAAATGGAGAATTACTATTTTGTGCTCCAAAAGCTGAATTAGTATTTGCAGAAGCACCAAAAGGTGAGTTGTTAGTATTGGTGCCTCCAAAGCCCGAAGCAGTATTATTGTTATTGGATCCGAATCCAAACCCTCCGGTTGTGGAAGAAGTTCCAAAACCCCCTGCAGAAGGTGCCCCAGCGCCATTGGCATTTCCAAATCTTCTATTTTGCTCGTAGTCTTTCAAACGTAATTCCTCGAAAGAGAAGTTTTTGTATTCTGGCATGGAACTTATATTTTGGAATACATTTGTTCCACTGGCATCTTTTTCAGTGTAGGCAGCAAATGGCTTACCACCAGTACCATTGTTAACATTAGGGTCAACATTTCCTCCACTCACCCCAAACGCCGAGTTAGATGATGCTCCAAATGGTGAAGTATTATTGTTTGTTGGTGTACCAAAACCTCCCCCAAATGTCGACTTATTGGACCCGAACAATCCACCACTTCCGGTATTTGTAGACCCAAATGCGGAGCCACCCATATTGTTCGACGCTCCAAAAGCTGACGTGTTCGATGCATTGTTGTTAGCTGATCCAAAAGGCGAGGTGGTATTTGATGATCCAAACATGCCTCCAGTATTAGCTGTATTATTAGCTCCAAATGCTGATGTGGTATTACCAGATCCAAATGCGCCACTACCTCCGAACCCTCCAGTCGGTTGCCTATTAGCATTATTTGAACCAAAGATTCCGCCCGATGTAGTGTTGTTAGTTGCATTGCCAAAAGGTGATGTACTAGCTGTATTATTGTTAGCGGTTCCGAATGGCGAAGTGGTATTACCGCTATTCCCGCCAAATCCACCAAATCCTGAAGTAGACCGACCAAACATAACTGAACTATAATCACTTTAATGTGATGTCTTGCTTGATTTGTATATTGATAGTACTATTTCTTCGAATATTGTTTATACTATTAATTTTAGTCTCATTGATCAAAAAATGATAATCGTGTATTTACCAAAAATATAGAAGTATGAACTAAGAGCCTTCGTCTACCTTTGTCTTTTTGTTTAGCATTGTACTTATATCTGAACTTGCTCCTCGCTTACTGTTAGCCTTGGTTTTCTTTGTCGACTTTGCTTCAAATTTTTTCAAATGTTCAACTCTATCTTTTGCACCTAGCTTCGACAATTCTTCCAGCTTAGTCTTGAACTCCGAATCATCTGCCAGCTTACCTTGTAGCCATTCAAGAAGCTTGATTTCTTCACCATATATTGAGTCATCGTTTTCCACTGGTGTCTCTAATATGATAGGAATATTTTGCAATTTTTCAAAATTAGCGATCACCCTAAATACTTCCAAGCCCAAGAAGCCGTATCCCAATTTTTGATGAAGGTCTCTGTTAGCTCCCAACGGAGCCTTTGAATCATTTAGATGGATTGCGCTCAAGTACTCCCACCCAATTTTGTCTTCGAAGAGTTTCCAAAACGTATTAAATTTTTCCTCCGTTGATATATCGTAGCCTGCGGCAAATGAATGGCATGTGTCAATGCATACGCCTACTCTTTTCTTATCCTCAACCATTTCTATTACATCTTTAATGTCTTGCAAATCGGAACCAATCAAATTCCCATGGCCAGCCATATTCTCAATAACAATTTTCACGAATGATGTTTCTTTGATTGCCCTGTTGATATTTTTGGCCAATTTTTTCAATGCCTCTCCGTGGTCAGAATCCAAGCTTGACCCTGGATGGAAATTATACAAGCCTATGTTTAACTTCTCACATCTTTGCAAATCATCTAAAAACGAGTCATACGCCTTTTGCTCCTTTTCAGCATCCGGATTAGCCAAGTTGATGAAATAAGACCCATGGGGAAGGATATCCGTTCTTGGATTGTATCCATATTGCTTACACAAATTAGCAAATTTTTCTACTTCTTCGTCCTTGATAGCAGGAGACAACCATTTCCTAGGTGATTTCATAAATAAGGCAAAGCTGTTCGCGCCAATGTCCATTGCGTTGGTTATTGCTTTAGATATACCTCCAGCCATTGCCACATGAGCACCAAATTTGTATTTACAATTTGTATCTCGAGTATACCTGAAGCTGACATTTTCACTCAGCGACTTTTTGGTTGTATTTTTAGCCATAGTCTTCGAAGTAATAGTTTTAGTACTAATGAATAACGGTTAGTATTTCCTCTTGTGGTACATCCTGTTGAATAACATACACTTTGAGTGGCATGGCTTCATTTGTATTAGTTACTACATTTCGGTGTGAAAAATTGTTAATGCGAATTGACCATAACGATCTATACAGTCTGGCAATATAATATTGTGCTTAAAGTCGTATGTACATGGTTGAGTGATGGCTCATCTTTCAAGTGAGTCGGAACCATGCTGAAAGCAATCAGTAGAAGAGTCTGGGAATAAAGTTTTGAACAAGTCATATCCATTTTCATGTGGGACGCTTGAAGAAGTATCATATAGTCTATCTCTTCTCTTTATGTGCTTTTTTGATGATTGAGGTGTGGTAGTTATTACATGGGGATGGTAAGTATCCAAGTTATTCTGAGTTCTTACGGAAGGATCGCAATAGGCAAGTGATGCAAGTAAGGTATAATATGCGTCATTAGCAGCATTATGAAGATATCCGTGTGGTATGTTCACCAGCCTTAGTATCCCTCTTAACGAGCCTCCGGTTTCATAAGTAAGTCTGTAAAGTCTAGCAGTATCGACTACCGGGGTTTGTTCAGGAAACTGGACACCGAAACTTCGGAGCCATTTTAAATCACCTTCAATATGATGACCTACTAAAACTATGTCTCCCCTGCTTTTATTGACGTATCTTTTTACAATGGCGTCAACAAAATTCTTACTTTCCTTGAGACTCAACCTGTACGAAGTTCCTCCCATAAAATTGTGTTTATTGTTTGGACAAAACCTACCATTTACCATCTTTGCGTGTTCTTCCACTATTACGTGAATCAGCTTTATTGTAGGAAATATCGATCCTTCCAGCTCTTGTGGATCATATATCGCTAATCCGATCTCTGTGACCTTGTTAGTATTTCTTTCCCATGCCTCTATGTCTACAGCGATGAGCACTTTCTTTCTCAAATAGACATTTTCCATCCACTTCTTCAAGTCCATTATTTGACCTTCTCCTTTAAACTCGAACTTCACGTTTCTGAAGTACTTATCCAACGTCTCCTGATACAACGACGGCAGTTCTTCTTTATTCTTAAGGGTTGTAGTGTTAGATGTCCCCATATTTAAATGGTAATTCTCTGACTTCTTTGTCGATGTTGCTATAGAACTAGTCCGTATGCAACACAATCTAGTTTTCAATATTTGTCTATTCAACACACTAATAGACCTTAACGTCTGTGAAAGCATTAATCTTCAAAGACTTACTTTTTGGACAAACAAGTAGGCTTAATTGATTATCTGGAAATTTCGCAAAGCGTTCTACTTATTTCTAAGATAAATCCAATATAATATTTTCTTTACATAGTTATAGAGATGTCGGATGACAATGAGCTAGTTGAAAAGATACAGTTGCTTAAGAATCATCCGAATAAAGAAGAAATCACATTCGTGGTTGAAAATGCTCTCAATGGTTCATCTAACCTGCCTCTGAGGCTACAACTAGTGACTACTTTATTGAATTTCACTATTCCAGAAACGTACAACTTGCTTCCTTGCCCAGTTCAAAAACAGATTCAACGGTCCTTTTATAGCACTGCTGGTTTGGCCAATTTGGTAAGTAGGATCAATTTGCTCAAGCATGAAGGGAAAGGTTCAGAGGTGTTACTACAGAGCTTGATGGAAATTCTTACAAAGTGCTTCGATACGGGTTTAATTGGCAGCTTAATTCTGGATAGTACTAATTTGTCTGAAGTCAAAGAGATAGATAAATTGTTGTTTAAAGGAAAATGCTTTGGGGTCGTAAATGAAGTAGTAATCAATTTTAGCATAGAGTTACAAAGTAATATTTTTGACTCTGCTGATAACTATGTGGGATATTTCAACCATGAATTGTTATCCTTGTTCAAAAGCCATGTGGATTTAGGATTCATCAATATGTTTATACATTCTTTGGGTTCATTCAATTCAAGTAGTTCAGCTCAGTATTACGATTTGATGTTCGATGAGCAGAATTGGTCGTATGCTGTTAGCTCCTATAACATTATGAAGAAATTCGAAAAGAAGAATTTCTTATTGAAGCTAATTACCAGTTTTATTGCAAGAAAATACCTTGCATCTAATGTTTCGAGTGACAGATTTCTCTCTCTAGGATTGATATTGCATCCACTCTTCGATCAGAATTTAGTGGATGAAATGTTCTTAGATAAAATAATTTCATTGAGCAATTATCAAGTGAACATATTGATTGCCTTAATCTTGGCCTGTCTTCCAGACAACTCCTGCCATACTATAATTTTCAACTTACTCAAAAGATGGTCCGATGGAGATCTAATGAAATCAGAACCGATATCCAAGCAAGAATCGAGAACCCACCTACTAGTGCAACTACTTTTTCATTTTGAGAACACTTCATTCATCCAAGGTATACCTAAGAACCCTGACTTTCTAAAAGCTATTTCAAATAGGCTCAATTCATTCTCTAATAATGTGAAATCTTTGGGTGTTATACTAGCAGATAAACTCTGTGATTTCTGTGGAAGAGATAGGATTTTTCTGTTTGACAAGTACGATTTATATGGATCCATAATGCAGCTGGATTTTAACCTCAGAAAAGCGGATATAGAGAAAATGACAATTAAACAAGCTTGGCAAAATTTAAAAGAGCCAGATATTATTGAAGAACCAGTAGAGGAAGTTGCGGTGGAAACTCTACTGCCGGCTTTGACGAATTCTATTAGTAAAATCACCATTGCAGACAGAGATTCAGACGATGAATCAGAAGTCAGTAGTGATGAGGAAGATGATCCAACAATTACAACAAGATCCCATATTTCCAAACCTCTTTATATCAAAGAACTCCTTGATTATATTTCTACAGATAGTAAGGATCCGAGAGCGTATGATAAAATACGTATTGCCCTAGTTACTGCACCCACGCTAATTAGACAGAAAGCAAATTTTGGAAATGAGTTATCGTTCTATGCAGAAGATTTGTTGACACAGTTTATTGGGCTAATGAATACCTACGACCAGAATGATTTTGAAAGTCTCAGACTAAACTGTTTAATTGCTGTTATTGTTGCAAACCCGGACAGTACATTCTACTTATTTAGATTATTTCTAACTGGAGATTATTCTTTGAAACAGAGAATGTGTATTTTATCGGCCACTTCTTTGGCAGCCAGGGAACTAAAAGGGTTTCAGGACACTGTTGTTACCGCTTCCTATAACGAAAAGAAATTTTCATCAAAGATTTTGCCTGGTAAGTTACACGAGCAATTTATCTCGTTAGAGAATGGGTCTCAGGCTCCCTATGATTATTCTCCCATTGAGCCCTCATATGAATCAGTACAAAGAGAATTAATGCACGAAGCTTCAGAGGAAGCACAAAATAAGATCAACGGCGGTAAAGTTTTACGTGTATCCAGTACGTTGAAGAAAAAGCCTAATCAAACTAATTTGAGGCCAAAAATTTCGAACTTCCCTAAAATAATAGGATCTAATTTTTACTTTCCATTGGTTAATGTGTGGCATGAAGTCGGAGGAATATATATTGGACATTATTCTCCTATACTCATTGCACATTTTATAAAGACCTTAGCTCTAATACTACATGCAGCACACCCATCAGGCTTGAACATAAGTGATATGGTTAAAGAGTTTTTTCTCATAGTCACACCACTTATTCAGAGAGTGAATTTAGATGAATTGCAGGTCGTCGAAAGTATCGCTACTGGGATCTTATTAATTTGCGAAATTGTAGACGAACAGTATCTTATAATACATTATCACAATGAAGTAGAAATAATTAAAAAATGGCTAACACTATCATGGGATGGTATTATAGATGGTAAAGTGAAAAGTATGTGTGCTGGCTTGCTACTTCGTTTGAGCGACTTGACCGAAAAATTCGAAAGAGTTTTGCTTGATCAAATTAATGGCATGTTTTAAATAAATTAGATATTGTATTATATTCAAAATACTTATTAATCATTGACGAAAACATGATCCACCAGTTCTTCACAACTATCAAGATAAAAAAATTCTAAAGTTCTCTCCTTGACTTTCTTCTTTTGAGGCTTGCATTTGGTTTATCCAAGGAGCTTAAAGCTCTATTTTGAGGATCGCATAATTTCAAAGTTGGAAGTATGGTATAGTAGGCATCATTTCTGGCTTTATGTAAAAATGTATGGGGAAGATCAGCTGCCTATAATGCATTCTTCAAACTTGCCTCTTACATGCAATGTGTTGCAGCATAGATCCTTTGTGTATCTAAAACACCTATATCATCTGGAAACTATATTCCTAGTTTCTGCAGCCATCTGATGTCTCCTTTAACATTTTTGCTCACAAAGCGAGCTAGTAAATCTTGATAGTCACGAAAGTAGTATGCCACAGGCTTCTTGACCGATTTTACTGCATCTTCCTATGCCATCGCATAAGTCATTTTGTCATTGAAGCTGCTAGAATTATCGGGAACATCCTTGCCATTGAACTTTTCCATGTTTTCTTTAATCAGTATTTGAGTCAGTCTAATGCAGGTATCTATGCACTGGCTTTCTTTCTTGAACCGTAAATCGCTATGCCAAGCTCCGTCGCATAATCAGTTTTCTTCTCCTATGCTTCCACATCCATACAAAACAAAATTGTTCTTCTTTCAAATACTGATACATTGCCTATCACAATACTTCTTCGGCATTGTCGCGTATCAAATACCAATATGGTAACTGAGCTATGTATCTATTTATTATATGGTCATAATATCGCACCTGATGTTGTACACCTTCCACACTTTGAATGAATGGTGACTCAAAAAACTGTTCATATACACCGAAAAATGACCTCATAGCAGTTCTAATCATTCTCCTTATAAACCTAGAATGTCTAGTGAGGAAACTAAAGTCATATTGAGCTTACCACATTTACTGGAACCTTCACAAAAATTTATGCATTAAATGCTATCACCCTATATATATGATTCTATGAAACCTTTTGCTTATAATGCATGAATGCAAGCAGAAGCCGCTACTACTCCACCTATAAAGAAAGCTCTCTTCCACATAGGGCGGTCATTATCAGCCAAGACACAACCTAACCTATTTGCATTCGAGGTTTTATTATGAGCAGAGTGGCTTGGAGATGCAGAATTTGACTCGGAATCAGAACTAGCAGTCTTGGAGGCATCCTTCCAACGAGATTGAGAGCCAGTAAATCCCCATTGGTTGTAAGTATGCTTAGCAGAATTTGTACCAGAAGTGGCTATTTTAGTGGCTTTAGACTTATTGGTAGTCTCTGCTGTTGTTTCAGTACTAGTCTCCGAGTTTGTAGTGCCTGTGTTGGTAGTGCCGGTATTTGTAGTGTCTGTGTTGGTAGTGCCTGTGTTGGTAGTACCTGTGTTTGTAGTACCTGTGTTTGTAGTACCTGTGTTCGTAGTGCCTGTATTCGTAGTGCCTGTGTTTGTAGTGCCTGTGTTGGTTCCAGTGCCTTTATTTTCTGTCTTTGCAGTCTTCTCATCGGCTTTGTTGGTGTTCTCTTTAGGTTCGTTGCCGCTGTCAGATCCCGATCCATCGTCATCTAGCCCCCCTAGACTACCTGCGATAGTAGTACCGACTTGAATCAAGGAAAATGCAGCAAATGCTAATGGAGAGCTATGAAAACTTTGAAGGGACATAATGGTGGGTTGATGTGAAGTAGCTCAAAATCTTAACTAAGAAGGAAATTTCCAGCTTTTATATGCGGTAGCTGTTGACTCGAATTTTTCTCACATCAATGAGCATTGCATAATGCGTTGTTTTATTTTCATTAGTAAATACTCTGTAACCAGCCATTTACTATCTATATGTCGTTATGCACGAGAAAAATTCGGTAATCATTATATTTCCTATTTAGGTAATATACAAATATTCCTTTTGCAATCGCATGAACATGCAGTTTGACTTTCTCAGACTATAGAAATGCACAATATGAAACGAAATAGTAGGCGTATTAAATTATCCAGTTAGTAAGGTCTTGACTCTTGACTAAGGCAAATTTAGGGTTATCCTTGTACAATTTATTAATGGACTCCAATGCGTATACCAAAGATTGTATATATCTCTGGTTATTATTGAACACTTCGAAATGTAGCATGAAATTTTTCCATTTCTTGGAACTGCATTTTGCCTCAATCGGATTGTACAATTCCATTGGCTCCCCATCAAACCCTCTAATAATTCCAAACACTAGTGAGATAAGATTACTTAAGATATCCTCAACATTTTCAACCGATCCTTTATTTGCTTTCCGCAAAGATTTAATTATTGCTAGTTCAGTTTTTCGTCTTGCAAAGCATTGGTCCTTCGAAGAAGATAGTTGGGGTAATAAAGGAATATCTACAAAGTACGAATTGACGTCGATTTGATCTAAAGGTGAGCAAGCAATATCGGAGCTGGAATTGGAAAATAGCGTATAAGGATTTCTTGTGTCTCCAGATATTCTAGTCTTCAAGCACTTGCTGGCACTAATCATGTCTAGCCAGTGGAATTGGTAGTTCAAAACAGTATATTCTGTATGACTCTTAGTGGCAGGCACAATGTCAAGAAATTTTAGTTTTAGCTTCATCATAATATTCCTCTCTGTCAGCGGAAACGTGTTTTTGATCATGAGCTTGACGTTATTCATGTCGTCAATTATGGGGAGTATCTCTCCATTAATTTCAATTTCAGAGAACGAGACTATTTCTTCAGTGCCTGATACCTTCAGAAGATCAACGACAGTGTAGGGTGTGTAAGCAGATTGAAGCTTGCATAGCATAATGAAGTCGAAAGAATCAGCAAACTCCGAAAAAGTTTCGAACCTTAATAACTTAGAACCAAAAGTAAGGTAAAGAGTTTTTTTGAACTTTATTGGAGCTAATAATAATTCATAAGCACGCTGTACCTCAAATGCATATTCTTCGCCGATCCTGACCATATCAATAGTTAGATTTTCTCTATCAAACAAGTTATTTAATCTCTTCTTGAATTCAAACTCGATTTCGTCAAAAAGCTCATAATTTTGATAGGTGCTGGTATTTATTATCACTAGCCTATTATTGTTTTTGGAGCCCAGTGGAATATATGGCATCATATTTCTATATTTTTCGAAAGCTATGATTATCTCTTCAAATCCATTCTCAAAGATACAAGTTGAATCAGCTGTTTCGTTAGAAAACACCTTGATTTCATTTATTACACGATTCCATCCATCCCAACTAGAATCAGCGCAACCCACAAAAGAGCCTTTTTTGGAGGGATTTCCGCAACCATCAACGCCTACGAAAATCAAGCCAAGCTTATCAATTGGTCTTAGTTTGACTCTTATTTTTTGCAACACGGAAATTAAATTAGTTTTGTACTCCTCATTACTTAGATCTGTTGTATTAATCAATGTAATAGAGATACTAAGGTTCAAAGGTATCCTTTCCGGGGGTGGCATTATTTTGGTAAGTAGTGATGAAGGGACATCTAAATTCCTTTCCGCTAGATCAAAAAAGTTTAACCCGTCGATTGGCCGGTCTATCTCCTCGACTAACAGCCACCCATTGGTAGTTAGATGTAATAGTGGGATCAGTGTTACCTCAACTTGCCTAACGGCTTGAGTTAGATAATATTCCCACTTAGAAACAATCATAGGAATTTCATTTCTCATCTGCAATTCTGGAAGCTTTTCGTTGCTTAAGTTAATACTGAGGCCCCTGCCAACTCTATTAACACTGCTTATATCACTGTGGACCAATATTTGACCGATTAGATGGTTTCCTGTTGTATCAATCAAAAGAATTGCATACTCGAAAAAATAAAGACAAATTGAATCCCAGTCGACGCCGTTACTACTGATATCTAAAAAATCAAAAATCCACAAACTTCCTAATTCATTGAGAGGTAAAAAGGAGTCCTTCCAGTTGGTTACATTTAGTGCTAGTTTAATTTTCATGTCTTGGATGATTCTTAATTTGGTGCCATTTTCATCACCCGAATCAACGGGGCATTCTGAGATTTGAGGAGGTTTGATACTTATTAAACAATCCAAATCGTATTCTCCTCTATTCACATAGTTAGCTTCGTCCACGTTGACTGATATTCTGGGACACATGATCTCTTTACACAATTCTTGATTATAGTCAATTTCGCAGGATGCTGATTCTGATGATAGAAAATGATAGTCTCCATTCTCAAGTGAACTTTTTCCAGACACAGCTTGTGCTTTATATTCGATAGAAGATTCTGTATGACTGCTTTCCAGGTCTGTTATGCTATTTCTCTTCAGCTCTAATAATTTTTGGTATCTGAGACTGGCTTGAAGGTTTTCGTCCAAGCATCTGGTTCTCTCACCACATTGGGTGCAAAATGGCAATGCATGCAAGTTCTCCCTATCCATCATGACAAGATAACAGTACTTATGGCAAACATGGGAGCACGAAAGTTGCAAATTCAACTCTCCTGACAACGTTATGGATAACAGGTCCTCGCAAAAGGCGCATCTACCATCAATTAAAGCTTTGGTTTGCATGCAAAGTCCCATCGAAGCATTGAACGAATTTCTCTCAACATTTTTTTCGGCCTGTAGTGGTCTTGTGAAACTGAGCCGTGGTGGTAGTAGGGAATTACGTGGTGTATGTTCTATTTCTTCTGGTAAGACATTACTCTGTCTTCGTAACAGGGGGGATATCGGATGAATTATGCTGTTTAGCTTAGAGAACTTAGATTTTCTGTTTTCGCTAATCATAGTTTGCTATTGAATGGAGGTTGTTCAAGTATCTAGTGCCTATCCATAATTCTGACATGCTGTTGTTTTAAATATATCTGACTTACGGAAAATAATAACAAATATTCCACATTTCTGTAACACTTGAGCAAACATTGTCGTAATTAAGGTTTACACGAAATAATATATTTAGAACAGATTAGGCATACCAGCATATTTAAAGCTTCCCCTTATCATACTGTATGTTATGTCATGTTTGTAATAGCTACGTATAAGCTTTAATTGTTGTGTTATTTAGACAAAAAAATGCACACAAACCCTGTGACTAAGGTTCTAACGAAGCAGAATGTGTCCCTTATCTTTGGACAATAGCAAGTTTATCCGATGAACATCACGTAACACTTATACAACCTTTTAATAAGTTATTGCTTTTTGTTGTCCTCTAGTTTTACATAGATATCCGTGGGGAAGATAATAGTCATCATAATTAAATGTGGTACAGTCATAGAAATAAGAATAACCTAATCTCGTCAACCAAATTTCAGGCATAAAAGTTGTGAGTATGCTAGTGCGTTATGATAGCCAATAATAAGGTTGATGACCATGTAGGAGATGTGTGAGCGTATAGTATTAACCTGGAACAAACTCAATAAGCCAATTCGTATAAATACGAAAACTATTACATATTCGCACAAAATAAGTGTAACTTACGGGAACCCCACATTAAATAGATTTGGGCTTGTTGAATAAGTCAGTCATATAGTAAAGTAATATTTAAAGAAGTAAGACAAGGTCCAGACTATAAAAACAAAACCCATAGCAAGAAAATTTTCTTGACTTCGCTCACATATAGTCAGTAAGTAAGTAGAGTGTTTCTGCACAATGTAGTAACAATGCAACACCGGATTCAAGAAAGCGATAACTGAGTAGAAACTCTCCTGATTGACTTCGATAAGATGCCTAACCATTTAACAAGTCCATCGAAGTCATTGTCCTCTATTGCTTCTCGTAAGCCAGGGAGAGTTTGGCCCGCGTAGCCAGTATACCTTCCACTAGCAAACACAGTATGCTTGAACCAAGGTCTCTTATGTAAACCTTTCTCATATAAAAAGTTTCTTTCGAAGAATTGAAGTAACTTATTGTACTTTTTGATCTCAAAGTGTAACTTGATCCTCTGCCACCAATGCAAAGAATTTCTCTTATCGTACTTTGTCTGGAGTGTCTGGCTCTCGATATCAAAGATGTGGGTTGTATTTTTTAATTGCACTAAATCACTGAAAGTTGTTACTACGAGATCATGCAACGTTGAATTCTTATGATGAGCAGTATCATACATAGTGAATAGCTTGTTGTGCTTACATTGCCTTGGACTCAAAAACTCTGGGAATGGAAAGATCGTACGCATTGTATAAGAACCTTGTGTTGCTCTATTAATGTAGACTTCGTTCTCCAAATCAAAATTCAAATAATCTTCCCAATTGCTATGTTTTGTAACCTTTTTGTCGAGCCACTTTTTAGGGATGATATCAACTACTTGGTTATAGTACTTCAACAAATTATGAGAATAATCGGAAAGCTTGAAGTCAATGATTTCTCTCTCGCCCAACTCAAGTACAACCAATCCTAAGTATTTTGCCATTAAGTTATGGAAAACAAAACCTTTGTCCCCATATTTTTCCATCCAGTGATATGAATCATAATTCGAATGATATTGATAAATTGGATCACCTTTTCTCTGAGTAAATCTTAAGTCAGCTGAGGGGATACCCAAGTGTTCGAGGAAAACGGTATAGTCAGATCCGGATCCAAGGTTCTTGATTCTGTCTCCTGACTCTTTAACGAAATGATCATACAATGTACCCACATCTTTTTCTGGATAATCGATTATTTTAGCAACTTTTCTCAAGACATTGTTCAATACTGGAGAGGCCCCAAGAGCCAAACGGCGACCGATCACAGATACATCTAAATTGAAATATGCAACGACTTTTCGTTGTAAGTCTTTCGATGCATACTCCCCAAACTCTGTAGAACCCAATAAGCCATATTCTTCTCCATCGTAGCTTTGCAAGACAATCGATCTTTTGAACTTGAAACCTGCTTTTTTCAAGTCGCCTAAAGCCCTGGCAATTTCCAAAAGTGTTGCAGATCCCGAATTGGGGTCACCTGCACCTCCTTTGATCCATGCATCACGATGGTTACCAATAACTATAACTTCATTTTTATTTTCTCCCTCTATTTCTCCGTAAACATTATACAATGGAGTAGTATTGTAAATTTGATGATTGTACAAGTTTAGCGTGGTATTCTTATTGGGCCCAGTTGAATAATCAAACCCTTCAAGTTCACCTTTCCATTCTCTATCTGGTGATTTACTGCCGTGACCATTTAGTTGTTCCAATATAGGCTTAACTTCACGGTAAGAAATTGGTAAGACAGGAATTTTGCCTATGCTGGAGTGAGGATCCTTACGCTCAACACCAGGCTTAGAGGCATATCCAGGGGTAGTAGGGTCGCCAGGAGCGGCACCAATACCCCCTAAAAATTGAACACTTCCTCTCTGAACGGAACTTTCATGCCTAGCAGGTCCATGAGGATATTGCTTATATCCATTGGCTGGAGTCACCCCATAATCATCGCCAGGGTCTGTATATAATAAAACACCAATGGCCCCATTCTCTTGAGCAAACTTGACTTTCAATCCGCGAAATATACGGCCATACCTTGCAACCACAATCTTTCCCTTTACATCAACCCCCAAAGATTCCAACTTAGCAAAATCTTCACGTGTTCCATAGTTGGCATATATGTATTGAGCTGTAACGTTTCCATTAGCAGCATAAGACAAGAATGTAGGCACAAGATCCGATCCCTTTGAGGTTTTGTCTTCATCGAGCTCATCTTCCCTCAAGGGTGCCTTATACAATAGCTTTTCCGTTTTCGCATCCAACAAGTTCAAGCCTTGCTCATGAGGATAACTCACGTAAACGTCGTAAATATCCACGGTCGTCTTGAATCCATACTCTTCTAATTTATCTTTAGTCCATTGAACAAGCCCATAGTTGGTCCCCGGCAAATGTGCTTCCGAAGTATACTTTCTGGACCAATTGGCTGCCAAATTAGTATCTAATGACTTCAAATACGTTTTTGCCACATCCAGACTATTCGTAATCTCAAGACCACCCGGAGTATACTTGGAAACTAAGAAGAACCCTGCGATTGTAATCAATAAAATTTTCCATAAACTGACTTTGCCCCACCTTTGGGGCTTCTTATCTGTATTTTGGAGTATATGTGCCTGTTTTTCGATCATTTTAAACCACTACATATAATAAGCTCCAAACTTTGCCATGGCCGTAGCAGCAAGGATATATATATATATATATACGGCTCCCATAGTTACATAATCGAATGAACGTGATATTTATGCATAGACGCCATATATTGTACCATCCTCCAAATTTGCTACGAAATCCTCCCGGTGGCCAAGCTGGCTAAGGCGCGAGACTGTAATGAGTTGCTCAGAGTAATCTTGAGATCGGGTGTTCGACTCACCCCCGGGAGATTTTTACTTTTTTTCTCTCAGAAAAATAAAATTGAGATGGGGACATAATTCGATATTTTTTTTTACATTTGAAAAGATTAGGACTATATTCCAATCGTTTCTTAAGACAAATAATAATAATGCCTTCGAGAAACTCGATCAACAAACCAAAAGATAAGATTCAGCGTAATAGGCACGCAGCCTCTATTGGTAATAAAAGAGCAGCCACTACAAGACATTCAACAGAGCGTAGGTCATCGGCATCTCGCGACCATACTGAAGCTAGTAATGCTGCCGAACCTTCAAAAGGAGTTGCTTTATATACTGGAGATGCAAAATTTTCAGGCGTGCTTACGAATAAGACTGTGTCCAACAAAAGAGCTAAGAAGCTTAGTAGAAATCAAAAATACATTGCAGCAAGAAACGAAAACTTGAATATCGATGTTTTGGCCAAACAAGAGCAAATGGATGTTGATGACGAAGATAGCATTGGGTCCCAAGATAATTTGAAGGCTCAAACGAAGTTGGAGAAGATTAGAGAGACGTTATGGGCAGCAGTAGAAGATAAAGCTAGTGAAGGCTTAAAGGTGAAGCATGATGGTACCGGCACTACATTAGGGGTGCAAGCATTTTGAAGGAGTTGCTGAAGCATAAGAGTGAATATTTTGTTGCGTATGTACATTAGCATTCGTGTTTGTCTGCGATTTATTTTAAAGTTATCTAAATTGTTACCAGATATCAAAATTATCGAGATATGTAGATTAATTCATTGAATAATATCATTTGTCTAGCAAGCCTCTGGATATTAAATTTTTTGTAACTGCGTTCCTTAAAACCTGGATCATTTCCTTTGGATCTTGGGCTTTGAAAACTGCTGTACCAGCAACAATCACATTGGCACCAGCTTCAGCAGCCGTTTGAATGGTATCATGCCCTAAGCCACCATCGACTTGGATGTTCAAATTTGGGAACTTCTCTCTTAAAGCCTCAACCTTGGGCATCATTTGGGGCATGAATTTTTGACCGCCAAATCCTGGTTCAACAGTCATGACCAATGCCATGTCTAAATCTTCAGCCAATGGATACAATACATCGACTGATGTACCCGGCTTAACTGCACAAGCAGCCTTCATACCGTGCGATTTAATCAACTTAACAAGTGCAACTGGGTCCTTGGTCGATTCGTAGTGAAACGTATATTGGTCTCCCCCTGCCTTAGCAATTTCAGGAACCCATTTTTCTGGTTCAGATACCATCATGTGGCAATCGAAGAAACTAGCTTTTGTTTCAGATCTGGGAATCTCCGACCTTAAACTGCTAATTATTGGTGGTCCCATGGAAATATTTGGAACAAAGTGACCGTCCATAACATCGATATGTAGCCAGTCAGCCCCGGAGTCATACATACGATGACAGTTACATCCCAAATGGGCAAAATCTGATGCTAAAATTGATGGAGCAATAATTGGCTTGACCATGATTCCTGTGTTCTCTCAATTGGCGTATTTTTTTGATAAATCGTTATGACTTGATGAAAATAGAAGTTTGAAAAGCTCTACACCGCAAGTGTGAAAATTAAGCTGATATTATACCCTCACATGATTAAAACCTAATTTATACGTCAAGTTCACTACACTTGGATTATTAGTTTAATAATTGGCAGGGTAAGAGGACGGCTCTAGCTCTAGAAGTTCACTTGATAATTCACAAGTCTACAAAAGCATAGATTTGTAATTACAAACCATCTCCTAAAAGTGAAATTTTCATGTCTAATCAGAGTCTCGTCTAGTATGAATGCCACATACCACAAGTAGCTTTGACTATCAGAGATTCTTGCGTACCACGTAGTGATGTCTTGTAGCTATCACCTTCTGTTGGACATTTTAGGGTATTAAAGGAGTAGTAGCTGGTGTCGTGCCTTAATCGGTATTCTCTCAAATACTGGCAGAGCCACTCGTTAGTAAAGATAGACACCTATAAGCACAGAAGTAGAGAACAAAGTAGGAATATAATGGTAGAAGAATCAAATAATGCTGCAGATGGAGCATCATATGCTGAGCAACTTTTAGAATGTGCAAGAAGAAACAATACTGAATTATTGTTAGATATTAAAGTAGATTTAAATAATGATCTGGAGAAACTATCTAATTTAATCAACTCAACCCGTGAATTGGTTAGCCATAATACTCCATTACATTTGGCATGTCTCTATGGTCATTGGGAATTCTTAGATATAGTCTTAGACATAGAGGGCGTGGAAATAGATCCGAAGAACCGGGAGGGAGATACACCATTACATTTAGCAGTGAAGTACACTGTAGACGAACCAGAGCATGGGTATTTCATCATTGACAATCTCTTGGATGCTGGATCAGATCCCAGGAACAAGGATAGTCATGACATGAAGCCTATTGATTATGTGAACAAGGATAATGCCAAATTGAGAGATTTGTTAGAAAGTGCTGAATATGCGCTATCGATGGAATGGACAGAGCAAGACCAGATAGAAGCCAATGAAGCAGATGAAGGCTATCAAGATGATGAAGGATCTGCTTCTGAATCGGATTAAGAAATTCCGATCATCTATAGCATGCATTCCTATATATACAGTAATATAAAGGTATTTAAGATTTATTGTTCAGAGATCGAAGTCGTCAACACTTGTGGGTATCCAATTGATTAGAGTTTTTTGGGCTTTCGATTTCGTAGCTTGTCGTTTACTATTTGCCGCTTTTAAGCCCAGATATGTGAATTCCTCACAGTTCAATATCGATTCTGCCTCTTGGTAAAGCCGTCGGTTACAAATAATGCTCTCGCCATGCTCTTTGGGTGGCCTATTTTTGACAAAGCAACCATTCTTTACTCCGTTATTCAAAATCTGGGTGACTTTAGTGGGTACAATATGCAATATGGAAAGCAGGGAGGGAACTGTGGTAGTGTCTTTTGCCGGCTTGTGATATCGATACTTATCCTCTCTATAACCTAATATTTTAATTGGACGTACATTGTCTCTTTCGTCAAAGATTTTTGTAAATCTATGATAAAAACACCGATTTATGTCCTCTTTGTAAAACTTGAATTTAGGTAAAACTAAATAGTCAAGGTAAATACCCTCCGGGAATAATAGACTCGTGATAGCATTTGTAATCCCTGTAAGCTGCTTTATACATAATTTATCTGAGCAAGATTTACTTAATGTAATTAAGCTATCAGATCGGCCCGGTTTGGTTCTTACGACACCCAATTTACCGAAGTTCTTACGACCTCTTGAAACTAACGAGTCCATACTTGGCTTTCGTTTCTTATTTGTATGCTCTTCATCATCTCTCCAGGGTTCGTTGTTTTCTAATGTTTCTGTCAAATAGTTCATCGAAGCATCACCACAAGGTGGCTCAGTAACAAATAACGCCAATTTTATGCAATCTTTCAATCTGAATTGTTTTCGTTGCTCCTTCCTAAATTCAATCAACTTGCTTTCAGAGAATGCATCACTGGCTAATTTTTTGCATTCCTGTAGTAAAAACAAGTTAAAAAGTCTTAGTGCCAATATTTCAGCATGCAGATCATGAACCATAGAGCCATTAGAAAAACTTCTAAACTTATCAGCCAATGCCTTAACTCCCGTAGCTATTGAAATGGGATATATATCTATATCCTCGCTATTATCCAGGGATTCTATTATTGCAACCAAGCCCGATAAAACTGTCCACTCTTGTACACCATTAGACCTTGTAGTGGGCTTCCCCGATTTGAGCTTCATGTTATTGAAAAGGCCCACAACAACCTCAGATACTTTTTCTGCTACCAGACATTCTTTCTGCTCGTCATCTACCCCATTTTCCATTTTATTTCTTCGATCTAGCGTCATTTGTATTTGTTACTACAAATTTTATCGCACAATATATGATCCAGCTTTAAAAGGCTCGTTGGTATTCTACAAATACTGAATTTACTGTTCTAATTATCTTGAGTATTGTGTGAATTATAAACAAAATAAACACATATAAGCTAACGTTTCCTTCTCATCAATGCCCCAATTATACCAACCCCGACCGCAAGGGCACCGCCAGCGATACCGATACCAATAAGCCCTTCCTGTGTCACCTTATCGTGAATGGTGTCTTTCAATGCTTTTGCTTGAACGTTTCCAGGCTCGTCTTTCAACAAAGCGTCCACGTAACGTGATGCATTTGAGTAGTCACCAGTTTTGAAAGACCCTAATGCCAAATAATATAAACATTCCCGCCTCATCGAGGGAACACTCTTATAGAGGCTAGTTAATATCTGTATACCTTGTTCTTGCATCTTATGATTTGACGATTTAATCAAACCCCATGCATAATTGAACTGGGACTGAGGAGCTGGATTAGGCTTTTCGGACTCAACTTGATCCCGCAAAATCCTCAACTGTTCTGGACTAAGAGAATCTTGAACTTCTTCTAAAGCCGGGTACACCAGTGACTTGCCAAACATCATGTATTTACTGAATCTATTGAATATGTTTCTAAAAGAGTTTAAAAGTAATATGGTGAGCGCCACTTCAAAGATTTAATTTTGCAATGAGGGTCTTCAACGCGTGCAAAATTTCTAGTGATTATTCTTCTTCATACATAATTAAGAATAGTATATCCATTGGGGGGTTAAATTTAAGATGGAACAGTCCCAGGCGCTATTAAATGTGGTGATAGACCAAAATAGCCCTAATAATACCATCAGAAAGAATGCTGAGCTAGAATTTAATCGTATCAGCACTCAAGATCCAACGTCGGTAATTTACTTGTTGATAAAACTGTCATTAGATGCGGAATTGCCAGTTGACCTAAGACAATCATGTTTGCTTCATTTGAAACGGTTGGTTCCGAAATTTTGGTCTATGGGATTCCAGTCTTTCATTGGACCACCAGTAAATCAAGAGTTGAAGCAAGTAGTAAGGCAAAGTTTAATCGAGCTAGCAACTAGTTCAACAAATTCAAAAGTGAGAGCAGGAAGTGCATACGTAATAGTTCAGATTGCAGCGTCTGATTATCCCGATGAATGGCCAGACTTATTGGAAGAATTGTATATGCTGACGACCAACTACGAAAACAGAATAGCAATGCTTGGTGGGTTGACTGTGTTGAACGATTTGTTCGACGATTTGATTACAGAGGATCAATTTTGGGAAGGAGGCGTTGGGGCGGAATTAACCAACCATATTATGAAAGTATTACATCAAGATGCTATCGGAGCCGATGTGAAAACCAACTGCATCAAATTATACCAAAGTATATTGAACACTCTTCAGAGCCCTGAAGCGTTCGATAATGAAGAGCGGAAGAATGCTGTTTATCAGCATGTGAATTCTGCAGTGGACATGTTTATATCCTTGCTTTCTAAGTCTACTTCAAGCTCGATTTTAGATTTTGGGAAGCCTGCCACATTAACTGATTTACACTTCAGGTCTTATGTTTACAAAATTTTGAGCAGCCTTTTAGGTAATTTCAACAAAAGAATATCTCTTGAAGTTAAGAACTCGATTATGTCGTTCCTTTTAAAGGACTTTACTTATGCGTCTCGATGTTTCAATAGTATCTCAGTATTGGAAGAAGGTAGCTTTACGATAGTTTCTACAGATGATCTAACTGATGCGGGTTCCGTGCTTTCATGTTTAATCATAGAACTTTTGCAGACTTTGTCGGTGTTACAAAATAACATTAAAATCGCAAACACTACAGACGACTTATATCACTTTATGCATGATTTAATTAATTGTTCTATTTTACCACAGGAGACCATTCAGCTGTACGAGGTCGACTGTAATGCATATGTCACTGACATTACCGGCTTATCGTCAACCTCTACTGTGCGCGATACAGTTAACGAATTATTGTCTGAGGTGAATGACCAAGATGCAAATCAAATATTTAACTTCATTATCCAGGCAGTGGCTACTTCTGACAACTCTAAGTGGCAATTGAAGGAATGTTATTTGTTTCTCTTAGAAAGCTTGTTTATGAATGACGAATGCGACAATATTGGGAAAGGTATTTCCCTTCTAGACTTGTTAAATAGTGTAACTAGTTATATTTCTTATGAAATATCCTCAGAAAACCATCCATTAGTTGTCTCAAGATGCTTTTTGTTATTACCAAAGCTCTTCGAAAAACTAGAACTGAGGTTATCAATTAACAGCTTTGGTTCTAAAGCTTTTACGGACATGATGAAGTTTGTTACCAACTACAATGGTAAGGAGTCTGAATTATTTTCATTAGTGAAAGCAAGCGCCTTGGTTAGTTGCACTTTTTACAATCAATTACCGAACTTCCAGGTTTCAATGGATGAATCTACAAAGCATGAAGTTCAAATAGCTATTTTCCAAATGGCTTTTTCGTTACTTGGAGAAAGTGAAGAAGATAGTTTGCCCGTTTTGTTAGAGGCTCTCACTGTTGCTATTGATATCGATAACAAATATGCTTCAAGGGTAACAATTTTCAATGAGACTAATGCAATAGGCTTAATATTCAAAATTTCTTTTAAAGATGCTGCAAACCTTCAATTGACTGTGGACTCCTCTGACTGTTTGAAAGCGCTATTGGAAAACATCTCACTAGAAGATTATTTGCTGAGTTGTGAAAAATCCTTGCCATTTATAGGAGGTATAATCCAAAATGCGCTCTCAAGGGAAATTGTTGAGTACTCATCCGAGTTGGATTTAGCTTTGGAGTTACTAAGCATAATAATTGATTCTGCTCCACTCAAATCACAAGAAGAAGAATTTCCAAAAGATATATTCTACTACACGTTTCCTATTCTAAACAAGTTGATTCTTTTGTCGGCAGATGACCAGATCTTACAGAGTGCTGGACAAGTTTTCAACAAGGTTTTGCAGAAGGCATCAAAATCATTTGTCAATTATGTGGATCCCGAAACTGAAAAGTCTGGAATAGATTCACTATTAACAATTACATCTAAATTTTTATCGCCTGATTTGTCTGATAGTGCTGCTATGAATTGTGGATCGATTGTGTTATCCTTAATTGGTAAATTTCAATCGTACTTAGGTAGCAGTTTTTTATCACAAATTCTCGAAGCTACTGTTCGGAGATTATTATTAGCAAGAGAAGTTATTACTATTGAAAATTTAATTATGGTGTTTTGTAACTTGGTATTGTCGTCTCCAGAAGAAATGATAAATTTTTTGAACAATAATATCAGGTTGCAAGATCCTAAAACCAGAGAAGAAAAATCAGGGCTAGCACTTGTTTTACCAGTCTGGTTTCAATCATTTGAAATAACTAGGGGGTACGAAAAAATTAAACAAAATACGTTAGCTTTAGGCAAAATCTTTACTTTAGATTCAAAACCGGTACAATCTTTGATTGTTGATGGTGATATCATTCCGTATGAGGGTGACATTATTCGTACCAGGTCAATGTCAAGGGCAATTCCTGATCAATACACTCAGATATCAGCCTCACAGAAAATATTGAAATTATTGATTAGCGAGTTGAATTTCCAATGCCAGCAGCCAAATTCCAAGGACTTCTTACCCAATATAGAAGAGGAGGCTGATGATGACCAAGGCGATGATGACGCATGGGAAGATATGGAGGATATTGGAGTTCCTAACTACGAGAAATTGAAAACTTACGTAGACTCGGATCATGAAGATGATGAATCTGGTGACGAAGATTTAAAGAATATCTTGATTCAATTTTTCAGAGAATGCACCACAAAAAACTTGGGAAATTTTCAAAAATACTACGAACTATTAGATGAAGATGAAAAGAAGATTCTAACCGAGCATCTTGTCTTTTAAAGGCTGTGGTATTAGTGAGAGTATTTTTCATTTAATCACAAATGCATTATTAATTTATACTAAGACATAGCAATAGTTTTTCTGTGACTTGAACTATTTATTTGACATTGATGGATTTAATAAATTTATTGCTTTCGACTTTCCGTTTTGTCAGTAGTCTTTCCTAGAAGTTTAGTTTGCTTCTATTGCGACCTTAACTGTTAATATTTTTTTTACATTCACGGTGCCGAACTGGGTTCGTGCTAATCCTAGCAACATGAAATACGTGTTGATGGAATTTTGCACCCAAAAAAAAAAAGTGGCTCTAAACACAAGGCTGTATAGTTTTACAAATTAGATAGTGTTAATTACCTTGAAATGCCCTTTTGACCATTATTTACAATAAATTCCACAATTGTCACTTTATTCAAATATTGTGATTTATGTGAAATAATATAATCTAATATTTACTTGAAATCCGAACAGCACTAAGAGATTTGTTATTCTTACTTCATGATAGGGATTGAACTAGCATAATATCAACAAATAGACAAACTACCTAACTGAAGCTGTTTATGATCTATATAATAACAGAAGGATTAGGAGATAACAGAAGCTCTCATCCCGAAGGAAGTCCATCACGTGATCAACAAAAAATCAAGAGCAGATGTGATGCCTTAGTAGGCTGGACAATGATAAAAAAGGTTGTTATAGCATAGTTAATTTTATGGTATTAAAGATTCGCCAAACGGTTCACTTCAGAAATCTTGGTAATAGAACTTATCACAATTTTTCCCTGAAAATGACTTTCAATACAAGAGTTTTACCGGTAGATATCAACAGTGTTAGTTTTGGCAAGGATGACATACTACCAAAAATCTCCGATCCTGAGACAAAGAGGAACCTTGATATTGCTGCAGATGAAATAAAGAGCACAACAAATGCAGTTGGATTTCCAACGGAGACAGTGTATGGACTAGGAGCATCTGCACTCAATGATGATGCAGTCAAATCAATATATAAGGCAAAAAACAGACCAGCTGATAATCCTCTCATTGTTCATGTTTCGTCTGTAGATCAGTTGAGGAGGAAGATACTACCAGAGGGATATGAAATTCCTCAAATTTACCAGGCTCTCATCAACAAGTTTTGGCCTGGTCCATTGACTATCTTATTGCCAATCCACGAGGGGTCTCCAGTATCGCAATTAGTAACCGCAAATCAGTCTACGTTTGCTGTCAGGATACCAAAGAATCCTATCGCCAGAGCATTAATCGCCATGAGTGATACACCATTAGCCGCACCATCAGCAAATGCTTCTACAAGACCAAGCCCCACTCTTGCCACTCATGTGTATAACGACTTACAGGGAAAGATTCCCATTATTATAGATGGCGGTGCTTGTGATGTCGGCGTTGAATCTACCGTCATAGATGGCCTAGTGAATCCTCCAATGCTTTTGAGACCCGGTGGTATATCTGCTGAAGATATTAGAAGCATAGGGGGCTCTCAATGGGAAAACCTTGTACTTGTAAGAAAGACGGCTGGTGAGATGGAACCAGTAAGGACTCCTGGCATGAAATATAGGCACTACAGTCCTACTGCTAAAGTGGTGTTATTTATCAACTGTGGTAATGGAGTATCCGCAATTAATAATTATATATCAGAGAATCGACTCCCTGAAAGCTCAAAAATCGCATTATTAAGAGCTAAAAAGTTCACGGACGCCGGTCACATCAATAATAGAATAGCGCTAGAAGATCATTTGGGCACTACGGGTATTCAGATATCTCGAAATTTGTTCATGCAATTACGAAAAGCAGACGAGACTGGTGTGGACTACATATTCGTTGAAGGTATTGATGAAACCGAAGAAGGTTTGGCAGTTATGAACAGACTTTCTAAGGCTGCTTTTGAGACTATTCAAGGACCTTGATAACATAATATCTTCTTGTATGCTTATTTATCATAAACTGTAAATAGGACTTTTAACATGTAAAGACACGTTTCGATTTTTTTGGCTAAAAAATGTTTTTAAAAATTTCAATCTTCATATCTTAAAGAATACTGCTATATACAATTTGTGGAATATTAGAAAGTATATCGTCTACTTGAGAGATACGATATTTCAGGGCGTGATTCATTAACAGTTTTTAGATCTGTATTGTTCATACCTTCGTCTTTGTCATTAGATTAGATAATCATCAAGCTCATTAGATCTTGACATTTAGAGGGAGGATCGCATAGATATAGAGTTGTTAGGTTGTTTTGATTTGGATAGTTCCTGATTTTGCTCATTTTACTGTTATTGCATTGATAAAGCGGAAATATAGTAATAGATATGGGCGATAATCCGTACGAAGTCAAACCTAACTTGGTACCTCCTGCTCGAGCAAGCTCGCCATCAATAAAGTATTGCCAAATTTCTATCCAGGATACCGTTGCAGAGCTCCAGACTGATAGCTCTTCCGGGTTATCTAATAACCAGGATATATTGAATAGAAGATCGATTCACGGTGTAAATGAATTAGCTAATGATGATGACGAGAGTCTTTTCATGAAATTTTTGTCGAGTTTTTATGGTGATCCGTTAATTTTATTGTTAATAGGATCGGCGGTCATAAGCTTTTGGATGGGAAATGTTGATGATGCCATCTCAATCACCTTAGCAATTACTATTGTTGTCACAGTAGGGTTTGTCCAGGAATACAGATCAGAGAAATCCTTGGAAGCATTGAATAAATTAGTTCCGGCAGAGGCTAAGTTGACAAGAAATGGTAGCACATCAACCGTGTTGGCGTCGACCTTAGTCCCTGGTGATTTAGTACACTTTAATCAAGGTGATAGAATCCCAGCAGATATTAGATTGACTGAATCTACGTATTTGTCTATTGATGAGAGTAATTTGACTGGGGAAACTAGGCCAGTTAGGAAGAATACAAATGCTTTAATTAGTGAGAAAAATGATATGATTCCGGTGACTGAAAGGGCCTCGATAGCGTTTATGGGAACTTTAGTAAGGGATGGCCATGGTGCTGGTATCGTTGTTGCTACGGGCGCGAAAACTGAATTTGGTGCTGTGTTTGAGATGATGTCGGAAATTGAAAAACCTAAAACGCCATTGCAACAAGCAATGGATAAGTTAGGAAAAGACTTGTCGCTCTTTAGCTTTGTTGTCATTGGTATAATTTGTTTGATTGGTATCGTGCAAGGGCGTTCGTGGTTAGATATGTTTCAAATTTCGGTGTCCTTGGCAGTCGCTGCAATCCCCGAAGGTTTACCAATCATCGTAACCGTCACATTGGCGTTAGGGGTGTTGAGAATGGCACGTCATAAAGCAATCGTCAAAAGATTACCAAGTGTGGAGACATTAGGAAGCGTCAACGTTATTTGTTCCGATAAAACGGGTACTTTGACGCAAAACCATATGACTGTTACGAAGATTTGGGCACTTGACTTCAAAGGTAGTTTTAATAGTCCATTTTTGGTGGTTGAGAAATTAGACGATAACAGCTTGCATCACCAATTAACAGATAATATGCATAAAATTTTAGAGACTGGTAACATATGTAACAATGCAAAGTATTCAACGGAAAACGAGAAATTTGTTGGTAACCCAAGCGATATCGCTCTAGTTGAGTGCTTGCCTCATTTTGGATTAGAAGATTTGAGGGCGACCAAAGAAAAAGTGTACGAGTTGCCTTTTTCTTCGAATAGAAAGTATATGGCTGTCTGTGTCCATACAGGGGATATAAATAAAGCTCAAACATTCGCTAAGGGAGCGACTGAGAAGATAGTTCACCTTTGTTCAAAATATTATGATGAAAACGGCGAAGTTAAGCCATTGACCGAAGAGGTAAAGAACCTTATATCTGAAAAGTCGCATGCATTGGCTCTCGACGGATTGAGGGTCTTAGCGTTAGCTGGAAATAATTCCAAGTACATAAATGAAAAAGACGAGAGGAACGAACCCAGCAATTTGATATTCTGTGGATTAATTGGTATGAAGGACCCTCCAAGACCAAATGTTGGTAAGTCCATATCTTTATTAATGAAGGGTAGAGTTCACGTTGTTATGATTACCGGTGATTCTCCTACTACAGCAATTAATATCGCTAAGCAAATCGGAATACCTGTATTAAACGATGATTCGGTTATGACAGGTGATCAACTAGAAGGCTTAAATGAATCGACATTAGCTGAGGCTATTCATAATATATCGGTTTTCGCTAGAACTACTCCAGAGCACAAAGTATTGATAGTCAAAGCGCTCCAAAGACGAGGTGATATTGTTGCTATGACAGGAGATGGTGTAAACGATGCTCCAGCTTTAAAATTGGCTGATATCGGTATTGCTATGGGAAGAAATGGCACTGATGTTGCCAAGGAAGCAGCAGATATGGTTTTAACCGATGATGATTTTTCAACCATTTTAAATGCCATTGAAGAAGGTAAAGGCATTTTTTACAATATCCAGAATTTTATCACATTCCAGTTATCAACCTCAATTGCGGCATTAACATTAATAGCGTTAGCAACGTTTTTCGGATTGCCAAATCCTTTAAATGCCATGCAAATCTTGTGGATTAATATCTTGATGGATGGTCCTCCTGCCCAATCATTAGGAGTTGAACCAGTTGACCATGAAGTAATGAACAAGCCCCCAAGAAAGAGGAACGATAAAATTTTGACAGATAGTCTTATTAAAAGAGTCTTACAATCCGCTATAATGATTATAATTGGAACTTTATATGTATTTGTGAAAGAAATGACTGATGGCGAAACTATTTCCGCCAGAGATACGACCATGACGTTCACTTGTTTCGTATTATTTGACATGTTCAATGCGTTATCATGCCGCCATTATTCGAAATCGATTTTCGAAATTGGGTTGAAAAACCAAATGTTCAATTTTGCTGTAGCTGGTTCCTTGATTGGCCAACTTTGTGCCATATACGTGCCTTTTTTCCAATCGATTTTCCAAACTGAAGCATTGTATTTCAGAGATTTGGTTCATCTCGTGCTCTTGACAAGTACTGTGTTCATCGGCGATGAAATTAGAAAATACTACGTTAGACGTAAAAATTCATACACTAATGGGTTTCATTGTGGAGTTTAGAGAACGCATTTCCATGTTTTGATATTCTCATCTTATAGCTTGTTACATAGATCGCATGTATATTTAATAGTAAATCTTGTTAATCTAGAGCTAGCTTAATAATTCATTCTATATGCGCAGCGATGGAGAAATAAAATTATAAACTCCGTTCAATCTCAAAAAGCTTTCGATATCATGGTATTGGAATAGATGACATTTAAGTTTACAATCGATAAAGTCTTGAATAAGTTCGTTCCTCCTAATCAAACTTCTAGATTTCCTCCATTTTTAAGAAGGTTGTTAGGGAATCACAACCCCCGACCAACAGCAGATTATTGGATATGGCTTGAGATTCTCATCTCTACCTTTAGTGGAATAGCTCTTTTGGAAGGTGTATTCAAGAGCCATACGGTTTTCAGTCATCATAATGCCCCCATGATTATCGCCAGTTACGGTGCTACTGCAATCTTATGCTTCAATACAACGCAAGCACCTTTGGCGCAACCCCGAAATATATTGATGGGACATTTTATATCCTCGATAGTGGGAATGGGAATTGCTAAACTATTCGGTTTGTCGAGGAATGGGCAGGCTAATTACTGGGCAAGTGGAGCTTTGAGTGTTGCCATTTCCTCTGTATTGATGTCCATTTGCAATTGTGTGCATCCTCCAGCCGGAGCATCAGCATTGTTACCATCAGTGGATGACCAAATAAAGTCTATGAGCTGGTGGTACATCCCGGCACAAATTGTGTCATCCGTATTGATTATTTGCGTATCACTAATTACAGGTAACATAATACGAGCCTACCCAGTCTACTGGTGGTTTGCTGGCCCTCATCCAAAGAAAGCAGCGATAGCGAGTCAAACAACCGAAAAGCCGTTGGACTTAGAGAAAGCGTCTTCTAACAATGAGGGTGTTAAGTCTATCACTGATTCAAGATCAATTGCCATTGATTGCCATGAAATACAATTGCCAAAGGAATTGTATTTGACTGCACAGGAATTAGAATGGCTCGAAAGGATACAAGAAAAACTACACAAATTACCCAATCAAGGTACGGACAAACATATATAGGTTTATATTAATGCTTATGAATTTCATCTAAGGTAACAATGCCACTAAAACTTTCATCATCCAATTTTTCAAATATTTTCATGGCAACTTTATCTGCGGAAATAGGCGGCCTCACTAACTTATTTATATAAGATATTTTATCTCCTATCAAGCAATGCTTCGTGTTGTAGCCCAATGACAAGAAAGTTGTTAAAAGGTTCCTGTTATTGAAAACATTCTGTACTGATTCATCGTACATAATGCCCGGTCTCATCAATATAGCTCTGAGTCCAGCCTTACATGACAACTCAAATTCTGCTTCACGCTTGGTATCTAAGTATCCTGAAGGAATGAGCGGAACCTTTTGATCAGCAGAAATATAAACATATGATGGGTTATTCGGCTGAACTTTCAAAAATGCATCTGCCAAGATCACAGCAGAGTCTCTTTGTATAGCCTCATAAGTATTATGATTACCTTTCTCCATTGGGTTAGACGGTTTGACAATATTGGCTAAATTTTGAATGTCATTTAAAAAATTAAAATTGGTGTTCATTGTCTTCTTATAATTCTGATTTTCAAACAACAATCCAATGGAATGAACAACTGAATTAACGCTTTTTAATTTATCACTGTAGGTATCTGGATTGAAGATGTCTGCTTTTTCCCAATTTACTTGCTTTACCCATGGTGAATTTAGGGCCGGGGGCTTTCCCGAACGAGAAAATGAAGAGACTTGATATCCTAACTTCACTCCGGTTTCGCAAATTTTCCTTCCCAAGAACCCATTGCCACCGAAGACTGCTATAGACTTGCCGATTGAAGCCATTTGGAATAGTTTGAAGAAAAACCTAAAAAAAAGTTACTTGGTAACTACAAATATCAAAAAATTATATTGCGCACTTGCTACAAAACTCTTAAAATGCAAAAAATGTATATTATACTATTGATTATTGATTAATTGATGAAATTTTTTTTAGACGTAAACTCTTCATCTTCAACTTCTTCGAGTGAAGGATGCTTATGCAAATCAGTCACGGGAGATGTTATTATAGGCGTTGTAGCTGCTGAAGGTGTTGAATGGGAATCTGAGTCCACTGATTCTGTATCTGAATCAGAAGCAACACCACTCGGAATGCATTGATCACAAGGATGGCTTTCACTCCCGCAGGGCTTGCTAGTGTTAGACTTTATGTTTTCCGAGACTTCGTGTGGGATATTTGGTTGCGATCCAAGGGTACCTAAAAACTGATTAAAGAATTCATTGAATTGATCCCTCTTGAACTCTTCGGCAAGATTCCTTTCTTGTCTATTGTTCTGGTACTTGCTTTCTTCTGTTGGCCCATCGAATGGTCGGAAACCTAAGGAAGTGAAGAAATGGTTTAAGAAGTCTTGTTTAAATGCTTCATCTCCCTTTCCTTTCGCATGCTGCTCGTCCGACTGTTGCGCTTCTCTTTGATTTTTTTCTTTGGCCTCCTTTTCCACTCTCTGTGCTTCAGCTTGCTTTCTTTTCTCAGCTTCACGCTGAGCTTTCACTTGAGCTTCGAACTCTGCTTTAGCTTGAGCTTCTTTTTGCTTCTGCTCCTCAAGCTTACGAGCTTCTTCATGCTCTTTGTCGGTCTCAACCTGAACGAACAGCTTCAAAAATTGGTCAAAAAAGTTTTGTCTCAAATGATATTCTGCTTGAGCCGCCTCTAAGCGTTCTTGTCTTTCAGACTTGAGCTTTGATTCTTGAGCCTCTTTCTTCTCTTGCCTAATTTTCCTCAATTTCTCTTCCTTTATCTGCTGCTTTCTTTGGTCTTTTTGCAAATCATGGGCCATAGAATCGAAAACTTGATTAGCGAAGTGCTGCGAGAACTGTCTTAACAGTTCTTCCCTGCGTTGCTGCTCCCTGATTTGCTCTTCTCCATCTCTCTGCTCTCTAAGGTGTTGTTCCCTGACTCTTTGCTCTCTAAGCTGCTGTTCCCTGACTCTTTGCTCTCTAAGCTGCTGCTGTTCTCTAGCCTTTTGCTCTCTAGCTTTTTGCTCTCTAGCCTTCTGCTCTCTAACCCTTTGCTCTCTGAGTTGCTGTTCCCTGATCTGCTGTTCTTTGAATTGCTGTTCCATTAAACATCTTATTCTTGCCGCTTGAGCTTCTTGTTCATATCTATTAGAAAGATGCTCCCAAAACCGTTGTTCTTGCAAGCGTTCTAACTCTCTAATCTGTTGTTCTCTAATTATAGCTTCTTGATATTCTCTCAAGTAATCATTATATTGTCGTCTGGAAACGTCTTCAATCAAGTCACATGTAGTGTACCTTTTTTGATGGATAGGGTTAACGTAATATAAATCTGTTGCAAACATTATTCTTAGCTTATAAGTGCTTCTTACTATTGAAGTAAAATATTTGGATTCCTCCACAAATGCCTAGGAATCACTTTAAATACTTCTACTGCTATACTGGAGAAGTTTCCAGAATAACGTTTTGCAGCCATTTTCTACGCTTTGATAAAATTCTATTACTAATTCCGGTAAGAGAAACTTCTAGAAGACTCTCGAATAGAACCTTATACTTTAAACTCTTCTACGCGCTTACCAATAGTCTGCGAGGTATGATGGACAACTTCCTTCCCGAGTCTACACGCTAGTCACTTTGCCCCTCGCTGACCTATGGTGAAACTTTCCCTATATACAACAGTAGCTAATAGCTCTTGAAAATAATCATAGCCTTTAGTCACGTGATATAGATCTGTTTCAAAATTTTCCAGTATACACATTTACAGTCTAAATATAGCTTTGTCAGATTCAAAAATATAGAAGTTAACGAATACCAGAGAAATAAGAGATGAACAACTACATAAGGCTGGCGCTTTTGATAATAGTGGGGCTAATTAGTGTGTGCTATGTTGGAAGAAGAAGTATATTATTTGAGAGCCGAGGGCATCTCGTTCAACGAGATACCAACTCAAAGCGTGATGGAGACAATAATAACAGCAGCGTAGCGAGTGGCTCGTGGGGTTCAAGTTCACCTACAACTTTCATGTCGCTCAGCTCGTCTTCGTTTGGGTCAGCTTCGTTGACAAGCATGTTTACACCACTGCTGACAGATTCAAGCACTAGCAAGACCCTGAGTACTCACACGAGTAATATCAAGAGTACAGGCGATGGCGGAAACAATAACAACAACAATAATAATGGGCAAAGCAGTTCTTATAATAACCAGCAAAGCCTGACTGATGGAGAAGGTAATAATGATCATAGTACTGATAACGAGACCACTTATTCCACAGACAGTCCAACACAAGCGACAGACGGATCTGATTCTCAAACTACAGACGACTCATCTGAGACGACAGGCCAAGATGGGACAACTAGTTCAGCACAGGACAACCTGCCGAAGTCTACAGATGGATCTGACTCCAAGAAATCGAGAACAGGCCAAGAGAGCGCGAAGGTGACCACGTCTCACTCTGTCAACAACGGGAAAACAGTTGTAGTGACCATGACCTCGATGATATCTGGATCTAGTACCCCTTCACCTTCTTCCTCCAAAAAATCGAAGGACCCGGGAGGCCTCTCGCAAACCAATAAGATTGTCGTTGGTGTTGTTGTAGGTGTGGGTGGAGCCATATTATTGGCCATACTCGCCCTAGTATTTTATTGCATGAAGATGCGTAATAAGCATACGGAAAATAACTCCTGGACTTTCTGGCGGAAGAATGAGAAGGGAGCAAACGATAACTTTTTGAACGGGGAATTGGGAGTAAGAGATAGAAACATTAACCAAGGCTCCAATTTTTAATGCATTATGCCCTTCGATAAATAACTAATATACAAACTTAACACTGACTACTTTATTCTCCAGCTCGTCGTAAACCTTATTTTTTCGGATTTATTACTAGAATACATATGCACTACTTGCAGTGAAATTTCACTCTATGTCCCCTCCTTGCGGCAAACTTGTCATAAGTTTGACCGGTCTTTAGCCTCTATTACTCAAAAAATTTTGATCGGAGCTTTCTTCAAGACAGTAAATAATAGCGACTACTTATGCTAGCACTCGCATACATCTTAACCTATTCTGTCAATTATATATGTTTCTCGCTAGTGCGTATGCCATTTTCTATGCTGTTCCAGGTATCATGAAATATTCGCGACTACTTCGATACATGCATGTACGATCAATTAGGATTTAGTTGTGCTGCGCAAAATTTTCGCTGCTATTGCTGTTTGTTCTATTGCTATTAAACCGCTTTTGAGTATATAGGCAATACGTGTAAACATAAATGTCTCAAAACCATAAAACGGATTTCCGCAGTAGATTCATGTATCGGTAAGCTTCACTGGATCGTAATTCTGGCAATCTGAGACATACAGAAAATTGTAATTTCTGTTATAGAAATTAATTCTTCTTCCAGCAGTAAGAGGTGGGAGCCAAGTAAAAACAAATTGATGTGCTAAGCGATGGCTGGACTATCGGATATATTGAACGATAGCGACGAGACCGATAATCCCAATCCTTCATCCTTTTGCACTAATAGTTCAACTTTATTGTCACTGCTGGAGATTTCGAGGTCTACACATAGCACTGGCCAAACCACCCCTTATTCCAGTATCTCATCAAACAGCCTGAGCAGCTCAGGGGATACAGGGAAAATTGGTAAGGTGTATCAAAACATTCCTCGGGCCCGGATTAGCAGGAAATTGTTGAATGACAAAAAATTGGTGCAGATTGCTATTAGGAGAAAATCGAATAATAGAAGGAATACAGCAGCTGAGAATGTGGGAGGAAGTAGTGGGAACGGTAAGCTACACACCAAGTACTTGGAGGCTGGATTAAGGGTCAAATTAACGTTGGCCCCTTCGATATCCAGCTTGTATAATTCTCTTGTTTCTCATACCAATAGAAAGCAAATATACTGTTCGAATGAACAGCAAGCACAAACAGATGATATTGGGAGGAGTGTGGAATTCGAAAATTCAGCTGCTGGCGGCAAAATAATCTCCAAATCGGTGCAATTGATCGACAATAATTTAGTCAATTTATCGGTGTATTCGAGCAAGCTTTTGAAAACATTTAATCTCCACAAGACAGACGATGAAAACCCAAGGAAGCACTTGCCAACTTTTAACTGCTTGGACACAGCAGTACATTCGTTGTTTGGTATCGATGAATACAGGTTGGTGAGAGTTACTAGGTCTGCATCCAATGACAACGAGGGCTCGGTTCTCCTAAAATTAGAGACTGCTTGTCCTGGGGATTACACTTTAATTGACGACAACGAGATTACAGACGAGATGTTTCAAAGCATTGGTGAGCCCAACGACGTCCCAAACAATTTATTCATCAAAAAGATTGTTGCTCGGCCAAGATATAAGTCAGACATGAAAATATTTTTGATTCCTCGTGCATTAAACAGCTCTTTGTATGTAGACGAACGAATGCTCGAGAGGGATCTCATCAATGGTATCATCGATATTGACGTGTTACCGTCCGTTAAGAACATTTTATGTACCTTCAAATTTGATCACATTATGCAAGAGTTTAGAAACTTAATAATGTTGAGCAGCTTAGAAGAGGAAGGCCCGCTGGTTAGAGTTGATAGTCATAACTCCAATAATAGCGAAAGGTACAAGCACGACAGCCGGTGTCATTCAGTTTCCTCTTTGCAGGTGCCAAACCCCGTTCCATCAGCATCTTCTACTTTGGGCCAAAGTCGAAAAAGTTACCCCGGCTCTAGCATTCAAATCTCAAAACCTTACACCAACTTTAACAAATGTTCCTCTGCTGCTACACTGAAACCACAAGGCCATAAACATCTTGTTCGAAGTTCTATTGCTCCTTTGAAAAATTCAACTCCCAACCAAAACATCATACCTTCTTTGCCACAACTAAATTCCACACCAAATATTTCTGATAGTCTTCCCCAAAGTCCCAAATCAACCTCCTTACATTCAAAGGATAAATCAATTACAATCTAGAAATATTTTACATCATCAGCTTCTAGAGAGGATTCAGCTTCTAGAGAGGATTCCCAAAACCTTTTATCAAAGGGTATTTATGAGCTAAAAAGCGGTTTCATGCTCATCGAGTTATGTCATAATTTTATGTGGATACTTTTGCCGCGAAGCATTGAACCTTGATATATATAGTTTCGAGCACTATTGGATTTTTGTTTCCTTATTTTGTCTTATTTACTTTATAGATTTGACTAGTTATACACAACTTGACGTGGAAGAAACTTCCCCCGCTAGGATACATTTCGACACCTTTTTGATTTCGCGTACTATTGCTAAATTACACACACACTAAACATTTAAAGTAACGGATTCACTGTTGATCAAATGCTTATAAGTCTTTAAAGCGTTAGCAACATCATTGTTAATGAATTTTTCGGTCTGTTGTGGAGCTCTACCAACAAATGTTGATGGATCTAACAAAGAGTCCAACTCGTTCCAAATAGGCTTGAAATATTCGGTGGACTTGACCCTTTGAATCAAATCATTATCACCACCCTCTTGTTTCACTACAGCGCTGGCCTGGTGAGATAAGACTCTGATTTGTTCATGGCATTCTTGTCTAGATTCACCTTTTTCAACCATGGCCATGATAATGTTTTCAGTGGCCATGAAAGGTAATTCTGAGTTTATCCTTCTTTCAATCACCTTTGGGTAGACGACCAAACCAGAAGTGATATTGGTTAAAGTAGAGAGTAAAATATCAGCGGTTAAGAAGGCTGATGGAATAGAAATTCTTCTGATGGCAGAATCATCTAATGTTCTTTCAAACCACTGAACCGAAGCAGTTTGGATCGCATCACTTAACAAACCACCTAAGTGTCTGGACAAAGAACAAACCCTTTCACATCTCATTGGGTTTCTCTTGTAAGCCATAGCAGAAGACCCAATTTGGGATTTTTCAAATGGCTCTTCAATCTCCTTCAAATTGGCTAATAGCCTAATATCAGTAGCGAATTTATGTGCAGTAGCACCTAATGAAGCTAATGGGGATAAGACATCGATATCGATTTTTCTAGAGTAAGTTTGACCAGTTACTGGATATACATGTTCGAAGCCTAACAACTTGACCACCTTTTCATCTAATTCTTCGACTTGGTCATGGTTACCATGGAATAATGATAAAAAGGAAGCTTGGGTTCCGGTAGTACCTTTAACACCTCTCAAGCCAATATCGTTTCTAGCTCTTTCCATATTTCTTAAATCCCATAACAATTCTTGGATCCATAATGTAGCTCTCTTACCGACAGTGGTCAATTGCGCTGGTTGGAAATGAGTCCATCCTAAAACTGGCAAGTCCTTATATTTCAAGGCAAATTGAGACAATCTGTCGATAACATTGATCACTTTTGGAATCAAAATGTCATAAGCATCCCTCAAGAATATCAAGTCAGCATTGTCTGTGACGAAACATGAAGTAGCACCTAAATGGATGATACCTGCTGCCTCAGGACAAGTATTTCCAAATACATGAACGTGGGCCATTACATCATGTCTGACGATAGCTTCTTCTTTGCTGGCCTCTTCAATTTCCTTGTCAGTGATCTCCAAATGCGCTTTCATCTGCTCGATTGCTTTGTCTGAGATCATATCCAATCCAACTTCTTTTTCAGCAATCGCTAAGTTGAGCCATAATTTTCTCCAGGTCGAAAATCTGTTTCTCAATGAAAAGATTTTTGACATTTCCTCAGAGGCATATCTAGAAGATAATGGGGTAGAGTATTTATCATTAGCTGACATTGTGTTTTCGTAATCGTAAGTTCAATTGAATCAAAGTAAATTCAATAGTAGAGAAGTATTGAAAAAAATGATTTTTCGATATAAATGATTCTTAATATATTTTAATTTTGACTCGGCTCATCCATCGCGAAAATTGACTCGATCACTGAAACTTGTTCGATATACGCTAATCTATATCTATCTACTATGCCATTAGATGACAAGTGATGGTCTGTAGAGAATGGTAGCAATTGTTATTGATACTTCCGGATCATATTTGCCGGAGGAAACTAGGAAAAGCTGTGCAATAAATGTATTAGAAGTCTAGAATTCGTTGGTGTGCTATAGCCATCAAGAAAAATGGGATTTGCGAGTAAATCCCGGTCTAGAGTGTTAATTTCCAGGTAAGGGAAAGACATTTTTCAGGGAGGAAAGGATTAAAAATGCTCTCGATCACATTCTAGCTCGAGCTTCAACTAGAGACCTTCCTTTGTATCAGAAAGTTTCGATGCTTATGTGGCCGAGGAAGTGGACGTGTATCATTGAAGCTTATTGTTTATAGCTTCGACACATCTGTATAATTTTCTTTCAACTTCCATGTAATTGCCAGTGAAATGCAGTATTTTGACAAGACAATTCTGTAGCACCAGCACTAAGACTGATTCATGTCTCAAACTCATCTTCTTCATCTCTCTCGTCGCCCTCCTCTGGCACGCTATCTTCATCTCCAGACTCATTTCGTCTTTGCGCCTCGTCATTCTTCAAGTTCTGATCCTCTTCATACTGTAAGAACAACGAGTAAACTGCTCCTTTAAATAGGGTATAAACAAGCCCAATCTTCATTTCTAGATTCCTCAAATTATCCAACAACTTATCAGCAGACCCTGCACTAATCTCTTCACCACCGTCCTCAGACGAAGAGCTCTTGCCTATCGTCATGTTCTGATTTGTAGCCGAATTCAACTGTTTAATCTCGCTCGATAATGTATTCAATTGTACCGCCAATAATTGGTACTGCGAGAGAATCTGAGCCTCTATCGGGGAAACAGCGGTCGACTTACGATAGTCTGTCGAGTATATATCCTTGCGACCCATATGATGTTATCTTAGCCTGCTATAATGCTCTATCTCTGTGTATGTTTACTTGATAGTTTTATATTATCGCTTACATAATACATGAACATACGATTACATAACAAACAAAGGCTATTAAACAATAATATTCAGGTTGATAGTAGCAATGAATGGACAATTTTAAAGACATTGACCTTTATAACTTGAGAATAGCTCATTAGTAGTATACTATAAGACAATCGATAGTAAAGATGTCTGCAACCCCCAACGGAAATGAAAATGGCTCCAAAATTCGTTACGATGATGAAAAAACAGCCGATGATAAAATGTATACGAATAGAACAGTTAATCCTGAAGACAGGAAGAAAAAATTGGTGAAGAAACTGGGAGGGACCAAACATTGGAAGAAACTTTTATGGCTATACGGACACATTTGCACAGTTGTGTTTACAACAATATCATTTGTGTTCCAAATATTGCTTTTGCCTAATAAATTTTATATCAATTCCATTTGTTACAGATTGGGTCTTATAGGATCAATTGCTTCGTTAACTGCTACATTCTCACATAAGTTCGGATTGAAGTACATGCCTCCATTTTCGAGTATGTTTGCTCAGCAGAATTTCCAGTATTTGGTGTTAGCTGTTATCTGGTGCTTCACTTTCAAATCCGTATTTAAGGTTCTCCCATACTTTTTAATCTCTACGCTTCAGTTAGCATCATTCAAGAAAATTGATGCGGTCTTGGAACACCTGACTACTTTGGCGTCACTAATTGCCTACGACGAGTTATTTTTGATTGGCTACTTGGCTCTAAGAGCTATCTTTTTTAGGAAGACTTCTGGCTATCAATTGACGGCTTTCTTGTTTTTCTACTGGTTGAGAATTTTATATAACAAGGAAACCGGCAACTTATTCAAATCCATTGTTCAACGTTTCGACGGTAAGGTCTCCTCATCCAAGAATGAAAAAGTCCTTCACTACTGGAGTAGAGTCAAAGAGTTCTTAGAAAGTAAAGGTGAATCTGGTAAGTTGAACAACTAAATAATAGGGTGCTTGTGATGCTGCAGTTGATCAGTTGTGATTTTGATGATGTTTTTTTTTTTTTGGATTCTCGCCTTCTCTTGGATCCTTCATTTATAAGCTTCGAGCTGTATTAGTTTCAGGTATATTTCTACATATATATGTACAATTATATATACGTAATTACAATTGTTCTTACATGATTCCGCCAATTCTTGTATTATTCTTAGTTTTAAGTTGGCGTCGTGTACTGAATTTCTCTCATTCTCAGCCCTTTTTAACCCCTTGGCTACAGAAATAAGTATACTCATTTCTACCTTGGAAAGCAAAATAATTCCAGTAGAGTCGACTCCTGTAATTAAGTATGTCAGCACCAATAGTTTACCAATTAGGTCATGAATCGATAAAAGACCATATATTTTCTCCTAATCGTCAATTGTTAGCAATTACCAAGAAGAATACTGTCGAGGTTTACCAAATGTCACCAAATTCATCTACCAAACCCCAGTTGATCGCAACTTTGAAGGGACATGATAAGACAGTTACTTCAGTTGATATTTCTCCTGACGGATCTAAGATTTTGACTTGTTCTCAAGATAGGAATGCGCTAGTTTGGGAGTACAATCAATCCCAACAAGAATATAAGCCTACGTTGGTATTGTTGCGTATAAATAGGGCAGCTACAGTTTGCAAGTGGTCGCCTTTGGGCAACAAATTTGCTGTAGGATCATCGGACCGAATTATAGCTGTTTGCTACTATGAAGCAGAGAATGATTGGTGGGTGTCTAAACACTTAAAGAAACCATTGAAGTCAACGATCACTAGTTTGGATTGGCATCCAAATAATGTGCTATTAGCTGGAGGCTCAACCGATGGCCATGCAAGGGTATTCTCTACCTTCATTAAAGGGTTGGATGAAAAACCGGCACCATCTGCATGGGGGGCAAAACTACCATTCCAGACCTTGTGCGGTGATTTCATCAATGAAACGGGTGCTTGGATCCATGGTGTTTCATTCAGCCCATCGGGAGATTCGTTAGCGTTTATTTCCCATGATTCCTCGCTCACCATTGTGTATCCAGAAGGTGAAGGATTACCACCAAGGGCAATTCTCAACATCAAAACAAGTTATTTGCCATTCAAGTCATTGATTTATTTGGGGGAGAATAAGATTCTTGTAGGTGGACACAATTGTAACTTGATAGCTTTCGAAGGTAATGAAAATGAATGGAAGGAGGCATTCAAGGTTGAGAAACAGAAGGACTTGATCAACGATGCCCCTATGCCTCATGAAGGTGACGAAGAGGAAGAGATTTCGTCACACGATGCGCTCAATATGTTCAAGCAATTAGACTTAAAAGGCAAAGTTAACAAGCCTAGTGCTAGGGGCACAGGTAAAGTTTTAAGCACGATCCATCAAAATACTATTTCGAGTATCAAGCTTTACCAGGACAATAAAGTGAGTACCTCCGGGATCGATGGAAAGGTTGTTATCTTTTCTATTTAGGTATCTACAATAAGTCTTGAGTCTAGAGTATATTAGTGTGTATTTAGTAATACATATAGATCTAAAACGTTAGTATTTTCCTGCAAATAATCACGGTTCTTGCCGAATCTAAGAATTTCATGTCAGATATTTTGAGCTTTGGTATTTGTTATCTTCAGATGTTTTTGGTTCAGAAGCAGAACTGAAAAGTAAGGTTTTCATCAGAGAAATACTTAGATTGGACTTTATGTAATTTAGAACATACTGTTAACTAAACCAGTTAGTATTGATACAAATCATCGCCTAGTAAGGACATTTTAGTCTTTTCAAGTCAGATGGTGATGCATGTTTTATCCATGGCTCAGGATTCACCGGATTGAATGTTGTGAGAACGATCATCATAGAAAATTGTCAAAATCCCTCTTGTTCAATGAAACATACTAGATTTCTTGTTAGAATCGTTTCCTAATAATTTTCATAACAATCCAACTATATTAGAATCTACTCAAAAACGAAATACTCTTGAATTGTTTTCTTTTGAATTGCATATAAAGCCAACTTCGTATCACAGTATCTATCATGATACTCATACACTTAGCTTGTTATATTAACGGTGTCCCAACTGCAACATACCCATGCTGTTTCCATACTTGGTTGAAGTAGTAATTAATGCCTAAAAAAATTTTCAGTAGTAAATTTTCATTTACGTCCCACTTTCAAGTAACTGTGCCGGGTAATGGCAATAAGCTTCCCCAGCTATTAGGGTTGTACGGGCTATAATATAAATACATCGTGTCAGAGGGAACCGGATAAGCACTCCTGCGGCAGTAGGGGTAGATTAATATTCAATAAGTCAAATAAACCTCTCAATTAGGCTTGATTGCCTGGCCAGAAAAGTCCGGTCTGAAGTCAAGACTATATATGAGCTACAATTTAACGGGACAAGACTATCTAGTATTTGAAGATGTGTAAGATATGTAGAGCATAGGCTACATAGATTTTAGAAACCTTGAGATGACGAAGCCATTAAGGTTGTGTAGGAAAAGCTCTAATATGGTCGAAACGTTTTAGAACAATGTTGCGATGAGATGCTCGTGGATGTTCGAAACGATCGCTTATTTCATTATCAAAAATAATTATCTATCCATACTATTTATTGTGAAACAGATAAGAGTACAAGGAATGCCAGAAGCCGATAGTGCTAGAGATCGAAGCGAACATAAACCTCTCATTTGTGGTCCACCTAAAGCAATCGATACGCCTGATATCTCGGCAAAACGATTGCAGCCAGGATTACCAAAGTCGCCATCAACATCCGCTCTCTTCAATAGGCCTATGGCAAATCATCAACAGAAATACGACGCTTCTTTTGCTACAGACGAATACCATCTTGATGAAGATAAGGCCCGAAAGAATTCGATTTCAGCAACAGACTTTAATCGTCATGGATATACTCAGCCAACTTCTGTAGCAAACCAAAAACCGCTATTCCAAAGATTGATTAGTGGCCATTATACTGTTACAAATCCCGGCTCTAATGGTCCTTTCGAATACAATAATACAAGCTCGAGTAACTTGAATCTCAATAATGGCATATTGGAGAGTAATGCCAGTATATATTCAGTTCCTGACATAGAGGAACAGCAACGAAGATTAAATATTCTAACTAACATGAGGCCCCAAAAGTTGATAGGAAACTTCAAAAATTTGGCTAACTGGGGAGATAGTTTGAAGACAGGTGTCGATAAGATAAAGGATAAAAAAGTTAGGAAATACTATGAAGATCAGAATTATTTAATCGAAAAGTTCCAAGAAATCGACAATTTTCTAGACTATGGAAAAATACATATCAACATGCTATCCACATATAGTCGATCCGAAGTTCGCCGTGGGAATGACGAAGAACGAGAGCCTTTGAGGAGCACAAAATTAGATTCAAACAACACAAGCTATAATTCAACAATCTCCCACGGCTCGAGATTCAACCAAATTCCTGGAGATGTTCAGAATGAGGGGGCACAGTTTCTAGGATACAACCAAGAAGAATCTGCTCAAGAAGTTTTGGTGGCCATCTTGGTAAATTTTTTTATTAATTTTTTGTTGCTAGTAGGTAAAATCATCGTTTGTATATTGACCAGCTCAATTTCCGTGGTCGCATCATTAGTGGACTCAATTTTGGATTTTCTTTCTACTTTTATCATTTTCATTTCTAACAAGTTATCCACTACGAAGAATTGGAGAAGTCAACATGCATATCCGGTTGGACGCTCAAGATTGGAACCTCTAGGCGTTTTAATTTTTTCTATCATCATAATTATATCCTTCTTCCAGGTTGGCCAAGAATCATTTAAAAGGTTATTTTTAAGTTCTCTGGAAGAAAGACATGTCGCCAAGATAGGTCAAGCAGCTATTATGATCATGTCTATAACTATTATGAGTAAAGTATGTTGTTGGGTTTGGTGCTCCAAAAGTAAATCAAGTTCTGTCCAAGCCCTTGCACAAGATGCGATGACTGATATTGTCTTCAACATTGTATCTTTATTGATGCCAACCGCAGGTTATTATCTTGATATATGGTGGTTTGATCCTGCGGGAGCCCTCATATTGTCTGTTTATATTATACTATCCTGGAGCAAGACAGCGTTTGAACATATTGACAATTTGACGGGAGCAGTAGCTGATCAATTAGACTACAAAGTTATCCTATATTTGTCTTATAGATTTGCGGAATCTATCAAACAAATAACTGCGTTGAAGGTATACCATGTTGGTGACAACCTAAACGTTGAAATAGATTTAATCTTTGATTATGAAGAGTTTAACTTATCTTTAAAGGATCTTCATGATATTGCTGAAGCACTACAATATGCCATCGAGACATTGCCGATGGTTGAGAGAGCTTTTGTACATATAGATTATATGGAAGGGAATTTTAGAGGGCATTTGAAATAATGATATACTTAATGCGATTGAATGTATATTTTGAGACTTGCAGTTCAGTTCATGGGAAATGTGTCAGTAAATAAATAGCTCATAATTCAAAGTACTAAGTCAATTAACTTTTCAATTTGTATTCGAAAGCAAATTTTTCAAAGAATTGCTTAATGATAGCTCGTAACTCGTAATAATGTCATCCCTTCCCTGTTGAATTGTCTTGAATTTCTGTATCAAATTATTAATATCTTTCACAAGTATTTCCGTTGTATAGGTTCCATGCAAAATAGATTTGGGGTCTTTAGGTTGCAAATAAGTTAGAAATTTTAGTAGTATAAGTGCACTGAAATAGAAGCAGAAATGTATTTGGTCAGATAAATAGGCGAAGTAAGAATCAGACTCTATATCGTTAACCGACTTGATCAAAAGGCAAGCATGGTCGAACATTTGAGTGAAAGACTGCTTATCACAATGGTTTAGGATGAAGTGAACGTTATCTTCGTCATACATTTCGAATGCCTGAGCTTCAGTATTTTCAACCAAAACAGCTTTTTGAAAACAATAGCTGTAGCTAATGATTAGGCAACAGAAGTGATAACATAGTTCAACAAATTGTAAAGTGGGCTGATTGAACAAATATTCCCATTGATCATACCACTTGTCTATCTCTTCTCTCACCAGAATGTAGTTCTGGTGACATGTTTGTATCTTGGTAACTGATTTTGAATTAAGGTTCTTTTGAATATAGTTATACGTGATGAGCAATATTCTGATTTCACTTATCATCCTTCCGTCAAAATTTGTGGAGCTTGGCAAACTCAATGTGGAAGTACAATAGCTCAATCTAGTATCATCAATTACACACATTCTTCCTGAGAAAATGCAATTGATCAAATGAACCAAAGTGAGGTGGTTGAAAAGCCTCAACATAGTCAATGTTTGGTAATCATCACTATCTATTTCATCATATAATATAGTAAATGGAGATTTAGGCTGATCCCCTTGCCTGGACTTTTGAAGAAGGGTCCCAAAGGTTGATTTAGAAATGAATGTAGTTAATCCGACACTCGAGAGGAACCATGGGTCCAAGTTCAATTTATTCATTGTTGAATTTTCTTCATGATGCAAGTTGGAAGATGCCACCGACGACAACGATAGGGAATAAATGGAGAGTATTACTAGCGCTTGTAAAACTTCGATATTTCCCACATCTTTTTCCTGGGTTGATGAGCAGTCTAATAGTGCTGCATTTAGTTCTTTTTTAAGTTGCTCTATTAAACTCTTGTAGATTCTCGTTTTTCTTTGAAAACTGTCAAGATCATTTGGATTCACACCTTTAAGCAGATACCTCAATGACAAACAACAACACGTAGTCAACAATAAAGGGCATTTAGTTCTGATTCGTTCAACTAGCGTGGGGGTCGGCAAGGTTCGAGGAAACAGAACCCATCTACCATAATTTTTCCTGAACTCATTAACTAAATCTATTGTTTCTGATTCTGTCAACAATCTCAAGCCTATAATGTCTTCACAATTTTCACTCGCATTAACGATTTCTGCATTTGATTTTATTGTTGATAAACCAAGCAATTTCAATATAGGTTGAGGAATGTTACACTCGTTAGTTTGATTGCAAACTACCGAAAAAGGCGCCATCTTGTAAGAATTCTCAGGCAAGTGAAAAGATGTCAGACTTTCAGAGTCTACAAACAATGTAATCTCTGAGGCCAATGTATCTTGTCTTTCTAAGTTTGTACTACTCAAGACAGGCTGAAAGCTTTCGGAAGGCTTACCAATTGCACTAGCTGCTTCTGCTAAAAGTCCAGAATCCGACAGATTTATCTTCTCCTTATCACCAGACTTAATTATTGATAGTAGTTCGTTAACTCCTTTATATATTAAATCCAACTTTTCTATCGTCTCTTGATTCTCATTTACATTATTTTCCTGTGTATCCAGGTCCTGTGAGCTTTGAGGTACATCAAATGAACAGGCCTTTTTAAGAAACGAGCATCGTACACACGAAACATCATCAGTCGACGACTTAAAGCATTTAGTCTTTTGTTTACGACACAAGTCACAAGCTCTGATCGTTCTCAAAGTTTGAGCTAACCTTCTATTCTTACTGGCTGTAGCTCTCTCGTCATCATCGTTTTCCACACTCAGCTTTCTCTTATTAAGAGACACATGGCTACTTTGTTCGTTCGCTCTTCGCCTGGCATCATGACTCATATTAACATTGATGATTTCGTTATATGTTGGAGATAAAGGTGAATAGAAATTTGGTCGCGATCTTTTTACGGAAGTAATTGAACTGAAATTTTACTCCAGATTGACATTATTCAAATTGTTAACATCAGAACTACGAATGTGTAGCCTATGGATGCAATTAGACAATGCTAATTCGAGAATCCAGTTGAAGCTTAAGTTAGCTACATTAACAGTAAAAGCTAAGTCATAAATGTAATATATAGAAAATTAATTATAGCAAAGCAACAGCTGCAGCACCTAGGACAGCACCAACAGATACGAAGTAGACATTGGAGTCATCCTGAGAGCTAGAAGATGCAGAGCCACCCTGAGAGCTAGAAGATGTGGAGTCACCCTGAGAGCTAGAAGATGTAGAGCCACCCTTAGAGCTAGAACCAGATTTTGAAGAGCCACCCTTAGAGCTAGAACCAGATTTTGAAGAGCCACCTTTAGAGCTAGAACCAGACTTTGAGCCTGTGTCAGTTTCGTTATCAGTCTCATTGTCAGTCTCGTTGTCAGTCCCAATATCAGACTCGTTGTCAGAAGTGTCAGACTCGTGGCCAGATTTTGTAGAGCCAGAGTTTCCGACTTCGTGAGAAACAGTAATGTCAAATTTGGTACCTGATCCACTCTGAGAGCCACGTTTAGCTTTAGAACCAGACTTCGAAGAAACGGTGTCAGTCTCGATGTCAGACTCGTTGTCAGAGGTATCAGACTCGTTGTCAGAGGTGTCAGACTCGTCGTCAGAGGTGTCAGACTTGTGGCCAGATTTTTTTGGAGAGCCACGTTTAGCTTTAGAACCAGACTTTGAAGAAACGGTGTCAGTCTCGATGTCAGACTCGTTGTCAGAGGTATCAGACTCGTTGTCAGAGGTGTCAGACTCGTCGTCAGAGGTGTCAGACTTGTGGCCAGATTTTTTTGGAGAGCCATCTTTAGAGCTAGAACCAGACTTTGAAGAGCCACGCTTAGCTTTAGAACCAGACTTTGAAGAAACGGTGTCAGTTTCGTTGCCAGTCTCGATGTCAGACTCGTTGTCAGAGGTATCAGACTCGTTGTCAGAGGTGTCAGACTCGTCGTCAGAGGTGTCAGACTTGTGGCCAGATTTTTTTGGAGAGCCATCTTTAGAGCTAGAACCAGACTTTGAAGAGCCACGCTTAGCTTTAGAACCAGACTTTGAAGAAACGGTGTCAGTTTCGTTGCCAGTCTCGATGTCAGTCTCGTTGTCAGTCCCGATGTCAGACTCATTGTCAGAGGTGTCAGACTCGTTGTCAGAGGTGTCAGACTCGTTGTCAGAGGTGTCAGACTCGTTGTCAGAGGTGTCAGACTTGTGGCCAGACTTTGAAGAGTCACGTTTAGCATTAGAACCGGACTTTGAAGAAACGGTGTCAGTTTCGTTATCAGTTTCGTTATCAGTCCCGACGTCAGACTCGTTGTCAGAGGTGTCAGACTCGTTGCCAGGTTTTGAAGAGCCAGAGTTACCGACCGCGTTAGAAACAGTAGTATCAGCATTGCTACCTGCTGCAGTCAAACTTGCTAACGGCATCTTAATAGACTTATCCGCGGTTTTGGCCCATTCAATATAAGAAGTATACCATTTCTGCTTCGTAACATCTTGCTGCTTTCCATTATACTTGATCATTTGCGTATACCAATTTTGCGTCTTTACATCCTTTGGAATTCCATCGGCAGATTGGTCATAGTAGTCTTGAATATCTTCGCCTTGGGCAGCAAGTACTTGGGCACTTAAAAGAGGAAACACAGATGCAATTGATAACTTCATTTTTGATATTGTATAACAAATCACTCTCGAAGGATGCTGCACTAGAGAGAAAGTAGAAGATTTTGCATCCTTTTATAGATTCATAACGCAGCTTTTGATTCGTAAGCTCAAGGAATCTACAAGAGCCCCTGCAGGCCCCATAATCCTCCTCATCATATAAATAAACTCCAACGGCATTTTTTTGGAGAGCTGCAGAATGGGGTCTCTAGTATTCATGAGGCAGAGAATCGAAGACAATCCTAGGTTATGATCCCTCAAAAGGCTCTGACAATATGCCAAAAAAAGCGCATTCCTTTCTTTTAGTATTGAGAGCGAGCGGTCTCTGTCAGGGATACAGGCATGAGTTGGAGATCTTCCAATGAGTCGGCCTAGACCGAGTTTCTATGAATTGGACATAAATCAGTTAGGAAGCCTCATAATTTCACTTAATATCAGCTATACTACGATCACGTAAATAATCAAGATAGAAAAATAAAGGGCCAAGCTGTGCATTGAGCTAGCTCAATAACTCAAGAACATACTTGGATCATTGGTTTTTTCGGGTGAATTCAATGCACTACTGCATTTATCGTAAGGCATGACGAGCAGGACGTCTATCGTGATTGCGCAGCATATACGGCTTAATTAGTCTTTGCAGCTTAGCACGGATTTGCGCTTACTTAAATAAACGAGCGCAAAATCGAATGCATACCAGCCGTGCTTCTTTCTTATACAAGTACTATCAATAAAGTGCATTGAGATAACATAATACACACATGTTATATAACACAGCTATAATAAAGAAAGGGCCATAGCACTCAAAACAGCACCAACAGAAGCATAGTATACGGTACCACCTCCGTGTGAACTGGAGGATGACGAACCAGACCCGTGTCCCGACGAACCAGAACCCGATTCCTTAGCGTCAGAACCACTGTTCGTAGGATTAGCCGCATGACCATGCGATCGCAACCAAGCTAAGTACGACTTGTACCAAGTCTCCGTCGTGATTTTACTGTCAGTCAATTGTTTGGGATCTGTGTACTTAGTAGCCTCGCTGAGCCACTTTTGTTTGGTCAAGTCTTCTACTAGAGACTTTGTGTTAATGTTCCCAATAGCCGAAGCATGCTTCGTTCTGATATCCCCTACGTCTGACGCGTACTTTGTAAGATCTCCCATTAGGGCGTCACTAGCTGCAAAACCGCTAGTGCTGAAGAAGATAGTGAGAATTAGGCAGATTGATTTCAATTGATTCATTTTATGGATTTAAAAGGAGTGTTTGTTTACTGGAAATGTAGTATCTTTTAAAGTATTTCGTTCCTTTTTTCAAATTTTCGATGTGGAAAAGTGTGTGAATACGAGCCCCGCATTTATCCCTTGTGATTCTTAGGAAGCTTAAAATAGAAATGCAGGAACAAAGTTACTTCTGCACTCTTCTATAATATCGTAAAAGGTCAACTTTTACGGTATGTACGATTCAGGTAAGAAATACCTTTTTAGGTATTTAGATTAAAAGATATGAGATTTTGTATCCAATTCGCTAAATTTAAGGTTTATTGCTACGCCAGGAGCCGAAATAAATCCAATGAGTACGACAGAGAAGATAAGAGTTTCTCTGTTTTAGATCGTTTAGATCGTTTAGGTGTATAAATAAAATACGCGTCTTGTATGTTCTCATGTTTTGGAGATATGTTGATTTTATGCATCAGTGAACAGCAGGTTTCGAAATTGAAAACTCTAAGGCACGTCCTACGCTCAACATTCTAGATGAGGGTTCAGGGTTTGTAGTTAGGCCACTAGTGGTTGTTACCGAAACTTCACTTTGCACAGCAGGGTAACATCATTGACTTAAAGACCAGCAGGTTCAGTAGGCATGATAGATCTGATCATTGTTGGTTTTTAGGTTGAGCCTATGCTTTCAAGAGATGCCTTAGAAAGTGTTATGCTAGAATTTATAGTGTCATGCGAAACCTAATTAGTAGTATGAGCAGCGATATAGGTGAGACGAGTGATTTGCCTTCCAATAACGGTTGATGGTTCGAAGTACTTCCTGTGGAATAGAATTATGGGGACGGGGGATAGAACAGCATATATCACAACTGTTGCAGATCTCTTGACCGATTTTTGGACTTTCTATAACCAAGAGATTTGCAATTGGTATCAGGTTTCATTTTTTAAACCATTAATGGGTTTTGTTATTATTTGCGTCAGATAGCTGCCATGAAGTGTTCTGATATGCTTCTCCTTGGCTGCGAAAACACACATCACACAATAGTTGCGAAGAGAAGTATTTCGCATTTTAGTTTTCGCTATTGCTCGTTTCAACAGACCAGGCCAATGAAATTCAAAATACAGTGGGAGGTTTCAAAAAGAAAAGCTTTTGGACTTCGTAAGACAAGATCAGAATATGTAATTGTATAGTCCAGAAGAGATACTATATTGATAATTCTAGAAGGGAGGACTTATTGGGCCTTGGTCAACAAAGGCAAAGCAGATCTCGCCTGACAGTACCTCTTGAACTATTCAAGAGCTCTAAAGTCTTTTGTATTTGGATGCTTTAGCAGGTATATCGATACAATTACTCTATGCAAAATTCTGCATTCAAGTTACAAGTTGAGCTAAAAAAAGACATCATAGAATTTTAAGACCTAACCATAGACTATGTAAGCTCAAGTATCATTGCTTAGATAACTACAAAAAAGAAAGCGCCAAACCTCCAAGAATTGCTCCAACGGGAGCATAATACACATTTGACCCTGCTAGGGAGTCTGAGGATTTTGGGGGTGACTTCGCTTTTGAATGTGAAGCTTGACTCCGGCTTGACTGAGATTTCAAATTTTCAGCATTATCTTCAGGACTGCTGCCTGAATTTTGAGTACTACCATGCTTGGGATTCGCATGACCTCCTCCAACTTTACCACCGTTATCAGATATAGTGCCATCGTTGCCTGGAGCACTTTGACTAGTGCTACCCTTAGCAGACGGTTCAGTAGTAGAATAGACCTGAGCTGTATGATAACTCAGAGAAACTTCACTAAATGAAGTTTCTGGTGATCTTCCTCCAGTCGCTGTAGGGCTTGCAGCTACAGAAACTCGCCCAGTAGGTATTGAAAAGCTGCCTGCAGTAGTGTAACTAACATCACTATATGTAGTGACGCCATCATAAGTAGTGTAGTGGTCATTATTCCAAAGATAGCGAGTATAGGTATAATCATAGTAAGTGTAGAGAGTGTAATAATAATTGCGAGTTCGAGTGTAATAGTAATAACTGTAATATGGATAATAATACCACGTATAGTAAGTAGTATGATAATTGGTGGAGTAGTAGTATGAATGATGATAGGTAACGTAAGGTGCCCGTTTCTGTAGTCTTTCAGTCTCGAGAATGTTATACGGGTCCGGCATGTACAATGCATCAATAGTGGCTGGAAATTTCTTTCCCGAGCCTTGAACAGACAGCATCCAGGAGGTAAAAGCATTGAACCAGTCTTGCTTAGTAAGTACATTCATATTTGTTTCCGTGTTTGTCATGGCTGTAGTATACCATGCTGGCCTGTCTACTTCGGCTGCAAAAATGGCTGCATTGAAAAATACTGCAACCAATACAACAACTGCATACATTTTTTCACTTATGTTTAATTAATTATCCCACATGAGAATGGGGAGATTCACAGCCATCATGAAACTTCACCGTATTATATAGTGCTTTCTGCTGGAGTAATCATTGAATACTGAACCTAGTTCGGAAATACTCCCGACTTCGAGTCGCAAAAGTGTCTTCGTAATCACTGCAGATATGAAATAAGGTACATTCGTAAATTTAGTTTTTCGATAGACTCTATTTATAATCTACAACTTAGCTTTAATGCGTATACGATGCAAAGATGTAAGGGGCAATATTGTTGAAAAACATCCTTAGGAGTATAGATATTCTTTTGAAAATGTGGTATCTTGAGGAGTCACAAATTAGCAGTTAGAGAAGGAAGCAGTTCTGCACAAGGCCCCTGATGTTCACATGTATAGCTTATAAGAAAGTTGTGAAAAAGTTCGCTCATATAGATGCAAATGAGTATCAAGTTTATAGACTGAACCACCCATTGGCTAACGGCACATAGTGCAGTTCCCAACAGTATCTGGTGTTAGACAACTTAGCGATTTATCATTATACGAACTCCCGGAGTCGTCATCTGTTTCAAACGGAAAGCATTGAGCGAAAATAGGTTGGACAGCGAGAGGGGCTTTGGACACAGAACGGCTAGTTGATTTAGACGAGGCAACATACTCGTATTAAGAAAAACGAAAGCCGTACCATATAATTAAAAGAAATTAGTGATTTGTAGCTCAGTCATCAGACTATCAAAGTATGATGGGCCTGGGCCTATTTTTTCCACCGTTTCCCTAGCGACGGAAGTTCTTATTGGTAAAACTTATTGATGACAACTAAAGGCGATACGGTAGAGCTATAGATTACGCTAAATTACTAATATGAGTTTTGTACGAACGTTTTTTTGGCAAGTTTCTTATTGCATTCTTATTACGTGGAGGGAGTATTGCGATGTAAAAGAATATCATTAAAATCTCGTAGCTGCGAAAATAGCAGCTGCTTGCTTTAACAGCTATCACTGAAAGCACTCTCTGCATTTAGGGTCATTACATAACAGTACGAGTACCCATAGTCGCTGCTGTGATATCTTCTTGAATTTATATGACTATGAATGCATATTGTGATTCCAATATGAATTAGAAGGCCACGGAATTAAATAATTAATTGGCTCTATAGATTCTTCGCCAAATATTCGTCTAGAAATGATTTAGGTTCGGGGAAGGACTATTGAGTTACGAATGATAACTCTTACATGACAAAATTAGACCTTTATATAATAAAATATAGAAGGGCATTTGTGACTTGCAGCTCAATTACTGAATGAAACAATTAGGGGATTAGCAATCAGGGTGGCCTGAGGAGCTTTATCACTTTGTTCACGAAATGTCCTACCCAGAGTCACGAAAATAGAGTTTGAACTTTCTTCTTAAAGAATACTTAGCCGTATATTTTGCGATTACAGACTGCAGGTGCTAGAACTTGGCTTAGATATTTTGGGAAGTAAGACAAACGAAGGAATAATAGCCGGTTGCTGTGCTGGATGAGGGATACTTTCTATGCACGGCAAAATTTTGAATAGGTAAGTCTGAAAACGTTGAGAAACCAGTTGATAGAAACTCAGGTTCCAGCCGAAACCAGATTCCTTGCCACCAAGAAATAAACTTATACAAGCATCATTAAACGTGTTCACCATTGAAGGTATCACATTTAAGTTTGAATAGGTTTATAAAATAACTGTACTATGTGCGGATGCTTGAAACTAGTGTATGCATTTTAGCCTATAGTATCTTATACTTGACTGATTCTGATGAAGTCGGCTCTAATTTCATGTCCATATTTACTATTTTAACTCCTCTATTCACCATTAAATGATCGAAATCAAACATTCCTTTATAGATTAAGGTGCCTTTCTCTACCTGGTTCTTGTCTCGAATGATGAATTCTCCCGTGAAGAAGACGTTATACTCCTTGTCTTTGTTTATGTTCTTGCGCTTGTTATTGCTCAAGTCCCTAACATTATTTTCACCGAGAACGTCTTTGAAACTGTCTTCTGAATAAAGTCGGTCTAATTTTAGTCCCGCTTGAATCAATGCATCACTTATCATTGCGTGAAAGTTGATCAGCTTAACAACCCAGCCAACCCCGATAGACGAGCCGCTTGGTGTATTCTCCATATTAACTTGGAATCCGGATACAGTCGGATATTTTGTTTCTATCCATATATTGAATTCACTATCATTGAACATAATGCTTAGCGGCAATTTAAACATTTGCCGTATACTTCCATTGAGGGACAATTCCTCTAATACTTTATACTTAATGTTCTCCTTCTTCAAAAGCTCTATGAAATTATCGAAATCGGAAGTATCGGTGGATGAGTTTAATTGATTCATTTCGACCTTAGCATACTCGTAGTGCTCTTTGTCCAAATACTTCAAACCTTTGGGGAATGTATATGTGCTGTTAAAGAGCCAATTAAAGTTGAACCACAACGGAAGAAAAACTGACCTATCATTACCATCACGCTTGAACTTCAAAAACTGTATCAACACGTAGATTCCCATGGTTATGGTACTGGATCCTACTATTAGTAGCAAAATGGTCTTGATAGGTAGCTTCCTATTATCTTTCAAACTAGAACTCCCATTTGCATACTTCCCGTTGCCTTGGAGAGTTGATTTAATTACCAGATCCCTTATTAGTTGGTCATACTTGAATCTTTCGTACTCCCTGTTTTGCTCTTGTTTTGTGGAGTTATACTTTCGTACCGATGATAATGAAGTTCGATATACTCCACAACGACGGATTAAAGGCCATACTTTTACTCTAGATTTCTGCACTGGCCTCGATAGAGTGATTATTGTTTGAGCAGAATACATTGCATGGAAACCATTCAAACTATATTATCAGGACTTGAAAAAGACGTAAAATCATACGATTATCCCCATAAATTTTCTTTATCAATAAATCTCGCGATGGTCACTTCAGGTATCTAGTAGTCTTGTTATCAAAATAAGTCTTATTAACTAAATATCTATAAATCACAGTAAAATTACACAAACTATTAATCTTCATCTTCTAAATCTGCCCAATTCGCCGAAGAACTCGTTAACTTGCTGAAGATGTCCTCAACTTCTTCTTTCAATTTCGCATCTTTCTCTTGTTGTAAACGAGCCTTTTCAGCTGCTTGCTTCTTAGCCAGTTCCTCACGCTTTTGCTTGGGTGTCTTGTACGTCCCCCGTGTAGAGTGTGATCGGTTCTGCGGCTGATTGTTTTTCGAAACATGTCTTTTAAAATCCAGTTTAGAGTCAGAGATCGATACCATTCCTAGTCTAGAAGCAAGAGATTGTCCTGCACTCGACATGGGTGGCAATTCCTCATCATTTTCATTTTCATTTTCATCGCCCTGATGGAATTCATCATCTGTGACTTCTTCATCCGTAGATTCAAAACCGTCGCTGTTTTCAGTATAAGATTTCTTTTCTGCAGAAGGTTTCTTTTCAATACCTGTCAAACCTAGTCTTGCAGCAAATGAGGCCCCAGCCTTTGACATTGGTGTACTTGTCTCATCTTCTTCATCCACGCTATGTTCTTCCTCTTTCTTAAATGCACGTTTCGATACATCAAGGTTTCTTCTACGATCGTTGCGAGACTTTTGGGAATTCAGTGATTGTGGATTTCTAGCTTCATTATTATGCCCAAGTCTAACCCCTATTGATTTGTCTGGAACAATGGAGCTCTTTTCCTGTTCGGCACTTGTTGGGGGAGTAGGCAAAGAATCAAAGTTCCTTTTGAAAGTCTTTTCACTACTACGTTGTTTCCTTCCGTCATACTTACCGTGCTTCGATTCCTTCGGGTCGCTTTTGGTTTGCTTGGTCCTATTGGCACGTACACTGCTTTCCTGATCGTCAGCCCATTTGCTGGCCAAAGGCTTTGACCTTTCACTTGTAATAGGTGCAGTCCATTTACTTCCTAAATTCACGTTTTTGCCGGTTCCTTGATCTTGGAGCTTGGCTTTGCTCACCAAATCATCATCATTGGCCCATTTAGATGCCAATCCACTCATTTATGTTATGATTGTGCTTATGCTTGACTTTCTGCTCCCCTGAATAAGCCCATAATTAATATATTTCGCACAGTATTTCATATGCCTTGGCAATCCTTAGAAGCACAACACTATGCAAACTACATCAAGTAGTCAGCTATAAACAGCTCTCATGCCATTGAATACATCAATTGTGGCCAGCTTCTTCCCCGTTTTCACCATTACCACACCTGAAAGATTTTCGCTACAATTCGTCTATTCATATTTATTCAAATTGGTTGAGCTTTTTGCTAGAACTACAGTGACCGTTCTTCAGCCCCTTAGAAAACCTCTGTCAGCTAAACAAGAACTTAAACACAATCTAAGAGCTATTAGATGTAGACTTTGACGTTGTTCTAGCCCTGCTGATAAACCAAATACAAAAACTAGAATACTTATTATTTTCGAGTCTTGAATCATAGAGACGTGCTCAATAGGATCCGGAATGCCTGGAAGCACCATTCGGTGAATCTATGTCCGAGGATAAATGCATAACAGGCCATTAACATGTAGAAATAATTAGTAATTTTTTACTCGCACGGTTAGTAATTATCCTTGGACGATTTCGTGGAGAAGAATTGGCCGAAAAGTAGAAATAGATCAATTTTTCTAGTTATTCAGATCAATTCTATACACAAGTAGTACCAAGAATGACACAACCAGACTTTAAGTTAGCTAGCGAATTACCAGCTTGGAAGAAATTAGAAACCACCTTCAAATCTAGTGGTGAAAATTTTCAAGTCAAGCAAGCCTTTGCTAAAGATCCGAATCGTTTCGAAAAGTTTTCAAAAACATTTGAAAACTATGATAAGTCCAAGATCTTGTTTGACTTTTCTAAGAACTTGATCAATGATGAAATTTTGGAGCAATTAATTGAATTGGCTAAGGAAGCTAAGGTTGAAGAGTTGAGAGATGCTATGTTCAAAGGTGAAAAGATCAATACCACTGAAGGAAGGGCAGTCTTTCATGCTGCTTTGAGAAATAGGTCCAAGAAGGAAATGAAGGTAGACAATAAGGATACATATCCAGAAGTGGAAAGGGTCTTACAGCACATGAAGGAATTTTCTGAGCAAATTAGAACCGGTGAGTGGAAAGGTTATTCCGGAAAAGCCATTACTGATATTGTTAACATTGGGATTGGTGGCTCCGACTTGGGCCCTGTTATGGTGACGGAAGCTTTGAAGGCATACGCTAAACCAGGATTGAGGGTTCACTTTGTTTCCAATATTGATGGTACACACATTGCCGAAACTGTAAAACAATGTGATCAGGAAACCACCTTATTTTTGATTGCCTCCAAGACATTCACTACAGCTGAAACTACCACCAATGCCAATTCAGCTAAGAAGTGGTTCTTGCAAAAGGCTAAAGACACCAACCATATTGCTAAACATTTTGCAGCTTTGTCTACTAATGCCGAGGAAGTCGCTAAATTTGGAATTGACACCAAAAACATGTTCGAATTTGAAAACTGGGTGGGTGGCCGCTACTCTGTGTGGTCTGCTATTGGTTTATCGGTTGCTATTTACATTGGATTTGACAATTTCGAAAACTTTTTGAAGGGTGCTGAATCGGTTGACAAACACTTCCTCGAGACACCGCTTAAAGATAATATCCCTGCATTGGGTGGGCTTTTATCAGTGTGGTATAATAACTTTTTTAAAGCTCAAACACATTTGGTTGCCCCATTCGATCAATATTTACACAGATTTCCTGCTTACTTGCAACAATTGTCTATGGAATCCAATGGGAAATCTGTCACTAGAGGTAATGTCTTTACTAATTATGAGACTGGCACTATCTTATTTGGTGAACCTGCTACTAATGCTCAACACTCTTTCTTCCAATTGGTCCACCAAGGTACTAAGTTGATTCCAACGGACTTCATCTTAGCAGCTAGATCTCACAACCCAATTGAGAACAATTTGCACCAAAAGATGTTGGCCTCTAATTTCTTCGCTCAAGCCGAAGCTTTAATGGTAGGTAAAGATGAAGAACAAGTCAAGAAGGAGGGCGCTAGTGGTGGATTAGTCCCTCACAAAGTTTTCTCTGGTAACAGACCAACCACCTCTATTTTGGCTCAGAAGATTACTCCTGCTACCTTGGGGGCTTTGATTGCTTATTATGAACATGTTACATTCGTTGAAGGTGCCATCTGGAACATTAATTCCTTCGACCAATGGGGAGTTGAATTAGGTAAGGTTTTAGCCAAGGTGATCGGAAAAGAATTGGAAAACAACAATGAAAAGGTTGACACCCATGACCCATCCACAAAGGGCTTAATTAACCAATTCAAGGAATGGGCCAACTGACTAAACTGCTCTGAATCTAAGCTATAACTAAGAAATTGTTATCTAGGTATATAGTCTCGAATCTTGCACGACCACTTCTGCTAATTTATATTTAAATTTTTTATGCTCTTCAGACTTATATTGAAAGTAGTCCTCTGAAAACGAGTTATCTACTGTTCTTGCATACAAAGTACAGAACTGTTTGTTGTTTTCTAGGAATCAAATTTCGGCCTTTTTTTTAATAGTTGTTTTGACCGTGACGTAACAACTATCTCGTTGCATCAAGGAAGAGAACCGAAAATGTCAGATGAAGAACTACCTCCACATTTACAAGAACAAGGAGAGTTAGACAACCCCTTGAGAGCTATAATAGTGGTAAATTCACCAGAAGCTCCAGAAGGGGAGATGGAAGAAGCATTATTGGACAATATCCAGAGTTTCGATGAGATGAACGAATTTTTTGATAAGTTCGACGATTCTATCGCCATACCTAACGAAGAACATATTAAATATGAGGTAGGGAGTGACGGGCTAGTTGTGATTGTAGTCGATTCACTTGCTCTTAGAAATAAAGCGTTGAAATTCATGGAAGACTATATTATCAAAACTGAAGCTACGGATCAGGATACCCTGCAAAGAAGTGGTAAAGCGGACGAGCAAGATGAAGAAGAGAACTCGAGATCCAAGAAGAAGTCGAGAGCTTCTGCTTGATTTTTCATTCGTTGCTTAGGAGCATCCTGAGCCATCTCTTTTCAATGAAGCTTCACTTTATTTTGGGTGGCACATAGTATGTGATTTTTACCAAATTCCACCCTCAATTTGTATAATAGTTATCAACGGTCTTCCGAAAAGCTCAGAGCTGTATATTTGCTATTCATATAGACAATCATTCAAATATATGTGTTCTACTCTATAGAAATTTCAGTAACACAAAACCGCATCACCCTTAAATTCTACGTTCGGTTACTCTTTGATAATGACTCGAATTAAATAAGTAGACCAGATACTTATAATATAATATAACCATGGAAAATTGGAGAAGAATTGACATCGATGCTTTAGAAGTAGACAATCACTTATCCAAGGAAGAACTAATCCCAGATTTACCACCTGTATCAAATGAAGAAATAGTCTCATTATCGAAGCAGTGTAGATCGGCATTGTCCCTGGGTCAATTCCTACAAGCATTAACACTAGCTTTGGATACTCCACCATACGTTTCTGATGAGCAAACCAAAAAGATACATACCGAAACTGTATTCGAAATTTTATGTTCGATCAAAAATAATCACAATACAAATGATTTATCTAAATTTGTTGAACAATTGAATTCCAATCAACAAGACACTTTGATTAAATATTTGTATAAGAATATGGGAACTAGTTACGGTGCTAAGCAAGGGGGCTTATTGTTGAACTGGTTCGAGAAAACTGTGGAGGTTACTGGATTAGGGCCAATTGTTCGTTTCATGACCGATAGAAGAACAGTTTAAAGTGTATACTACAAAATAGTAATAAATAAAATGTATTTAATTATGAATCTGTAATAAACCAAGAGATTTTCGGGCATTTTTCCTATTTTTTTTTATCTTTTTAGACCGCTTGTTCTTATTCATTTGATTATCAAGTTTGGCCAAATTCGATGGTTGTAAAACATTCTCTTTGGCAGACGACTCTGGTACCTTTTGATTATTGTTTGCACCAAGATTAGTAGCATCCATTCTGAAATCATTTGAGAATTGCCATTTTTGAGCATTTAATTCAGATTTTAGTTTAACGATGGTCTGGTCCCTTGATTTCATAAACTTATCAAATTTCTGGGTCCATGAACTATTTAATGCCTTGAACTTATTCTTGTAAGATTTCAGTTCATCAATTGACTCAGAATACTTTTTCCTAAGTGTGCAATTCTCATCAGTAAATCTCTTTACTTCAGCTTTAGTGTAGCTCAATTCATTTTGAAGGTTGTCAAGAACTTGCTGATTTTCTTGAGATAAGTGCGACGTATTGTCGGCATACTTACTACTCTCATTGTACATATTTACCAAAGAGTCCTTTGTTTTAATCATTTCTCTTAGCTCTGTTATTTTATTATTGGAAATATTGATTTGGTCCGTCGTCTCACAAACTTCCTTACGCAAATTTTGTTCTAAACATTTGTAATCTTTCAACTGCTGTGATATAGTTTCATTGCGCTTGGTAAGGTCAGCTATAGAGCTTTGACTATTGCATAAAGCCTCTTCTCTCAAAATATTTTGCTGTTCAATTGTGCAAAGCTGATCTTCTAAGAAACGATTTCTTAAGCTGATCTTGTCATATTCTGAAGTCATTGTTGAACTTTCAGATTCAGCTTTTTGTAAAGAAGTCCTAAGTTCTTCTAGTTCATCTCGTAAACGAACAAGTTTTTCTGCTGTTTCTTGTTTTTCAGAGTTCGTTTTCTTCAAAGATATTCTCAACCCATCAATGGTATTAGTAAAGTTACCATAATAACTCTTGAATATGTAAAGCTCATTCTTGAATTCATTCATCTTCTCACTTAGCTCATCCCTTTGTTTTTTTAGCTTCTCGCTTATTGCTTGAGTATTTGTGATAGAAGCTGAATTTCCATTGGATTGCTCATTTCTTGAATCAATATGAGAGTCGCTTGAAGAATCCTGAAGACAAGATTGCTTTTTCTGACACTGATCTGTGAAGCTAATTCGGTTCTCCAATTGTTTTATTGTATTCTTTAAACTCCGGATTTGAATTTCATAAAAGTCTTGCGTCAAATGACTTGGCTTAGATCCCATAAAGCTTCTTGTTGGAGTTAAAAACGCATTCTTCGTAGGTGTGTGTAGCTTCAGTCCACTTCCACTATCGAACTTTGGAGCCAATTTAGGTCTTCTACTATTTGAAACCACACTAAGCTTCAACGGGGTCGAGTTCAATTTCCTTGCTGGACTTATCAAGGGTGTTCCTCGCATGGGACTCAATGAAGATATCGTAGGCTTGGCATAATTAGGAATTTTTGGAATCTTAGATGAAAGTTTGCTTTGGGTATCCTCAACTTTGAAATTTTTAACCAAATCTGCTACGTTATTGAAGATTGATTTGACAAGAGTCATATCTCCTTGTGGGTCTACGTTTATTATGATGTTGATTTTTCCTGGGTTGGAAACATCGTTCTTGAATATGAGGTTCGTTATAAGGTTAGAAGATCTTCCGTGTGCTGTGCCTTTTTTAGTCAACAATTGTGTTATAGATGTAATATTCATGTTTGCAAAAGTGTTGGACGACGATAACGTTTTATCATACTTTTCATTGCCCATGAGGTCAATATAAGTTACCTTCCTTCCATTATAGTAAAAGGAGATAACCAAGCAAGACCTACTCGATTCCTTGTTGAATACAGTTTCCTTAGTTTTCCTCGAAGAGAAAATAAAATCGAGAGTCCGGTCACCTTCAACCTTCAAGCATTTTCTACGCAATTGTGAATCTAGTTGTAAGCCGACATGCTCTTTTCTCTTCCTTTCTGGTGATTCTTCAAGCAAATCTACAACATATTTGTTTGCAGTCACCTCAAATGCTGTTATGAAAGCGTCCACCAGAGACTCTTGCAAAAATGCCATCATTTGTCTGGCAACTTGCCGCAAGGTACTAGTTTTACCACTTCCTGTTGGACCCATGAATATAAAGTATTGACATGGCTCCACTGCCTCAACCAACTCCTTATAGTCGTTATTTGACCCTCTATATATCTTGGAAAAACCATATTGCTTGCCATTAACACAAATCCTATTTTCTTTGATTTGCTCGAAATTCGGCCATTTTCCTTGCTCTGTAGTCTTTATCTTCAAATATAATGGGACAATCGACATGTCTAGGGTAGCTATTCCTTGGCCATCACCAATCTACTTTTTTGTTCCAATTAATGTCAAACTAATGTTTACATATTATCCGTATTGGGTTTTTGCAATTATCGATATCGGTCTAAAAAAGGCCCGGAAGCCTCTCCATATTCTCCCCCAAATTTTCCAAAGACAATAGACCGGCTTTGACCAAATTAGTCTGAAATATGTTTGTCTAATAATGAACGTAGTGACTTTTGAGCATCTTGCGACATTCTTCGGAAGAATTATGGAGGAATTATCCACTTTGACGGATTAAACTGTCCCCATCAATGCAACACCCACGCATTGAATAGTAATGTGTCCCGCAATCATGCATAATATATGGAAAATAATCATAATAATATTTTCACCCCAAAATCTTTATACACCATTTGTAATCGTGTTGGGGATATGGGGGGAGGAAACCAGAGAGGTTTACATATAAAAGTGAGACTAAATCCCCACATTTTTTTGGAAAAAAGTTAATAGAACTATACTTCATAAAATATAAGTGAAATTTAGAGAAAATGTCAGTCAAATTAAATTCAGGATATGAAATGCCATTAGTTGGCTTTGGATGCTGGAAAGTTGACAATGAAACTTGTGCTGCTACCATTTATAATGCTATTAAGGTTGGATATAGATTATTCGATGCGGCCCAAGATTACGGTAATTGTAAGGAAATTGGAGAAGGTATCAATAAGGCAATTGACGAAGGAATTGTCGCTAGAAACGAATTGTTCATTACATCCAAACTTTGGAACAGTTATCATGACCCAAAGAATGTTGAATTGGCATTAAATAAGGTTTTAAGCGACATGAAGTTAGACTACCTTGATTTATTTTTGATTCACTTTCCAATTGCTTTCAAGTTCGTCCCAATTGAGGAAAGATACCCACCAGGGTTCTATTGCGGTGATGGGGATAAATTTCATTATGAAAATGTTCCATTGTTGGATACATGGAGAGCCATGGAAAAATTGACTAAGAGTGGTAAGGTTAGATCGATTGGTATTTCTAATTTTTCGGGAGCATTGATCTATGACTTGTTGAGAGGAGCTGAGGTAAAGCCAGCTGTTTTACAAATTGAACATCATCCATACTTGCAACAGCAAAGATTAGTCGAATTTGTTCAATCTCAAGGTATTGCTATTACTGCATATTCATCCTTTGGTCCACAATCCTTCCTCGAATTGAAGCACTCTAAAGCTTTGGATACTCCAACGTTATTCGATCATTCAACCGTCAAATCCATCGCTAATAGTCATAAGAAAACACCAGCACAGGTTTTGCTAAGATGGGCCTCTCAAAGAAACATTGCTATTATTCCAAAATCGAATAACCCGGATAGATTATTGCAGAATTTGAAAGTTAACGACTTCAACTTGTCCAAGGACGAATTCGATCAAATTGCAAAGTTAGACCAAGAGTTGAGATTTAATAACCCATGGGATTGGGACCACATCCCCATCTTCGTTTAGACGTTACGAAATATAGCTAACTCTGTGAAGATCAAAACAACTTTTTTTTGAAGATTATGTACTATCTATATTTACAACTAAATAGAATCTAAAACTGCTTTTCTTCCTAAGTTCAATAACTTCAATCTTGACATGAAGTCATCTCTGTTAAGATAAGCTCCGCACATTCTTCTTTTACCAGTGAATTCAGTCCTAGAGTGAAAGCATCTCCAGTTATCGAAAATCAAGCATTGGCCTGGCCTCAATTGATAAAAAATCTCATTTTCGGGATCAGTGATGATCTTGTACCAATTCTTGATAGCCTTATAAAAGCGAGGCACGTCGTTTGGATCAGTCCAACTATCCATAGTCGATCGATCGGATTGGTTCCAACGAACCTGGATTAAATCACCCTCATTGTCTAGCTTAAAGACTGGCTGGGGAATATCTGGCTGAATACAAACCTTTTCCTCTCCTGCTGAATGAGCAGGTACTGGTACCTTGGTCAATATTTCAAAATCTTCTGGGTGCTCTCTTTTCAAAATATGAGCACACTGAAAAGCATCGACTAAGGAGGTGGTTCCGCCAGTACCATCGTGGAACAACAAATGGAATAATTGCAATCCTGGAGTATCAGACCAGTAAGTTCCATCAGTATGTGATGATATGTCAATATTTGTATACGCAGTGTCGTTCTTAGACAAATCACTAGTAAAATCCCAAAAGCCACCATAATGGGTGGGCCTGATGTACGTAATCTTTTCACACAATTTTTCTGTTTCCCCTGGACTAACAGGAACATTGTCGATCAAACAGAAGCCATATTTCCAGATCTTTAAACAGTAGTCTCTGATTGCGTCCTCTTTGTCACTGCTATCATTGGACCTCATAATAGCTTCGAACTCGACCCTAGGTAAATTGTCCTTTATATCCTTTACCTTCCAGTACTGCTGCTTCAATACTTCTTGTTCACCCTTAACTTTAAGCTTATTGGACACAAGTTTTGGGTTGTAGGAGTGTAATGCCAACCAATCGTTTTCATACTCGCTTTTATGGTTGTCTTGATTCCACTCAATTTGCAACTTGCTTCCATCAAATTTGATGGCAGCAGCATTGATATCATCTCTGATAGAACATGAATTTAGCAACTTTTGTTTAGTTATTTGATAATAGCATTCTTCACAATGGCAATTATCACGAAGCCAAATATTGTGATACTTTGAGACCTGTCCATTGGTCCAGGTGACGGCTATTTCTAAACCAGAACCCTGAGTTGATTTGGCATCTGCAATTTCGTAAACTTGAGCATTCATTTCGTTATTAAGCAACTGTGTTATCCTTCTCTTCTATCAACGTTTAGCGTACGGGGTAAAAAAATGATCGGGCACTTCGAGATCATTAATGCCGACATAGAGAAAATGAACAAAATACTTCCCTACTTCATGAAATTTATTGGAAATAGGGAATTACCCGTTTAATGAAAACATATCAACACAAATCATACCAGGTGAAGTAAGCAAGGATTGTTTACTGTTTTTTCAAAAAAGTTCTGTTTTATTGCACAGAAACGAAATAGTCATTAAAAATGTCTGCTAGTGAACATTCACATACATTATTGCAGCTGCATCCAGATTGGGTGTCCATGGATTTCGATAAATTAGGGAAATCAATTTATAACAATGACGGACTGGTTTTAAGTGGCAGTGTGAAAAACTTGAAGGTGAAAACATTGAAAGAAGCGTTATTAAACAGGAGATATGATGTTTTGAGCGAATATCTGAGATCAACAGAAGGGTTGATAAATAATGAGTTGCGAATGAAGATATGGCCAGTTTTGTTGGGAATTGATAATTTTGATGAAGAGGAAGATAAAAAAGAAGCAATTGAAGGAAGAACAGGAGTGGAAACTCCGAATTTGAAGTTAAATAAACTAGCACCGACATCATTTTTGCTAAATGATTTGGATTTGAATGACTTACCTCCACATAAAGATGAGGACCAAGTAAAGTTAGACATACAGCGGTCATTTACAATACTATCGCATATCCAATCTTTCCATCAGTCCCAGAGTGAGTCTTTCGCCACCATTTTCTCGAATTCTGATGTTGACAATCTAAAGAGAAATTTGTTGAACATAATTATAAAAATGCTACGTAAATATCCCTGTCTAAATTACTATCAGGGATATCACGATGTAGCGAGTATTATACTTATTGTTTGTTACCAGCAAAGATCCGACACCAGTTCGTTCATCAATGAAGAAATGGCGTTCAAAATATTAGAAAAGCTAACCATTTTTCATTTGAGAGATTTCATGATTACAGACATCAACCTTTCTATCAACCACTTAAAGCTTATTCCAAGTTTGCTTGAAGTCACAGAGCCCGACTTATTTGAGTTAATCAAACAATCGAGCAACTCATACATTCTATCGTCTGGTTTCCATTACGATTACAATTTTTATCAAGCATTGTCTTCAATTTTGACGCTATACAGTCATGACTTAACTAATTTACACTATCTTTTGACAATTTGGGATTTCAGCTTGAGCTATGATTCTGTTATCGTGAGCGTATATCTTTACGTTGCTCTTTTGATGTTTCACAAAGAAAGCATATTCAACGATCTAAACCTTGAACCCAGTGACTTATACGAAGAGGATACCGAGATCGACAAAGATTCAGTTCATACACTAGTATCTCCGAATAATCTATTCAAATCTTTAACTGAGTCGGACCTTATTAAAATATTAAATGAAACAAAGAGGTTGATCGAAAAATACCCTATTAATAACATTGATAATTCGGATGTAACTTTCAACATGTGGTTCAAAGAGTTCAACCAGAATTCAGTTTTATTAAATACATCAAGCCCATTTATCGACAAGAGAACAAAGCATGAGCATTACAAGGAATTATTAATTAACGAATTGAGTCCTCCAAACTCTTCTTTGAGTGACTTAGTTCAAGTTCAGGATGAGGAAATGTCTAAACAAACAATTTATAATTTATCAATTCAACAAAAGCTAATGGAACAACAAGAAGAGTTGTCCAATTCCATAACTGATGCTGAAACGAGTATCCCAAACCTGTTATCTTCTTCAATAACTAGCTTGACTTCGGCATCATCGTCAATAAATACGAAAATTGCTAACACTTCTTTGATTTTGAAGAAGATTTTCTACCACGACTCAAGTCCTGTTTCTGAAGACAAAGTTAGCGGTAGCAAAAAGTATAGCAGTTTGTTCAACAATTTTTATAAAATAAGTTTTACTGTTGGATTCATTGGATTCATGATCCATTTTTTAATAATTAGAAACGATTCGAATTATCAAAATATTTCCCATTTTGTACGTGGTTCGTTGATAAGCATCAGTGATTTTGGAAGGTCGCTTATCGATATCGATACACTAAAGTTAATGACAAAGAATATATCGAGTACAAGTGTCATAGTTCGTGATTTCGGTGATGTTTTCCAAGGATTATATCATTCACTAAGAGATCTGGAAGTCGTTAACAATGGCATCAATATAGGGCAAATTGGATTGGGTAATTTGAGAACTAGTATCTATGGTTTCATCGGATAATTTATTTATATATATACATTTAGGCTCTAATTTAGCGAATATTTTATTTAATTCATTATTAATACATTTTTATACTCCAGTATAGCCTTGATTAAACGTCAAAGTCGATTTCGTAAATTAATACAGCATCCGTGAAATTTGCATGTCCCCAGCCTCTATTACCACTAGCACTAACCATAAATCTACCCGTTTCATCAACATATAAAGAGCTCAAAATACCACCATGGTGACCAGGTATAATCATGAAGGGTGTAGCGGGTTTCTTACTTGTGCTAGTTGCAGTATTAGATAAATCTTTATAGAGATTCAAATTATACAACCTGATGTTGTCATTTGAACCACATAAGATGAAGTCATTGTTGGGAAGGGTGGAAATTGCGCTTACTGGACCAGATATTTTAGGAAATTGTAATAGTTTCAGGACATTTGGTACCATTGCATCTTTATTGTGACCGACCTTTGATCTTCTATGTGGCATTTTTATTGAAAATTCTTCAACAGTGCTATTTCTTCTTCCAGCGTATATATATTCCCCACAATTTGACCAAGTCGAACTCATACACCAGGGGGGTATACCTTCTGATACACCCAATTTGAGTACAGGACTAGTTCCTGAATTCGAGGAAGCCCTTACATCCCATATGTTGATGGTTCCGTCAATACTAGAGCTCATAAAGACGGAATCATTGCTAACTGTCTTGTTTGCAGCTTTTGAATTATTTGTCGGAATTTTTGAAGATGTGTTGGGTTTATCTTGTGCTTCTGTTGTTTTTCGGTCCTCATTATTTTCATTATCGCTTTCTCCAAACAACGAATCAATATCGCTATTTTCATTTTTCTCCTCCATTTTAATGTCTTCCGAGTCATCGTACGATAAGGTTAAATCCGCCAAACCTTCGGGCCTATATTGAATATTAGATATTTGGCCTGAACTGCCGTTAAATAGGTTGGTACATTTGCCAGTATTTAAATCCCACTCTCGAATGGACTTATCCCAGGATCCAGATAGAAACCTGTTCTGCTCTGCATTCAACCTAATAACTGAAACTGCATCATTGTGACCATTAGTTAAGGTTGGAGCCAGCCTCTTCTGTCTGTGGTTGAAATAATGATGAATTGAGCCTTCATTATATCTCATAGTGTACAATGATATACCCCCACTAGAAACTCCCGAAAGACACCAGTACCCATTCCTTTCAACATCCAATGCATATACTGGGTCTACTTTCGGTTCATAACTGACGGATCCGGTGCTGAAGTCGTTTGCTTTTATTTTTGGATTCGTTTGCATCAATTGCTTCTTAGTCAACGGAAGCTCATTCTCCCAGTAAGATGAAATTACCCCTGCCTTTGTTATGGAATCTACTAAGTTATGTTTTTGGGCCATAGTCAAAGGTGATTTACCTTCTATGGACGCCATAAAATCGTACTTTCTGATAAAACCATCTTCTCCTCCAGTCAAAATCCATTTCGGCCCATCGCTGAATGCTAACGTATGACATTGTGAAGTGTAAGGAATCGCAACGGATGGAATTATATCAAAATCAGTGGCTGATTTTGCTTTGGCTATTATGTCTTCTCGTAATGGAGGTTTCGTCGCTGGTTCAGCGCTGCCAGTCACATTGTCTTCATCTTGTTTCTGCTGGTCAGGTTCGGCTTCAGCCGCTTCTCGACTGTCCTCCTCATTGACTCTTTCTTTCTCTTTCCGAGTCTCTTTTTCATCCAAAATCATCCCATCTTTTTCCTTATTCGCATCAACTTGGTTGTCTGGCGGATTCGACTCTCTAGCATCTACAAATTTTGCACCATCATCTTCCTCGTCATCATCATCGGCTTCCTCCTCATCCTCATCGTCCTCTTCTTCATCGTCCTCTTCTTCTTCTTCCTCGTCGTCATCATTTTCATTGTTTTCGTCATCTTCATCGTTCTCATCGTCGTCGTCTTCCTCTTCACCTAGACCATTTTCTGCGTCTTCCATCTCTTCGTCCTCCTCATTGGCATCTAACATATTGTTATTCTGATCATTGAATAAGTCATCTTCCATAGACATGACCACGGACCTTTTTTAAGCGATTGGGTTATATATGGTTATTGAAGTTTTTCATTTAATCAGTACTAGTAAATAAAACTCCAGATTGATACTGAATATGCCTGGCATTACACGACCACAACGGGATTTTACTAGAAACAAACCATATCAGATATATCTACTCTTTATTGATAGAGACAGCTCCTGACAAAGGAACTCATCTATTAAACGGATCTATACATTAGCTAAACACTTACTCGTAAATCCATCCGAATAAAGCTGGCTTGTAGTCAACCAATTCTTCCTTCTTGAACCATAAGCCAATTTCTTTTTCAGCAGATTCGACGGAGTCAGAACCATGGCAAACGTTTCTACCCATGTCAAGGGCATAGTCACCTCTGATGGTACCTGGAGCAGATTGCAATGGGTTGGTAGCACCCAAGATAGCTCTACCTTGCTTGACAACGTCCTTACCTTCCCAGACAGTAGCTAAAACTGGGCCTGACAACATGTAAGACAACAAAGATGGGAAGAAAGGCTTGGATTGCAAATCGTCGTAGTGTTCTCTCAACAATTTTTCGTTGGCTTGAACTAATTTGATTCCGACTAATTTAAAGCCTCTGTTTTCAAATCTACCTAAGATTGTGTTGACCAATCCTCTTTGGACACCATCTGGCTTAATAGCAATAAAGGTTCTTTCGTTGTTAGACATCTTGTTTTCGTATTTGGGTATATACTTCAATACTTGTACAATTGAGGATTTAGTGCCAATTTATACTTTGGAAAATTTTCAACTATTTTTTTGGGAATTTTTCATTTCCATCGACACGACCACTTTTTTCCTACCAAGGTATTGTTTATGATACCAAAGCATAGAAGGAGACGTAGAAGATACTTGGATACTGTAGAAACACTTTGAAACAAAAGAATCGAACCAATGGTGATGCGCAATTACCACTTGATGCTCTTGTTAGGTGGCCAACGGTTGTTACAGTATACGGCAACAGATCAATTGATGGCATAACAATTGGTAGGGACTACTAAGTACACTATGGCCGCATTCGCTCCTAGAGGTACAAAAAATAATGGTTATCAGCTGTAGATAAATAGATATTAAGAGATTAAGTAGTGAGAACGAAATGAAGAGTATAGGAAATGGCTCTTTTTACGCTTATGATGATGAGGGCCTCGAAGTATAACAGCAACGGAGCAAGTGGTAAAAGAGATGAGAAAACCAAACTTGACTTTTTGAATGTAGCAATTGTGCTGTTGGAATTGAAGTGACCACAGTAGTCCACAGTTGACAAATACTTAATGGCTATGGGTTGTTGTCCCCTTTTTGATGATATATGTGTGTTTCATGCGCAAACATCATGTTCTACTATCCCGAACCTACTTCATGAATACTAAAATATGAAGTTACCGGTTTGGAATAAAGTTCTACATTTTGAAAACTTTTTTTATTGTGCCCAATTATGACTACTGGTGAATGTGGGAGCTAGTACAATTACCAGTACCCCCTGGCCGCTCTCCGCCCTCATATTGGCGGTACGACTATTCATATTCGTTGATATTAGCCATATATTGCAGCCATTCTTTGGTGTGCATATAACAAAGACTTTATTGATCTGTTTACAAGTCCACAATAACAGGCCAGAAAAGAATAATTATGGACTAAACCAATATGGAACATATAAATATGAATCAAGAGTCCATGAAGAGGACACCACAGAAGCCACATAGTGACAGTTATCAGGATCTTGAAAATGAGCCAGTTTCGCCTATAAAGATATCGCAAGACAAGCACAAAGATATTCCAACACCAGTTAACCAAGCACAAAAGAGAGGTGCTACCACCCCATTGGCATCGATGAATAAACAGCATAATGTGATCAGGCGTAAAATAGAGGGACACCCGAGCAGGAATCATGGGGTACTTAGCTTCGAGAAGAGTGACACACTGGAGATCATAAACTTGAATTATCAAAACTGGGTACTAAATGAACATATGAAGAAACAGCAGAGTATTATCAAGTTCATGGAGCTCGAACGTAAATTCATGTTGGAAGAACAGTAAAAGGCTGATCAATCGCAAATTGCATCTTAGCATTTATCATACGGTCTATATATTAATAAATACTCTATCTGAAACGATTTGTAGCTTTAAAATAGCCCTGTAACTTAGATTCGTCGCCATCATAATAATCGCCATCTCTAGCGTTATCCCAGTCATTATGTCTTTTGGCTATCTTTATCTTTTCCTCTTCTCTGCTTCCCCTTTCCGCTAAGTCATCTTTCAACCAGCTCAATGCTAGTGGGTGCAACGACTGGGCCAATTCAACTTGTATTTTCCCCAGACGCTCATTCGACGTGTCTTTCTTCTGAACAAAAGAAATTTGTGACATGTCGATGTCATCAACTTTCATACCGAAATTCAAATGAATGATCCTATCGCACCAGCTCTTCCCCAAGCCGTCAAATATATGAGTTGCGTAAACAACACTGCAATCCCGCCGCTTACATTCATTCTTTAAGAATGTGAGCAACTCTTGTCTCACTACCACGTCTAAATCAACCGTGACTTCATCTAATAATAACAATCGCCATGGCTTTAACAACCCCATGACTAACTGTACTCTTCTCCTTTCTCCGTCTGAAATATATGCCATTGACCACTCAGGATCTATATCCATTATTCTGATCAACTCATCCCGCCTCTCAGGAAGTGTGCCTCCTCCAACGGACGAAATCAACAAATTTACCGGTATATCTCTTTTTACTACTGGATTAGCTGCCCATTCCGTTCCTAAATATGTAATTAGATTATTGACATCTGAATTGTGTTGCTGGTTCCTGTTTATGGAGAAGTCAAACGGGTCGAAGCCTCCTAGCTTCAAGGTTCCTTGCTTAATCAATGTTTTTCCTGCTAGAATCTTCAATAATGTCGATTTTCCAGCTCCGTTTTGTCCAATCAATAAATTTGTTGTACCCCAAGGAATCTTGAGATTGATTTTCAGTAATCCAATCTTATCATTGGATGGAAACTTGTAAGTCAAGTCGATAGTTTCTATCGCTAGAGTATTATCTATTTGGTGATCTGCCATTGACATTCGAAAAAAGGTTGTTCAACGTCGTGCTTAGATATTTTTATGGCGTTATCGCAGTGAAATCTCAGATTTATTACATTTCATTTATTAAATTATATAGACTATTGCAATTCCTTTAACCACCCTAGAACAACGTTCCGGGAAGGTACATTATCCAATTCACCGAATATTGGCTCGATTTCGTCAATGAACTGAAGAATGTCAAGCCTGAACTTTCTCAAGTAGCTTTTCAATAAGCCTTTGTATTCATAAAAGAGCCACTGATTATCAATTTTACTCATTAACTCTAAATCTTCGATTTGCTCATCGATAAAGTCTTTCTCAATGACTACTTCAGAGGAAGGTTCAGTTTGTAAAGCTTTAGAGATCAGATTCAAGTTTTGCACAATCAAGTCGAATAATCTGATCATAAGTGTCTTGAAGTCAGATTTAGATGATTTAGAACTGTTGATTAATACTCTGTTGATTGATTCCATACAAGAAACATTTTCAATAATTAGATTGGAGTTTAGCTTCAATGCTTTGTCTATCAAGTATTTAGGTTGCAAAATCTCAAATTCAATCAAATATTCCAAAATCAAAAACGCCACTTGTGGTTGGTGAATCCAAATTCTGAAAATAGAATCAATAATGTAATTCTGTCTATTATCGAATTGTTCATCGCTTAATTTTAAATCTGGAAAGTGAAACTCACCGGATTGGTAGCTATCTTCTTCAATTGTTACACCGCTTAAGAATTTCAACTTCACAACATCCCTAGACAACAAACTAACAACTGAATATATTGACCTCGATCCGATATATGCATACGTTTGAAAAAACAAGTTTATGATAAATTTTTCCGAGTTTATGTCTGCATAATCCTGCAAATTAGTTGAGATCTCATTATATAAATCATTTAGCTCATCTTTTGGTTTCCAACTAGCAATTATATAGTCGTAGACTTTACTAGAAATTCCATTCAATGGCAAATCGGAATTGGAAAAATTATAAAATAGTTCTTCTTGGGGAGAAATACTAATGCTGTTGGACAATTTTTCCTTTCTTTCAAATTCCAATTTAGCGAGTGTCTCCTTATACGCATCATTATTACCATACAATTCACTATCGTACTCAATGATGTACTTAGATTCATTTGGAAATAACGAGATGTTCAAATACTGATAGAATTCATCCAACAAAACTACTTTTTCTACTGCGTGTGGATCCTGACTTATGGTCACAAAACTTTCTTTGATTCTATTTTTGTTTGACAATCTCACTTCCTTGGCAATCAAGTTCTTAATAAAGTTTTTCTTGGGGTGATATCTCAAATTTCTGAACTTTTGAGAATCATGTACCCACTCATCCCATTTCCAGCTAAACTCAAAATTAGAGATCTGAATTGTCATCCAATCTAAGTAACGAATCTTCAATTCATAATCTAAAGTTTCAAGATTATTGTAGAAAAACCTAATAGCCCTACCAAAAACTGGTGCTATAGATTCTGGACTTTCTCTACAGCACGCAATTAACACAGTGTAATAGTAAATCTCGTAATTAAGAGGGTTTGGCAATTGAAAAATCATCGTCAATATACTTTCAACTGCAATATCTTCGATTTTCCAGGTAGATAATGGCGGACTATTTTCGCCTGATATGTTGTCATTATTGATCAATGCTAGCTGATCAATTGACGAGCCAGGGGGGGCAAACAAATTCTTCGAGAAATAAAGATCGAGTATTGATAACTGGATAGATGTTTCATTCTTATTAAAGGATAAATTCGTCAAAATGTCAAACGCTAAATCTTTAAATATCAATCCAAAGTACGAATTAATTGCTGGAACTGTCTCGAAGCTAGTTATAGTATTGTAAACTTGAAATAAGAGTCTTGTGTTTCTGTACCATAAATTGTCAATGAGACCCTGAGGTTCATAAGTCCGTAATTTATCAACAGAAGGCAATGATAATTGCGGCAAGGAATGCTTAACGATTTCGTTTGAAATAGTATTGTTCTGTAAAGAAACTTCAATTATTGGGTCAATCAATTCTTTAAAATTTAAAAACAAGTTGCCAATCAAGTTTGACCAGTCTTTATTTTCTCCTTGCAAGTTGAGCAATGATGGGTAGATGATATTTATCATCTTCTCTGGTTTATAAGGCAAGCTTTCAGTAAAATTGTTCAATTTTGAATCAAAGGGCTCTAATATAGAGATAGATTGTTCACTCTCTTTGATTTCAAATTTTGAAGCAATTTCCAACAATTCATTACAATGATTAATCATCTCCTCAGAAAAGTCATTGCTCAATAGATATGGTATAGCAATAGCGGTATTGTAAAAGATTTCTTCGGCTATTCCGTTTCTCTTACTGTCTTTCTCCTGTAATTCAATTGAAATATTCAAAAATTGTTTGAAAACATTGATGATAGAATAATTGTCGATAATTGGGGACAAGCAGGCCAAAAACTTCAATATTGACTTCATGTTATTGAAATTGCCTGCATCTTCTTGTTGAACATCCGCCTTTTCAACTTCCTTGTCTTTCTTTGGTGCACTCGTATCATTAGTATTTTCAGATTTCTCTTCTGCCCCTTTCAGCTCCTGCTCTAATTTAATCTGTTGTTCGTTCACTTTATCCATTAATCCTTGGGCTTTTGCATGAAAAAATTCAATAACATATTTAGACACCAAGAAGTTTTTAGCGTTACATAACAAAATTAAGATACTTAATGATGTTATCTTCTGAGGTTGTTCAATGATAATGGCATATAAAGTATTCAAGATTGAAATCCTTAATTTATCTATCTTTTCAAATTCAGCTACAATTGGATTCGAAATATATGAGATATCTTCGATTTGGCTGACCAAATTGGCATTTTCTCCAATCCTTCTAATGTCTTTGCAAACATTAATAACTAATTCAGTGGTTGGATCTAAATGCTGCTTTTTTGAATCAAAATCAGGCTCAAATCGCTGATTGTCTTTTTCAAACTCATCTCTGGTCCTCTTTGATGGATTGAAAGAATCCATTATCTATACTTAATTCTTTTGATTGATTCAAAGAAAACGGTACTGGAAAATTTGTAGAAAATTTCACTGAGCGAAAAATATATTTTCATGATAACGTTTTTGACGGGATAATAGTTAGTCAATGAAACTGGACTTAAATCAGATTTTGTCTAAAGAGCACATTGTGTTAGACGGTGCTCTAGGAACTCAGCTAGAGAGTCAAATTCCAATAAATTCTTTGCTTCAACCTAAGAATGATCCGCTATGGTCCTGTAGGGTACTACTTCGACAACCAAAACTTATAGAGAATGTGCATTATCAGTATTTGAAAAGCGGAAGTGATATTGTTCTCACATCAACTTATCAGGCTTCATATTCTGGGCTAAAGAAGCATGCTTGCGAGTTGAATGACCATGATATCAACAGTCTTTGGAATCTTTCTGTTGACATTGCAGAAAATTCAATTCGGCGCTACAAGTCTGGTGTTCGAGGTAAACCAGTGAGAAATCCTAGCCCTGTTGTTTGTGGCTCAGTGGGCCCTTATGGTGCATTTTTGGCCAATGGAGCTGAATACACTGGAGATTATGGAAGAATAACAAACAAGCAATTGGAAGCTTTCCATTTGAAGTTGTTGCAATTCTTCTTTTTGCGCCCGAATATCAAACTAATTGGAATAGAAACAATTCCCAATTTCAGGGAGTTCAAAGTCATAATAAACTTAATGATCAAGTTGATAGCATTGTACGGTTCAACCAAGAAGTTTTATATCAGTATGAGCGCTCAGAATGAGTATAGAATGTGCGATGGAACGCCGTTTGCGACCATCATGAGTTATTTAAATGAAAAACTTAAAGCCAAACCATCATTGAAGAGAAGCTTGGTCGCCATTGGTTTCAACTGTATTAGTAGCGAATTAGTAGCTCTGTCTATCGATAATATGGAAAAGCATAATGAACTTGGTATTCCATTGATAGTTTATCCTAATTTTGAATTCAAATATAATAGGGACGTAAATGAACGCCACCCAGATAATAAACCTCTCGATAAGTGGAAATCACTTGTTCTATGTTGGTTAAGCAAGAAGGTTAAGATAATTGGAGGCTGCTGTGGGACTGGTCAAAAAGAAATAGCTACAATTTCGCAATTAGTCACCAATTAGCATCATTTAAAACATCAATCATTATTAAGTATTAATCAGAAGTGTAAGCAATTATATATAGTTGTAGAACTCATTAATTAAGAGATGTATGTCAGAAGTAACACACTTTAGCAATAAATAGAACGTAGAGTCTCAAGCAACCTTATAAGAATAAAAAGGTGACAAAAAACAAGACAAAAAGCAAAAAACATTTAACAGATAAGTGGTAAATAAAATATTTACATATTTTTTTTGTTCAACCAATCTCTTAGTGCAAATAGGGATATTTCCCAACTCATGAGTAATGTAATGAAACCCAAAGAAATATTGAGGATGAACATAGAGGTAAATCCTCTATATTCAAAAGCATACACGATAGGATCACAAGACTCCATGAAAATCAAGCCGCCACACAACAAAGCAAAACTGACGAGCAATTCAGTAATTGGCCTTAATGGTTTCGTCAAGTCCTTGTTTGGTGGTAAAATTAGTAATATTAGATAAGTGATAAACCTGAAAGCTGTGCCCAACATAAATAAATTGCCCCATAACAGGTGAATTTCTGTAGATAAATGTGAAGCCTGCGCATGCTTGGACATTAACACCCCAGTCCAGTATATTGTTAAAAGTGGGAAGGGGTTTGGAGAGAATCCTGGAGAAGATTTGATTATCTTAGCAGAATCTGTAGTGTCATTGAACATTTCGAAATTATCCTTCGATTTTTCATATCTCCAGTTATTCAATTTGAATTCAGTTATGACACCACATAAGCCACAGCCAATATAGATGAATGCAATTGACACATGTTGCAAATCTTTTGCAGACCATTGGCCGTCACTGTTGGATAAATGCTCCATGAAAATATTCGTGCACCCATAGAATAAAATTAGAGATGATTCGATCATTTCCATAGTGCATAAGCCCTTGGATTGTAATTTGTTCCATCTGCTCGACTTCATTTCATAACTCTTTATGAATTGATGGTTCCATGCCCAGCCTTTGTTTGAAAACGCACCAGAATACCTGGCCAAGTACAACAACCCTAAACTAAAAAACACACCACCTTTAATAAAATGAGCTACTAAATTGAAGACTGCCTTTCCTTTACCTAAGCATCCAAGGGTAGCAATGCCTGTGGGTAAGTAAACTAAGGAGTAGAAGAAATGAGCCCAATGCAAAAAATTAAAAATGTAGACCGAAAATTTGCCAAAGAAATTTATCAATGCGACAAGCGCCGAATAGTTAAGAATCTTCTTTAAAAGCCTACTACTCTTTGCTGGTGGCATCATTGAATCTTTGGAAGTTTTCATGTTGAAATCGAGCGAGTCACTTCTAATGGGATTCAAATCTTGTGAAGCCACTGTACTGCTTCGGGGGTCGTACAATGTAGCCGATGGCGACGCACAGGTCTCTTGACTTTCCTCATCCGAGATGGCAAAGTAGTCGTCCTGCAGCATATCCTTATTTTTGGCAGCACGGTATCCGTAGCTGATAACCCCAAAAAGTAGCTGCAACAACGTGCTAAAACCCAAGATCCAACTCATCTTAGTGTAGGCGTTGTGAGGGTACAAATCAGGTACTGAGTTCATAAAAATAGACAAGTTAACTAACCCCACCAACACAAGCGCCGAATGCACCACCAAGAGCCCGTAGTACCAGTTCGATCCAACGTTGTTCAACACAAGACATAAAGGGTACAAGAATACAAACGAAAGCATCGTCATCCCTATATGCGCATACAACGAATGCCTGTGTGCAGATTCAACCGTCATGTACGTCGTGGTGTTGTAGTTTTCCCAAAATTCTCGCTCTTCAGGCAAAAGTTTCGTCTGCAAAATTGGAACACCATGCTGATGGTGCGCCACATGCGGTGTTGGCGTTGATTCTGCTTGAGTTTCATTGTCCATCATCATATCCTCTGTCGTTTCGGTCCCTCCCCCATGTTCATGCATTGCTCCATGCTCTGTTACTTCTGCCGCTTCTTTCTTCTTAAGTTGACCGCCATCTGCCGCCATACTTACAGCAACTATTGCTGCTAAAAATACACAACTTATTCGCTTCATATTCGTCATTGGCCTCAATTGATTCACAGAAATAATGTTCGAATTATTCTCTTATTTGTTTTACTCTTACTTCGTGTATTTCTTCTATAAAAGCAGCATTCTGTTTCATGATTATATATAAGATCATTCCCGTAAGAGTTAGTCAAGCTATTTATAAAATCCTCACGTGACCGGAATTGTCGGCATCGACTTAACGACAAATTTTTTTTAGGCCATTATAAATCATAATGAAACAAAATTGAAACCGGTATCGTCCCGGAGATAAATGACAAAATCGGTAAAGAGTAAGTAAGGTACCGAGTGAGTGAATTATAGTTGTAATCAAAATTAGGACAAGCAATGTACACTTCCCAATTATATTTGTATAGCAGCCATTGAAAAAATTTCGCAACTATAAATCGACTCCTTCATGCAGACATGGAACGGAATATCAAGCATTTGAACCGGAAAAAAGCCTCAAAGAGCATTTTTGCGGGTTAGGTAGTCAAATCTGGAGTAGGTATAGCCGATGAATGGGAGGTCTTCCTTCACATTGCCACCGTTTTGTAGAATCTGTTCTCTTTGTTCCATGGCCTTCGACAAAGCAGGGGAGTCGGGGACGTTTTCGAGCTCATCTGTAGGGAAAAATCTTGTGTCAGTGATTGATCTAAGCTTGGGAATAAAGGGAGCATCAACTTTTCTGATAGTGTCCCAGTCAACACCTCGGAAAAAAGGGTGCAGCTTGATTTCGTCTGCACCATTATAGCGACCGAGTCTGTTTTCTGCGTTGGTGAGTAGCTTTTTGATCAAGTCCTCGGACTCCGGAGACAAGTGGATGTCGTCAGGGATCTGAAGAGTCTCTTGCCAGTTGATGATCTTTCTGTAGGTTTCGTGGGGGGTCTCAGAGCAGAAGGGAGGCCAGCCGATTAAGCACTCGAACATGATGGCTCCAAGGGACCACCAGTCGCATTCTTGGCCGTAACCCTGGTGAATAAAGATTTCTGGGGCAATGTAGTCGGGGGTTCCCACAGTTGAGTAGGCCATGAGTCTTCTGGATTTACGCCAGGTCTGCATTTGTTGTCTATTTGACATTGTCAAGTGGATGGCATCCACCATCATAGAATTTCTATTGCCATTGTTCAAAGAGGGTGGCTGCAAGCTATTATTGTTGGTGGCATGATTGCTACTTTCCTTCTCAAGTAGCTTTTTGTAGTAGTTGGAATCGTGGGTTTTATGAAATCCCGTCGACAACCCAAAATCAGACAACTTGATGTGTCCTCTGATGTCAATCAAAATATTATCGGGTTTGATATCTCTATGAATGAAGCCCAACTTGTGAATGGCCTCGATAGCTAGTACACACTCCGCCATATAGAATCTAGTGATGTCCTCGGTGAATATTTGCCATCTGATCAACATTGTCATTAAGTCACCACCTGGCAAGAATTCCATGATCAAGTATAAGTATTGCGCATCCTGGAAAGAGTAATACAAAGAAACTACCCAAGGAGAGTCAGAGCCAGCTAGAACATCCCTTTCTGCTTTAACATGGGCTAGCTGATCTTTTTTGTACATTTCTGATTTGAGCAATGTCTTCATAGCGTAAATCTTCCCAGTATCTCTTTTTTGTACTAGTCTTACCTCACCAAAGGCACCTTTACCAATAACCTTAACAGTTATAAAATCATCGAGAGATAGCTTGGTTCTTCTTAGCCTCAAAAACTGAGATTCCTTTTTGCCTAAGTTTTGCAATTGCCTATTTTTACGCTCCTCTGATGACCCGCTTTCCTCATTTATCAACTTATGCTCTAAGTCTAACCTTCTTTGGTTTCTCTCGATAGCGTGTGATACAGACATTTGGTAGTAGTTTTCTAGTTTCAATTTAATTGCGGATGCTTTGTCTTGAGCTACTTTACTAATATTATTCGGTTGACGGTTGAAGTAAATGTAGTTAGGTTTCTCTTCGGCTGCGGCAGGAGGAACAATATTTGTATTGGACAAATTTAAGTTGGACTTGATAAAAGAATTATTGCTGTAATTCGTAAGATTAGAATTACTGCTATTGTTCAAATTAGTAAAACTTACTGGGGGTTTGAAGTCTAAAGATTTTTCGGAATCAACAGACTGAAAATTCTGTCCTCTTGAGTTTATATCGTCATGCAATTTAGGCTGGAAACTTGTTTCAAAAGTAGGAGGACGTGACATTGGGGACGAATTTAGCTCATTGATAGGAGAATTCTCATGCATCTCGGTTACATCCTCATCCATGAGACTATCACTATCGTCATACTGTTGTGAATGAGCATCTTGTGGTTGCTGATTTGACGAATATTGAAGATTCGGGATATTTTGCTGAAATGTATGTATCTGAGGTAAATCAGAATTTGATCCGTTGAGCTTCATGTTCATGAAAGGCTGTTTTGGTGGCTGCTGTTGTTGCCGAAGTTGTTGCTGTCGCTGCTGTTCCTGCTGCTGTTTGTACTGTAGCTGTTGCTGCTGTTGTTGCTGCTGCTGTTGTTGTTGTTGTTGTTGTTGAATCTGCGCTTGCTCAGCCTGCAAGTGCTGGAAATAAAGCTGTTGTTTCTGTTCGTCCGTTAAATAATCGTAATTCATTTTCAGACTGCTTTATAGATATGTACGTGAAATGTTATACTAATTCCAGAAATAATGCCTCGAAAAGAATTGTCTTATGCCAGCTGGAAATTTGACCGTGTATTGATCTAGGGCGACTCGAATCAAAAATCTAATCAGTCTCGAAACTTGTCACGGAATAATCAACCTTAAATCAAGATATCTATCTGGCTCAAGCACGTTCCGTTCCACTTGAGATATTACGTAGATAGGTATGAATACTAAATCAAACTACTTCAGCAGGCATATGGCCATATAAAGAAAAAAAATATCTCCTAATTATTTCAATCGCGGTACTTGTTTTGAAATCGCTTAACGTAGCGAACAATACTGTGATTACACACAATAAAGGCACACTTGGAAGAGCAGTGGATCACTACAGAACATTAGAGTAAGATTTTATTATCTGTAAAGTTTATTAGCAAAAGTTGAAAACCCCAATTTAGCTATTGAAAAATCAAATTTAAACCTATAAAACAATATTTAAACACATTGAAGTGCAATGATATAGCCAAATTAAAAATAGACTTAAAATTGTAAGGCTTGACCCTTTTGTTTCTTGTCACCACCTAACTCGAAGTGCTTACATCTCTTCAAGGCTAATTGGGCCTTGGTCTTGCAAACAACACATTCCAATCTCAAAACAACCTTCTTGGTAGTCTTGGCTTTCTTATGGAAAACTGGCTTGGTTTGACCACCGTAACCCTTTTGTTTACGGTCATATCTTCTTTTACCTTGGGCAAATAACGAGGCTTTACCGGCCTTGTATTGAGTAACTTTGTGTTGGGTGTGCTTACGACATTCTTTACCCTTACAGTAAGTCCTTCTAGTCTTTGGAACGTTAACTATAATATGTTAGTATCTCTGCTTCTCGGATGCTTGCTTTATACTCGAAGGGTAGTGCTAGCCTGATGAATTACAATAATTTCAGCCGAACTATTTCCTAATTTAAGTCTTCATTCTCTTCACGCATATTTTTGCTTTGGATATCTACTAACTTTCCTCGGTGCTTCATTCTACTTCAGTATTTTTGCATATCCATCTTGCACTCTTCGAATCTAGTTTAATCCTGTAAATCAGTTCACGACCTCTTATTCATATTACACCTTATTATTCATTAACTGTCTTGTTGCTGCGCTGGCTTCTTCTCGAAATTGATCTTGCAAGTCTTCCTTGTAACTTAGTACATACCCATTATGTCTGATTTAAAGGTAATGTATTTAACTAATAAAGTCTCTGCTTCACTTTTCCAGTATTAATCTAACCACTAATTATGTCCCGTCTCAGGTCTGAAAATTTTCAACCCTTTACCCGGACACTAACAGTTATGACACAAAGTCCAAAAATAAAAAGCAGTAACGTTATCATGTGCCTTTGGGCTCGCGCCCTATTCGTTGGAACCGTTTTTGAATGAGAGTACTAGAAGAGCTTAAGGATGGCGTGAGATATCGAAAGGCTTCATGGTAATAACTATAAATGAATGTGGTAGTACCTGACATCCCCATAGTCCCCAATGACCAAATACGACGAGTACAAACTGGAAAGTACTATAAATATTAGTTTATTGACTATAGAAGTAGAAAATAATGAAACCGAAACGAAATGAACATCTAGGTCAAGACTCTTATGAGCGTAGTACCCTGGTGGAACGAAAGAAAAGAGAAAGTATCAAGAAAACGAAGGAACAATCGAAAAGTGCTCACCAACATTTTCAACGTAATATACACAGGACAGTCTTCAGTGAATGACAAATCTAAGACTTGGTGACTGTAGTGTACACGGTTGACGTGGAAGTGACAGTTTCGTCACTACCAGATTCACTAGCGTAGTAGTAATCGTAATTGACGACACAGACGCTGTTGGAAGTGCTGGTAGAGACATTTTCTATTACCCATGGCCCAGTAGTAGTTGCACTTTGTGGGGTGATGGTGGGGGCATCTGCGGAATCACTAGAAGTTGGAGTGGAATTGTCAGTGTTTGCAGCCGCGTTCCCAGTTTCGGCTGGACTTGAGGCATCATTGGTGGCTGAAGCAGCGTTATTCTGTATTGGGGTTGATGCGACTGTAGTGTAAGTCTGAGGGGTTCCAAAAACGGTGGAAGTGACTGTTGCGGTATAATGGGTATAGGTTTCAGTATCTGTGTTGACTTTCAAGTTGGTATGTGTTGACATTGTGCCTTCAACGGTGTGAGTGTTCGTGTGGACGTGATTCACTGTGGAGGTAAGATGGACAACAACTGGGTCTTCACGTTTTTCTTTTTCCTGTTGGGTGGGTGCAGCAAAGGATTGAGCAAATAATGAAGCAGCAGCTAATAGGATGGAGAATTTCATTTTCGTTGCTTGCTTTCTTGATGGTTTGGATAAAAGAGAGTATCAGTGTAAAGGAATGACTGTAGTTAAAAAAGAGAATGACTGTAGTTGGACTAAGAGAATAGAGATTATTGCACTCGGAATACTTATCTAGTAGATTCTTGACTGGACTGGTATTAAGTTAGCGATAGTTCGTAGCGAAATTCAAACCAAACCTTATACGCAAAGATTATGTTTATGTTATATATCAAGGCTCTCGAAGACGTTTCCAAATTTGAAAGCTGGCTAATTTTCCTTTAGGCTAGACAGTAGTTCATTCGCTTCACTACTGAGCCCCCAACGGTTTTGATGGTTGGCTCTCTACTGCTTTCAGTGGGAGCTATTCCAATTTGGGGCCATCATGCTGGCTGCGAAAACTAATACATTCCGGTTATGCGCGCGCGACCGCTGGCTTTTACCTATTTTATATGCTAACAGTATTGGCATCTCCCGTTGCCCCTGTCTCTTTGAATTGAATGATTAGCCGCATTGTCCTTAACATCTTCAAGATGGTTGCATTTTTTCTTCTATGATGTTGTTCTTTTGTTGCTTTTTACTTTCTATTCTTCGGCGTACTCGCGGTTTTTTTGCTCTTGCTTAATTTTTATTGTCATTGTCAGGTACTATCCAGTTGGTTTCTATGACAAGCATGCTTTTTATGAACTAGCGTATCTTACTTTCATCTTAATTCTTGGTCAGATGAGCCTTGAGTGGTCAATTGAATCTTGACGTGTCATAGCAGCTTGATTATTTGACCCGAGGTGTGACCGACTTTTGCTCGTTTGCCCTGCATCTCAATTTTTTATTTCCAGTACAATGAAGTATCAATCATCCCAAGTTGTATTATCTATATTTTTGCACTCTATGTAGTGTGAGGAGCAAATATTGGCTCTTTATATTCAAAGAATCAGACTCTGGCATCAAAATATTGTTGCTGATTGTTTGACTGATTTACCGGCAACAGACCGTCATTAACTTTTTCGGCCGTCGGGAGATCGTAGATTGAGGATTCCGGGATGATCGAAATTCATCAATTATTTATGTTTTTCTTCGTAAATATACTTGTATTGAAGACAACTATACGACTTGTATATCAATATGAGCTACTTTGGTACTAACAACAACCCGTTGGCATTCCCCTCTTACAATCAGCCTGCATTTTCCCAGAGAAGTTTGTCAGGAATGGGGAATATTCAACAACAACAACAACCTCAAATGTCCCACCTTCAGAGTGCGCAACATCAAGGAGATGCCGGTTCAGCAGCAGCAGCTGTTGCTGTTGCACAACAGCAGCATCAGCAGCATCAACATTCGCTTCACCACGGGCACAAACAACAGGAAATTCCGGTTTCAGGGAGTCCATCGCATCAACAGAGTCCTCAAGGTGATAAGGAATCACAGGGTTCAATGAGGAAAGAACGGAAAAACAGACCGGGGCAAAAGTTTGGGGCTAAGAAGAAATCGTGGGTGTGGTCATGGTTTATTCAGGATTCCCAGGACCCAAACATTGCTGCTTGCGACTACTGTGGGAAGATCATCACCCGGTTACCTTCCGACAAAGGGTCCCCAAAGAAGTTGAGTGAGCATCTAAAGACCCACAAATTGACGAGAGATTCAATCAATAATTCCAGACCAATTCCCATAGATGGCAACGGTATAACATACGCCCCAAATGGAATGCCATTAAACTACCCAACCAATTTTCACCAGTCGCAGCATATACAGCATCCACAGCATTCGTCCACAAGTCCGGTTGCTAACATGAATCTGCAGCTAGCAGAAGACGCTGATGAGCTTGACCCCAAGAAGAGGGCCAAGTATAACAAATACAAATCCAGGAATCAAATAAACGCCATTGATTCGTCGTTATCTAATTATAGCATGAACACAAATAGACGCTTTTTGTCTGCCGACTTTGATAATTCTCCATACTCATCGATGAAGTTCCATAAGCACTTGATGAAATTTTTAACAGAAAATAAACTATCCATTAATGTTATCAAATCTCATTCGTTTCAGCAATTAATTTACGACTTACGCTCAGATTCGGTTACGGAACTTTTAGAATTGACAGGGTTATATTCTTCGTTATTGGAAGTAAGTCGATTTGACGGGGGAGGAAATAGTTCCACGAATGATGCCAATCCTGATGTAGCTTCTTCCATACCGTCGGCTAGCGAATCAAATGTAGTGAACTCGTTGGCGCAAGCTGTAGAAGAGAAAGTGAATAATGCGAATGCTATTTCGGTCGTTAATGCAGCTGCGAATCAAGGTTAATTCCTCGCTGTATATTAAGTTTATGCTATATAGAATTTAAACCTACCATATCATACCAGCATGTGAAATAGGTTTTTCGGTGTTAAATATAAATCATAATTTGGGTTTTTCTACAATCATATCGTTATGATAAGCAACTAAGTCCCATGTATCACCAACTTTGCTATTTAGCTCTAAGGAATCTTTGGAGTCGCGTAACAACTCATAGCACTTCACAATAATCTCAATGGGTATGCATAAAGATAATTTGGACAATTTCTCAGTTTCGCTCTGATTTAAGGTATCTTCAAATTTGGGCAATATTATTTGAGCGTTTGAGCAGACTATGCCCACTAATTTATTCGAAGAACACTTGAATAATCCGCCACCTGAAGAGCCATTCCAGCACGACGCTGACGTTACAATAATGGCAGGACTCGTATCTTGTGAGTCCTTATATAAAGGCAAACTGAATTTTCTCGAAATATGTCCGACAGATTCAAGAGGCTCAACATAAAGATTATTGAAGTATAGTCCATAGCCAATTGCACTCACAAGATCTCCTGTTTCGTAATTGCAATCAAATTCAACAGGCTGGATATGTCCCATCGAGTTTAAATGCTGTTGAAATTTTGTAGACAAATCAATGAAGGACAAATCTAGTCGCTTATAGGGAGTAAATATTTTATCATCTGCGGTCAACTTGAACTTTTGTGTCTTTGTCAAGAAGACTGTACAGTTGACTGAAGTCCGATTGTCAATAAATTGCTTTATTACGTGCGTATTAGTAACAATAGTAGTCTTGTTGAAATATATGCATGATCCCCAAAACAGCTGCCCATTTTTATTAACAACTATTGGTAAAATAGAATATGAAACACTTCTCGTTTTGGGGATTATTTTGAAAGACTGAGTAGCCAAATAAGGAAGCTTTCGTATAATTAGTTTCCAAATTATGTCCCACGATAATATAAACATTAAATCACCGTCACCATTATATTTCCTCAAGTTTCCCATTACTAGCCCGATTGAGTAGTTGGTATTTAATAAATTAACAATGCCACCGACCATGTTGTCCAAATACTTGACATCTGATAGATATCCTAAGATCTCATTGTTCTTCTGAACCTTCAAATTCACCGTACCTGATGACTGAAAATCACTAAACAATAATGGATTGGTAAAATTGAATGGAAAGGAATGAATGTCGATTGCCTCGCCTGTTTGGCTCTGGGAAAACTCTAGACGCCGGTACACTTCTTTTCCGATCAATCGGCTGAGAATACCTGATTTCAACTTCAATCCTAAAAGATTCAAGTCCATTATTGTATTTCCTGAGATAGTATCATTAGGAATTACTTTGAACCCATTCTCCTTGAAGAAATTCAAATACTTAAACAATTCGTCATTTTTACTCGTCATTAAGTCTGCTTGCCATTCCCCGACTGCTGGATACCAGTTAACATTCTCCCCTTCGTTGAAACAACTACTTGTTACGAAAATGTCGTACCCACTCTGTAGTCTACTTATAGGAACATGATTGATCAGAAGAATAGATTCGAACAAAATCGTTTCATCAGCGTCTCGAAGGACCAAGCTTACACCAGAAAGTGCGTGATTATCATCCTTCGAAATGAACCTGATACTCACCGGAACAAAATACCATCTTTGTTCCATTTTCTGATTCTCTTTTCTTCACTTTATCTGAATTCTTATATCTCCAATAAATTCAGAATTTCATATTTCCTGCATATACAATATAACGTCTTGATAGACTATCAACGCGTTGGCCATTTATCCTTTTACATGTAAACAAATCAACACTTTTTTTTTCTTTTAGTAAGTATGGATAAAGAGGAGATGACCGTTGACGATAGTGACATTTCTACTACAGTTATCGTAGATCTCAAAAGTGGAAAATCTCTTGGAGCCAACGAAGAAAATGAAGTAGTGAATGGCGATCATATCACCAACTCACAGATGACGAAATCAACATCCGATTCATCTTTGTCATCTATAAATAGTAACAGCTCCACAGGAAAATTGATCAAAAGTTTATCCGGTGATAGGTTAAACGCTAAAGAGATGGAAGAACACAAAGAACAAACACATACGCTACCACTTCCCAAGAATTCTAACAAAAAGCCCATCAAGTTTACTGTTCGTAAAGTGTCACGAGAACCCATTCGGGTTAGTAGTAAGGATGATGAAAGGAGATTCAAGCAGACCAGAAAAGAAGATATGGACAAGGAAAAATATTATGAGAACATTAAGGCGTCGCAATTGAAGTACGACCAATATGTAAACCGGATTACCAAAATAGATAAAGAGATAGACTTTTTGGTGAAATTGTTGCCTCCTTATAATGTTGAGATTGACTATGCTACCAGAACCAAAATAACTAAGGCTATTGAGAAATTGAAAATGAAGCAGGATGAATTAGACAAGAAGAAATACAGCCTAGGTATTACAATAAGTAGAATGTGGAGAGAAAATGACAGTGACATATGGGTGAGATCGGTGAGTAAGCAGTGAGTTAAGAGCTGTTTTGATTTAATTGTAATAATAGGAAATAGGACGTTATTTAAATACGTACACACGGGATAGTCAATATATGTTATTAAATAATTCAGACCATGTAACTTGATTACGAGCCACTCATTTATTCTACTATACATTTGATTCTACTATACATTTAATTAATATGAAAATGGCAACATGAGCGTGTCTGACCTTGAGACGCTATTAAGAGCCTTAACGTCTTCCTAGAATGAGCCTTTTCTCGTGCCAATGGAATTTAGAATGGGTGGAAGTGTCAAGATATTATTGGGGACGGTTGCGTGATTTTCGTATAAGGTGTTTGTGAATAAGTTCAAAGCAGAACGAATATAATTCATCAAAAATTTATGCAAATTCATTTTGAAATTAGCAAGGAAGGATTGGTTGTTTATGAATGATAGCCAAGTTTCAAAATAATGATTCAATTTTCTGAAGCCAACCCAGAAAAATTCATTATTGATCTGAAAGCTTGAATTATTGTCATTGATTAAATACAATAAGCATTGTAGAATGCAGTTATCAATCAAATGGCTGTCCTTCCATATGTTAACTAACAACTTGACCAAGGTCACGTACCATTCAATTATTAGATAATTTAAATTTACCTTATTCTCGAAAGTCATATTGTTTAACTTTAGAATATCAATTTTCTTGAAGTCAATAAACTGCAAGTTGAAAATTAATGGAAAACTAACAATTCCTAGGTTATTGTTGATTTCATGATTGTCAGTTTCGAAAAATGGAAGTAAATTAGCTGTGAAAGATGGTAGCGAATTATTCATATTGTTATTAATAAATGACTTAAAGTTGAACACATTCAAAGATTTAAGGTTGAATTCTTTCAAAAGAATAGACAAAAATTTCCAGTGAATAGGCTCAACAATATTAAATATGTATGACTTCAAAATATCATGAAATTTCGCAGGACTTTTTATTATCAACTTCTTTTTGAATATCTCATAGAGCTCGATACCAGACATTTCCGGTATGATTTTATGCATGAGAATGACCGAATTGTGCAATGCTCTGGCCAGAGAAAATACTAATAAACTGTGAGAGTGAATCAAATAGTTCAATTCATTCGATAAAGTGGAAATCATGATCTCTCGAACGAAACTATTACTAAGATCGGCTCGATGCAAGTTATTCATAAAGTCAGCCAAGTCTAGGTTCAGGATAGGTTTATGTAAAAATAATTTATAGAACTTGGGTGGCTCGTTGTTGATCAAGTACAGTGATAGCAAGTTATAAATGCACCAGAACAAACTCATATTGTTCTTGATAATAGTCGAGTTTATGGATAAATTAGACATGATAATAAAACTGATATCATTTAAGTAATTGAAGTTCAATTCGCAGGTAATATCCATAGTTTCGTATTGGTTGAGGTCATAATTCAAGTGTGTGTAAGATAAAATAAACAAAGAATTTAGAATCTCTATTTGATCATTTGGGTTGGTGTTGTTGTTGTTGTACGCCGGTATCAAATTTTCCACTAATAACAACCATGATTTTTGAAAATTTCTGATGCAACTATCCACGTTACCCCGGTTTATTTGCCCCACTGCCAATATTGAATGTATCAAACATAGCTTAAAGTCTGGGGTATGGTCGACCTCATGGAACTGTAGGTACTTGCTTAAGTCGTTCAATATTTCAGGGATTATAGGTGTGTCTTCACTCTCCAACAGCAAAAATCCAATCACGAACACTTCACTTTCGGCCTCGCTCTGTAAAATACTACTTACTTTGTGTGCTATTGATAATAAAAGTCCATGATTAATCGATCCCCTAACTGCCTCTCCTATTTCTGTAGCACTTATACAATTAGACACTACGCCGTTCTTCATTGCATTCACTTTATGGTCTTGTCGTATTTCTTTTCTCTCTCTTGTCATAGCGAAATTGTGAACTGTTTTGCAATGTCGCTGCAACAAATCCCGTCTTACGAAGGCAGACGTACAATGAACACAGTGAAACGGCTTTTCGTTCGTGTGCGACCGTTCATGTCGTTGTTTATGTTCTGACCTTGAGAACGCCCGAGCACAAAATGAACATATATACTTCTTCTCTACTGCCATTTTCACTCAATTGAGTAGTATAAATCCCCCAACGAGTTGTTTTCAATTGTGAAGGATTTTTGCACCCTTTTATCGATCGGTCCCCGCTTAAAGCCCCCTCATTTTACCCGGACTCATTATATTGTCCAAAGATCTTTCTCAACGTGAGCCTAGGCATCGAACATTCCACGTTTAGCAACTGGCGTTTACGAGTTTATGTATGTAGATAATCGTAAACTGGGGCGTATGATGTTGAGGCTTGCAGGTTAAGAGCAAGACTCAAATTCTAAATGATATCCAACAACATCTACCAACATTACTGGCACCTCCCCCATTAGATTTGTAGAGTTGAATGAGCGTATTATATGAAAGTAATTTAGTAGATATTATAGTGCCAACGTGGAGCTCAAGAAAAAGTACTGAGGCATAGATTTGAACTGATAAATAAAGCATTCATTGTAAAGTATTATGTTGAGAATGTAAAAAACTTCAATTTTCGCAACCATTGAAATAAATACGAAGTCTTTGTTCACATTTATATTTAACGACTGCAAAAAAACAGAATAAACAAAAAGAATGCTACCTTAAAATCAGCGAGACTGTAAAGAGGCGAATTAGATTGTAAAGAGGGAGCAAGTATTCGAGAAATATAACTTCAAGCATGAATTGTAGATGTGAGAGCAACATAGAATGAAAAGGTAGACAGAGAGTAGTAGTGAATGAAAAAAGTTAAAGAAGACAATCTTCGGATTTCGGGGTAATAAAATGAAGATTGAGATTCTATTTGGACATGAAGGAGGACTTTTATTTAAGATGCTATAAAATTAGTACTTAACTCAACCCCACAGACTTTTCTCAGACTTTTGCAGAACAGGAAGTTACGTTCAATTATACCCCATAACTACAAAAGGGTCCAGATAAATTAAGTAGTAATAGTTTTCAAAGGTGCCCTCAAATAGAAGAGTTTAGAGACTAGTTTCGTAGCCTTAAGTAGAATAGAGCGATGGTTCCAGAATCAAATTTAATATTTTATTTTAGCGAGCACTAATGAAAAATTCTTGATTCAATGCCGAATCCGAAGACTTTATTAATTAATGTCAGACTATGCTTGATCAGAATCATGAATTGGAAAACAACAATAGGAATACGATTTCGCGATCCCAGAGCGAAGAAACGTTAGTAACCCAACATGAGATTTCAGGAGATTTGTCTGATTTGAACTCCCTCTTGACCACTACTTCTGAAGAAACTATATCGCATAACATAAGGATATTCAAGGAGCATATTACATCGTATTCTACCATAAGAGAGTTTCCTATGGTATCGACATTCCTACACCCTGGAACACTAGTATTTTCATCATTACGGTCATTAAATGTATACAACCAAAAAAATATATCCTCCGAGGAGCAGGCTGAATATGCGGCAAAGGGCCTAGGGGTGCCAATATTGCAAATATCAACCCCCGTCTTGAATATTTTCAAAAAGAACTCTCCCTTCATGATAATACACAAGTACGATACCAAAGGCGAAAAGTCAGTGTTTTGCAAGGTTTATTTCAAGATATTAGCAAACAATTTGACTTGCTATATTCTAAATTTTCAAGTTGATGACGATACTTTGAAAACAGTAGTTTTGTTTAATAATGGAGTCAAGCCATCTGTGGACTTAGTTTACGAAGATACCAAAATTAGGGTGACTGGAGTCACTGGTACAACATCAACATTTGCAAATGGCTTTATAAAGCTATTTATCATGACAAATTCATCACCTATGCTTTGTGACGATATGAATATAACAAACACGGCCGATAATATCAATAGTCCTGCCAAAAGCATTAAAGTCAAAGTAAACGAATCTAATGAATTATACAATGCTTTACTTCATCAAAACAGGACCACCGTCAATAAACTAATGAATGCTGGTGAAGCTCAAGTTAATGTACCTTTTGGTACCTTCGTTGACAATGGGGATAAAAAAATAAAAGGCACAAACTTATCTAGAAATGGTACGATAAGGGTGTTCGACACTCATAATGACCACGATATTAATACAAACTCGTTAATTATTACAAGCATTTTGTTGGTATTGAGAGAGCAAGAGTTTAGGAAAAATAGAGGAAATAATAAGCCAACTTTTGTCAAACACAATAGTTAGGCATCGTGTAATATATATAGATAGATAGAGTTCGTATTTTTCCTTCTGCAAAGCATTCATATATCGATGTGTTGACAAAAAAATTGTGGTAGTATGAAACAAAAAAAAAGTTAATAAGTTCAAATTTACTTCTAAGCAGGAGTTTTTAGTCCCTTCTGTTCATATACTTAATATAATAGTTAGTCTGTCAAGGACTTATTATCCAGTTGCAAAATCTACGAAAAGCTGTGGCAGGGTTGTGTACAAAAGCTAACAATTTGATTAGTCATAGCGAGATATATGTACATACAGATCTTCAAAATTATCGAAATATTATGACTTAGTTAGAATATCAATCATCAACAATATGACAGAGGCAAAACTTTCATTCAAAGAACAAATGAGAGGGTTTCCTCTCTGGCAAATGATTGTTGTTAGCTTGATTAGGTTCCTGGAACCGATAGCATTTACGTCGCTCTTCCCGTATGTTTATTTCATGATTCGAGATTTTCATATTGCAAAAGATGAGACCAAAATATCCCAATATTCGGGTTATCTTTCGGCTTCATTTGCATTTACTCAATTCCTCTGTTGTATTCATTGGGGAAAGGCATCTGATAGAATAGGAAGAAAATCAGTTTTGATACTAGGGTTGTGTGGAACATCCGTCTCGATGCTAACATTTGGATTTTCCACCAACTTTTATATGGCTCTATTTGCTAGAAGTGCTATGGGGGCATTAAATGGTAATATTGCAGTACTAAGAACAATGATAGGAGAAATTGCACCTGAAAGACGACACCAAGGAACCGCATTCTCTACTCTCCCGCTATTTTGGAACGTTGGATCGGTCATAGGCCCTTTGATTGGTGGCTCCAAGTATCTCACTAAGCCGAAGACTGAAGCTAGCTTGTTTAGTGCCGATAGCATATATGCCAGGCTTTTAGATAAGTACCCTTACGCGTTGTCAAACGTAGTGGTTGCACTTTTCTTGTGGTTCAGCATGTTAATGGGATTTTTATTTTTAGAAGAGACTCACCGTGATTTAAGAAAAAATAGGGATATTGGATTGGAATTGGGTGATGCTTTGAGAAGAAAACTAGGATACAAGGTGCCTGTGAGGCCATGGAATAGAGTCTCCAAAAGAAATTCTAGACGCTCTGATCGATTGGTATCAAATCCTACTAGTGTACCTATATTAAGTGATACTGAAGATGATGAATTGGATGACTCGTGCGACGAGGCGACCTCATTGAATCAGCCACTCCCAATATATGCATCAATCGAAGAGGAAGATGAAACTAGCTCTATTACTTCTGAAGAGTCGGTTGGCCCATTAACTAGAAGATCGTCGAATGCTATCATAAGAAGATACTCTTCAAACCCATCAGTAAGACCTGTATTATCTAGAGTCAGTTCCAGATATTCTATCGACGGTTCGACTGTCGATAGGCAGACATTCAGCCGGGAAATATTCACTACTCCTGTTGTTCAAACGATGACGGGGACTTTTTTCTTGTCATTCCATAGTTTGATATACCTTGAGTTTTTACCGGTATTATTGGCATCCAAATTAAGAATCGAGGACTTGCAGTTTCCATTCAAGCTAAAAGGAGGGTTTGGTTACGATTCAACTACAATTGGTACATTGTTATCTACAACGGGACTCTTTGGGGTACTAATTATCATGTTAATTTTTCCAGTAATGGATAGAAACTTAAGAACTATCACAGGATACAGAGTTTCTGTTAGCATTTTTCCAATAATGTATTTCTGCCTACCATTCTTAATTTATACTTCGCACCAATACAACCACAAATTTCCTCCTAATCTTACCAAGATCTTGCTATACATGAATGCTGGCATCCGTACTTTAGCATCCTCAACAGCTTCTCCCCAAAGCATTATTTTAATTCACAGGGCATCACCTCCTAAGTACAGAGCTTTTATTAATGGTACCACCTTAAGTTTGACAGCTCTAGCAAGATTTTTGGCTCCTTTAGTTTGGGGCCTGTTGATGTCTTTTTTTGATAAATTGGGTGTTGGTCAATTAACTTGGATATCGTTGTCTCTTATCTCGGTGATTGCTATGGTTCAATCGTTCTTTATGGATGAGTATAATGAAGATCTTAGGGACCTAAATCGCACACAATCTAACCTGTCGGTATGAAGCAACTACTTTTCTGTTTTAGGAAACCGAATGGTGTTTAATGACGTAATTTTTGTAAGCATAAAAAACGTTCAAAGATTTCAGATTAAACAGCTGTAAGCAGTATTCAGTGTATGGAGTTTGAAATATATACTATCCAGCTTCAAGTTTATAGATAGATAGATTGATACATACATACATAAATCACTACGAAAATAAAATTAGGATTGTTTGAAGTATACTATTAAAACAATATAATTAAGATATATAGTTATACTGACATTAATTAATTCCCAAAATTTTCAAAAAAAAGTATTCCCGTTGATAAAGATAAAAACTAATATTTGATTCCCGTCAAATAATGATAAGCGTAAAAAAAACTTGTAAAAAAAGGGTAATAGATAATAATATTTGTTTGAATTAAGAAAAAAATAAACACACATTTTCGTATTATAGTTTCGCAAACCAGTTGTTGGCAAGCTTCAGATACAACACCAAAAGTCTTCTTAGTACGCCAACTTCAACAATAGACACTAGAATTTATTCACCAAAGCATAGTTTGTATTGCCAAAAGCAGACCCACCAATATTACTTTGTGTATCATTTATATTACCATTGCTATTATTACCAGTTTGCTGGCATCATACCCCCAACTCACCAACAACAGTCCTTTCATTCTCTAGCCAAATTAGTATCTTTGGTTAGATTTTCTAGCCTTAAGTTTCTTTTGAGCCCAGACTGCTGTAACAGCACAGAAAGCTAAAAAGATCAAGACGAAAACTAAAATAACACCTGGTGGCAACATTTTCTTCTAATTCTAAACTAAGTTTATCAAAAGTGTTCTTCTTTGTTTAAAATAACAACCTTCGCTGAAAAGAAAAATAATTGAAAATTTTTCGAATGTTTGGAAACGGGGGTAGTTATATGAGTTCGTCACTGGAAAATTTTGACCGAAAAGCACATTTATGCCACAAAACTGTTCTCGTTGAGAGAATTAATACTATTTACAATTCGGACAAATCGGAGAGCCTGTAATGTATACTGAAATTTACTGCATTCTCCCGAGAATGTATTGACAGTGAGAGTTTTACGCACTGCAGTAGCCTATTGTTTTCACCGGACCGGATGCATAAGGCTTGACTCGGGTAATTATCATCACTAGAGCGTTAGGAATTGGTTGAGTCTGATAATAGCATGTAGTATAATAGAGCTTAGTGAAGGGTGCAAAAGAGTAGTAAAGAGGTGGTATGAATTCTATAGACTATATTTAGCTGATTGAATGTCTATGCTGGCTCAATGGCTACCGAGTCAAATTATGGATGTTACAGAAATAATGGCCGATCGGGAATAAAAAGCGGCAGGGACCGGAAGCCGGGACAAAAAAGGCTTTCGCGCATAAAGTAAAACCACTAACGAAAATAGCGACATCCAGCGACAACGACGTCGCAGCAAACCGGGTTTTGCGGGTACATATTCCGCGAAGAGCTAAATGCAGCCATGAGGGCTGGCGTTGGAAATTTTTAGTACGGCTAAGTGGGAAGACAGATACATATCCTATTATTCCCGCAAGGTGGGTCTGGAGGTACATATCGCATATAGTTTATATAATACATATATTATCATCATGTCGTCATTATTTAATACACACTAAATACACACTACTTGTAGTGGTAAGGTACAAGCCATCACCTAGAGGATTAATGATTTGAATAGGCATAGGAAAAAAGGGACCCGTTGAAATGGGGCCGTAGCGAAAAAATTCGATTTTTACTATTCAAGATCAATTATTAGTAGGGATATGGCTGGGAAAAATGTGCGTCAAGAGGTGATCCGGGACTTCCTTAATTGTACATATGCGTGGACGATGGCAACATCAAGATTTGAGATGGTACGGTCGCTTCTGGGATGTACGATTGTAAAATACATGCCTTTGGGTATAAGTGTCGTTCAGTTCGTGGTTGGGCAGGTAACCATTAGAACCAGCCGAAGAAGCGGGCTTCTTAGGAGGATCTTTAGATTGTTGAATGCAAAAAGGCTGTCGGGTATTTGGTCGTGCATAGAACTGGCGCTTAAACGGTTCAGAAAATCTCGGTTTAGCCGATTCACCGATGGTTGTAGCTGTGGGGCTTTTAGTACTTTGGTGGCCGTTAGAACTTCCTGCTGCCTCAAAGAATAGTTTCGATAGTCGACTCTGGCTCTTTCTTGGAGCCATGTCCTTTTTAGGGGTAGCTTCACTGGTGGGTGCTTTTCTCATGAGATGCAGCTTTGTTCCGTAGGTTGCAGCAGAAGATGCGACTTTCTTAGCAGAAGTCTTTACCTTAGAGTTATTCATAGAATCCTTACTAGCAGGAGACATTAAAGGTCCCGCGTTAAGGCCAACACTGGATTTATATTTATTCGAATTTGTCGAAGTGCTTGAATTCGGTCGTGTCGCCTTCGACTTCGATTTAGCTTTAGTTCCGGTTGATGCTGGGGCATAGATATCTTTTCCTTCATCGACAATGCCAAGCTCTTTTGCTAGCAATTCGTCACCATTACTGCTGATATCGTGCTCTTCTATTAATTTTCGCTTTCGCAGTTTGGCTCTTGCGGATGAACTAGAAGCTCCTTTATTTGGGGTTGTCTTTGTAGCGGTGTCAAAAACAACTACTCGTCTATCAAACTCTTTACTAAATTTGTCAAATTCGGTGTCCTTTTTCTTCTTGATGTAGTCATTCATATTTCGTCGCCAAGAAGATTTATCAACTGAATTTTGCAACTTAATTTTAGCAACTTTCACGTCACTATTCAATTCCTTGTCCAAGTTCAATATTACTCTCTTTCTAATGGGATACTCTATTGATGGACTTCGTTTAGATTTGGACTTGGACTTACTAAGGAACCTACCATTCTCATTCTCTAGAAGCTTGTGAATATCAAGTGACTCACCAGGAGGAATTGAATCTGGATGTGAAGGCGTAACACAATCCAAGGTAACCTCCTTTCTCAAAATATGATCGATATCAATTTCTGAGAAAAATGCGCAGGATTGGGGAACCTCTTTGATTCCTAGTTGTTCACAAAACATTGCTCTAGTCCATAAATTACTGATCTGCAATAACAACGCAGCTTTGTACTTATCTTCTTCTTTAACCAAGTATCTTAATTCATCATGAACAGTTAAGGCTAGTCTTCCTTCAATCTGGTATTTCTTCAACAAAAAATCCATAGAAATGATCAACAAATGTAAGTAGTCGACACCAGAACTTTGAATAACCCAGTTTATTCTTGATGTTAGATAGTTGTTTTTGTTCAAGTTTCCAATTGTCAACGCATCGGTTATTGCTGCGCCTAATACGGGGGTTCTTGGATTTTCTTGATAGGCAATTGATTCTAGAGCATTGAACATGATTGATTCAGTACCACCATGATACATTCGCCTCTCTAAGAACTTAGATGTATTGGTTTGCCCCTTAGTTTTTGCGTACAAAGTTTTGGCCATCAATTCAGCTTCTTCATCACTTAGAGATGAGTTGCATTGTTTCAATAGCCTTGTAGCAAATTTAACACCAGCACCGTATATTCTACCGTAATTGAATACCTTTGCATCATTTCTCAGAATTCCTAAAATTTCGGCAGTTTTAGAGTGCAAATCAGTTTTTTCACTTTTGTCACCTTCTAATGTCATCCATCCCAAGGCGGTAGCACCATGGATGCCAAACATTGAGTCTCCGACTAAGGAAGCTATCCATAATTCTTCAGAGTCGACATCTGCCCCAACAAATACATAACCTTCAGGAGCTTCAACCATTGCCTTTAGTTCTGACCCAATTCTATTTTTTTTACTATTTGATGCAGTTAACCAAGTGTTCTCCGTAGCTCTTCTAGTGATTGTACCCATAGTACAAAGCTTTGGTATAATGATACCCATATCGCTATTTCGTTTAGACTCTTTTTTAGTGTTGAAAAACTTATTTTTCTTATGAGTTGGATCTGAGTAGATAACTAACTGATCCATAATTCTTTGTCGATTGCCCATCCAGTATGATGCAGTTGAATTCAAGGTTAAAATTTCTTGAGCAAAGCTGTATTCAGATGTTAGCACACCACTTTCAAAGTATCTCAAGTAATTTTTCGATAAAATAGAAGTGCATCTTTTGCTAGGTCCCTCTGGATGAGGGACTTTGAACAACTCATAATTATTACCGCCGTCTCTTAGTTCGGGTAGAAACTTTTCAAAATCTTCATCACTGAGCTTGGCTTTCGTATAGCTTTTATCTTCCATGTCTTTTATGATGCTTTCATCGAAAGGTACCTTAAAACACCATCCGGCGGAGTCAGTCCATAATAATGGGTAGCCTTCCCACTTCAATTTAAGAAGTAATGGTGTAATTCGAGTACGAACAGAAATATTCATTTCACGTTGTTTTTCACCTTTGACAGTAGTAGTTTTGAATAGCTCTCTGTACCATTCAGGATAACCTGTTAAAAATGCTTGGTTGGCTACTGGGTCGCCATTTTTCTTCAATCTTTGCTCTTTCAAAGCCCAATTTAATTGTGATAGCCAAGGATCATCTTCCCAATTGGGCCGTAATGATTCATTATTCTCTTCGATGTATCTAACGAAAGCATTCGCTCTCTCCTTCAAAATATCGGAAACCTCTTCACGGTTCTGCTGATAAACCTTCTCTGCAGTTTCGATATACTTGTCCCATTTCTTTGTTGTTGGTAGCATTAAAGTACCAAGATGTCTTAAAGCAGCAAAGGATACAGGATGTGGGACTTTTTTCCTGAATTCTGGGAAAAGCTTGGCCGTAACCGAGTAAGTGGCTTCAACATCCTTCGCACAATAATCCATTAAATTATTGAAATCTTTAATCACATCCATGGGATCTTGGGTACTGAAAATTTCTCTATCAGCTTTGTTTAGTTTTATGCTGCAATGAAAATCAGCAACGTTAGCTAATGAGTTTGGCGCTCCCTTGTTTAACCAGGGATCATCCAAGAGTTCGTTAGCCACGTCGAGAGCAGACATTTTCTTATCGAAAAAGTCTGAGTCATCATCTGGATTAGGAGACATGTCTGAATCTAGTAATGAAATGCTCTTTTTATGTTTGTGCCAGGTGGGTCTTTGTTGTGAGCAAATACCACTTATGGCAACATGCAATGCCATACCATCCAAATAAAAACTTTTGGATTGTTTTATGTTGTACTCGTCAAGTACTCTGGCTCGATCATAACTAACATTGTACCCGATGAGTAGCTTTGGGTCAGTCAAACTATTGAACGGTATTAGGTGCTCCCAATCGCCGTACTTTTGGTTCCGAGCGTAGTTTGTTAAAAATGGTGATACCCATCCGTACCAAGCCTTCGAGGATGCACAGGTGCATAGAACCGCATACGGTGATCGTTGGTATATCACTTCCACATCAAAAACTAGCTCATCTTCTAGCGGATACGGCACCGGCCGGGGCTCTTCTCCGTCCGCGTATCGTACCCATCCTGCCTCAAATAGCCATTGTGATGGGGTCGGCCTGCGAGGCAATTCTTGGTTCTGAACTAGAAACTTCTCTGCCATCCCCAAGTAAGGCTGGGATGCCTCCATCCCCACTCTATAAAAATGCTCATCGAGGGTGTTTTTTCCCTCCAACTCTGGAAAATTTTCGATGTTGATGGGCTCGATGATCTCTGTTTTCTTGCCTAGCAACTCATTGTCCGCCAAGTGCAGCTTGGAAATCTCAAGAAGCGTTGAGTTAATGGGTCGCTCATCCTTCCCGCTCATCTTGGGAAATACCTTGCGGTGCAACCCTTCGCTCAAGTACTGAACCCCAACTGGGTTGATCCGCGGACTTTCTTCAAACTGTTTCCGTATCGCTACCAGCACACTCATACTCCTTTTCCACGCTATTCGCCACACACTTTTGCTGTGCCGTTGGCTTATCAATATTTGTTTATGTAGATTCATCCTACCTGCTTGTGTTTTCTATCTTTGTCATCTAATGCAAACTTTTACCGATGATATACGTCAAAGATATCTGAAATTCTGCCTCTAGAAACTTCAATTTATCGTTTGTTCAGTTTGTTTCAAGGAAAACTTCTTTTCTGTATGCAATTATTTATGATTGCCTTCTTATCTGTTATTTTCTCTAATAATGGCATCGTAATGCCCCAATCAATACCTTCATCAAACTGGTAGAACAATTCTATATGCAGGTATACCCAATAGGGAAATTTGACAATAACCTGCATATAGGCCGCGATTCTTGACATTTCATAATAAAGGTCAAGTACAAAAGTAAACAGCAGGCTTACCATAGTCCAAGCTATAGTATATTTAGTGGAATAATTATAAAGATTGGATAATCTATCAATTGTTTTTGTTCGATTAAAGGTTTTTTTTTAGAAAAAAAACGCAAATATATACATTTGAATTTTTGCAAGCAAAGACACAGAAGTCACAATTAGTACCGAAACTAATATGTCAGAATTACAAAGTCTTAAAAAAGCGGAATTAAGCAGTATTTGCCGCAAGGTAGGGATCCATGTGCTCACAAAAGACACTAAACAGAAGTTGTTTGAGAAGCTTTCGGCGTACATCGAAGCCAATCCTGAAGAGGGGTTGATTGCGGTACAAAACAGCTTGGAGATAGACAGTGACGAAGAGACATTGGCCGAAACGCGTGCAAGCGAGGATGAGGAAACGGATGAGGTTGACGACGATGATGATGACGAAGAAACCAACGAAAATGAAGACAAAGACTACCAGGCAGGGCCACCAATTGATGTGAAGGAGTGGATCATCGACCCTGCCATCGAAAAGTTCGAGGTGGCATATTCGAAGGTATTGTCGTTTACCGACAGAATTGGAGCCACCACATTAGATTACAACGACGAATTGAGAGAGAATTTGTCCAAGTCGGTTTCGTTGAACTACTTGGAGCTTTTCCTAGAGCTTGTGTACTTTATTAGTACTTACGTTCCTATAGTTGCTATCAAGGACAACAAATCGATCCACCAAATTTTCAAGGATAACATTGACGTGTTGAACTACATTGACTTCCCATTGCCAGACTTCTCTGCGCTTTTGCAAGTGAAGGTTGTTTCTGTTTTGATTACCTGGGTCATTTTGTCGATCACATTGCCATTATTGATTTCATACTACGTCAACTTCACCAGAAGAGTTATTATCATTGATGACGATGACTCGGGCCTTATTACGAGGGCATACAAGTATGATCCATTCGTGTTTGCCTTGTCGAAAGCCCTTATCTTTTATTTTGTCCTTAAGAATGCAGGAACCTTGACAACTCTCAACTCGTACCGTGGAATCTACAGTGCTTTAAGGAATCACCTTTTGATCCATTTGGGTGTTTACCATCAGTTCGCTGATATATTGGGTAGCTTTCCATTAGTGCTTGGCTTTGCCAACGTATTAGTTGCCATCTACTCTCAATTTGAGGAATACTAAGAACTATTTTTATGTTATCTTTCACTTCTTTAGTTGTTAATCCATCTTTATTACTGAAATGTTTTTCTTCAGGTGTGGAAAACTTCTTGTATTTGCCTCCTTTCTCTTGATGTTTATTTTTGTAATAATTATTAATCTCTGATGTTGTATATTGTTTCTATTTTTTTATTGATGCTTCTGTAACACTACTATTTCTATATATAGTTCTCTATATCTCCTCAAGTTAAACTTGCTTGAGTTAAATTATACTATATATGATTATTACTTGGAATACTGAATAGGCCACCTTGTATTGACACCCATTATTTCTAGATCGTTGGTTAATTCATTGTGATTTGCTCCCTGAGGTCCTGTAAAATGCTTCATGATTTTAGCCAATAGTAAGGATTCAGTGTATTTTGAACTCGCTCTGTCGCTATCATCAATTAGCTTATCGCTAGGAGTATTCCCACCTCTTCTTCCTCTTCTCTTCGTAGGAGTGCCAGTGTTACTTTCAGACGCATTGTTCGTATCCGAGCCAGAAGTGATTGGATCATATAATGAACTTTGAAAAATGTGGTGCTTAATGCTGTCGAACGGTTTCGAACCGGAAAAGGATGTTTCTTTGGACGTTTTTACTTTGCTGGGTAAATCTCCTGTGATTATGTCGAATTCTTTTGAGGAAACTAAAGGCATGAAGTCATGGACAATAGGCGTATTGGAAGAGTTGCTTCTATGACGATTTTCGTTGCTTGCTGAATTTAATAACCCTTCAGTTTCAGCACTGAAATCTCTATGAGAAATACCATTGAATAGTTTTGCTGATTCCTTGCTTTTAACATCAAATAGAGTATCCCTGGGGTCTTTTCCATTCTTCAATACATCTTGAAACAAATTCTTTTGGTATTCGAAGAAGTTTTTCAACTTCATAAGTTTATTCAACATCACCGCGTTAGCGTTCTTGTAGACTCTATTGGAATCTTGATAAAAATTTAAAGAGCTTTTTAGCGATTGGTAGTCATGAGTGATTTTTGATCTCAACAATTCCTCGTCTCGGCGTTCTTCTAAGCATTTTTTATAGTGCAACAACTCTTCGTCTTTTATTAAAGAATCTGGTCCCAGGAAGTTAATTTTGGAAGCTTGTAAGTTATGCAATCTTTCTAAAAGTTGTTTTTTCTTCGTGATGTAAATGTCATGTCTATGCTTTTCTTCGAAGGATGTTATTTCGTCAACAGACTTGATCAATTCGTTTCTCCGTTTTTCTTTGTTGCTACCATTAGCGGATATTATATCCTTATTTGGTTGCTTTAATGTTTTACCTGAATCTAAATCCAATATCTCCTTATACAGAACAGAGCATCCCAAGGAGTACTCGTCATCTGCAGATTTCATTGTACTTTTCGTGTCCTTCTTTGTGCCAGTTGGATCTCTAGTTTCACTTATATATGGAGCACATTGCAAGTAGTTATCAGGTAGACCATAGCTGACCTCCACTTTATTTTGTGGCCCCTCCAAGTTTGCATAATTGTCAAATGCTTCAGATGTATCGATGTTATTGGCGTATTCAACGTATTCGTCAAAGTCGTCAGAATCAATTTCATCTTCGTAATCTTGATCCCCCAAACTTCCAGCGCTTCTTTTATGCTTCAATGCATGCAATTTCTTATTCTTTAATAATTCATAGTTTTCATACGTGAATCCCTCTTCGCCTGCTTGTATCCTAAGATCGAAGAGAGACCCTGCTGCGCTTGCCAATACCATATCAATTCTAGGCAACTTCTGCAGAGCCTCCAAAAAAGCTTGGAACACATCCGAGGGCGAGAGGGTAGATTGATCCGATATCAATGGATATGGCATATAGTTTGGCGGTGGAAATGGCAAGGGAGGGAGTTCAACAAAATTTGGCTCCAACAATGGAGACTCTTCGGTGCCTCCAAATCGGCCACTTGCTTCTGGAATCTCTCCGTCCTGTTTAGGAGCTAAATTGCTCGACTCAAGAATAGGTGGAGGTGGATAGACGAACGGGATCATCATGCCTCCTTGAGGAGGTGCTGCTTCCTTACTGAGGTATGGTGGTATTGGTGGAGGAAATTTCTGCAAAATTCCCCTTATCTGTTTGGCAATATTTGGGTCCGTCACATCAGTTGTTATATCTGAAAAAAAGTCACTCGACTTCAATGGTGGATATATAATAGGTAATATAGATGGTGGAACCGAATGGAGAATAGGCGCAGAGAATGCTTGATGGAAGTTGATGGTCCTGTTTTGCCGCTTTCCTTCTTCGAGTGACCTTGGTACTGTTGAGTGCCTTATACGCTTGGTAGGCATTCCATGAGCTTCCATCTCAGGATTATGCATGTCTTCTGAAAAAGGCCTTTTTGATGGTGATAAACTGGAATTGTTCATTTTGTAGCAGCAATAAAGTTTTCAAAACTTGCCTGTTTTTGCTTCTTGTTTCTTGCTTTGAAATAAATAGTAGTCCAATGATAACTGCTGAGTTCCTAAATTTGCGTAAATTTTGGCTCTACTATTACCTTTCGATATTTCTTAGTTTTATCAATTGATGTAAAATTAACTCAACCGTCGATACCAATTAAATTTTTTTTTTCTAGAGTAGATTTGAATACTTATATTCAAAAAAAGACCTTTTTCTGCAATTTATTCTCTATTCACAATAATTAACCAAAAACCAACGGCTATTATCGATTTTACTACTTTACAAGCTTCTTTATTTAATGTGGTTTTATTACTACATATTCCTTGAAAATGGTCGCAGCATTTTTTTACCGAGTACGCCAAGATTATGTAATACAACTAAAGTATAGTAGTTTTTACGTTAATAAACAGCAGATAATAGAATGTAGAGAACAGAGGTAGAGAAGGGAAGTAGAGGCAAGCGAATTCATGCTAACAAATAACAGAATATAACCAAAATGTATTGTACTTGACACGATTTGAATGGCTACGGTGCCGGTCGGCATTTAGTTATGACACCGGTGAAAAATTGTGTTGCGATTTACTCTGACGAAGAAAAAACGCATGAAATTAGAGGAATGCTACGACGGTGCACTCGGGTGGCAGGTGCTTGTCGTGAGCACCTCCAAGGCCAACCTTTAAGGTGGTATCATTGGTATTTCTTATCTGATCATAGAAGAACACCGGAAGAGTGGGCCAAAAATAGCTTTGAGTGAACCAAGGGCACTTTTGAGCACAAATGGAACCTTAGTACCCCGGTAAACATTGCTGTGTCTACAAGTTGGAAGCTAACACCGGCTGCAACCCCAGAGACACCCAAAAAAGACTATGTCGTGCACTTACCAAATATAATAATGTAAACTTAGCTCAAATTAATCAACTCGCTAGGTGTATTGTATTATTAGCAAGTTTATCAATATTAGTGAATAATTCCATAAGACATCGGAATTTGTTGACTGAGTTTCATTTGAGATAGGATATCTTTTGGTGTTTTGCCTGGTGTGAGTGACTGAGTTAATTGTGTCTCTGTTTACGTTGTACGTACACGTATTTATCCACAAGGCAAGTTATAAAAAGATTAGTTTGAAGAGAATTGCCTAACGAAGAATAACCGGGAGATAAGAACCAGAACCAAAGGTTACACAAGCTGTCGTATAAACTTAGGAAATAGGTAAAGGCAGAAGCCAGATATTTGATAAATTCAATTGCTGTTTAATCTTGGATTGAGGTATTTATAAACTAATAGGCCAAGTATAATTCATAACATAGAAAAATGCCGCCAAAGAAAACAAGAAAGAATCAATTTGAACCCAAGGACTTAGTTTTGGCAAAAATGCACGGGTTTCCAGCGTGGCCATCATTCGTGATGCCGGAGGATATGGTGCCCGAGGCAATATTGGGAGTGAAAAAGAAGACTACTAACTACTGCGTTATCTTCATTCCCGACGGAGACTTTTACTGGATGAGTGACAAGAATCTAGAGGTGTTGACAGAAGACAAACTAGAGAAGAAACTTGAGAAAATCCCCAACAAGAACAAAGCAAAAAAGAAAACAGGTGGTAAAACGCTTCAAGTCACCGATGCACTTATAGCAACTAAAGGGTTGGATTTTGACGACTTTATGGAAAGATTAGATAGAGATAGAGCTAACGATGAAGAGGAAGGAGACGAGGAAGACGAAGAGGTAGAAGAGGAAGATGGTGAACGGAGCGGCCTAGCTGAAGACGCAGAAGAAGAGCAAGAACACGAAGAAGAAGAAGAAGCCCAGACAGAGCTTGAGGCTGATGCAGATAGCGAAGCAAAGCGAAAACGTTCGGTCTCAGCTAACGGTACGCGAAAAAGTTTGAAGTCCAACAGTGTTAAAAAGTCGGATTCCAGCTCTTCGGATATAACCAACGGAAATAGCAAGACAAAGCATGAGAGTAATGCAAAAATAACAGAAGAAGAGAAGCAGCACCAATTGTGGTTGTGCCGCATCAAACTACAAAGATCCTTGATCCAGAGAAACCAACCTGCGACCCCAGCTAATCCCAAACAATACCCACCTCCTACTGCAAACGAGCTTCTGGTAGCACGACTCATATTACATAGATTGGTCGAATTCCCGATAACTTTAGAATTGCTTAAGAAGACCAAAATCCACAAAGTGCTCAAGTGCATACTAAAAGATCAAGACCTAGAATATGCTGACAGCTTCAAGCTCCACGAAAAATGCGAGGAGCTATTGTCCAAATGGGGTCCCATAATTGATGATCTCAAGTTAGAAAAGCTGTTGAAGTCTCCCCATTCCAATACGGCTGTTGAGCTCAAAAACAACGAGTCTCGTCTTAGCAGCCTGGCTGCTGACGACTCAGAAATATCTGCCCTCGAGAATGTAACCAACGACTCCATCAAGAAAGAAAACGGCTCCGGAGAAAACAACTACACTTCCCAAAACTCCCGCATGAAGAACGAGTCTAATGATGCCGAGGAAATCAGCGACTCCGTTTCCAACAATGTCTCGGTCGTAAGCTGATCCCGATCAAAGCCGCAGCTCAGAATTGTATCGGACCATGACCCATCTGGTTTGTTAACCATTATCCATGGCACCTGCATAGTTGATTTACTTTGTAATGTGATCAATATCGACTCCTTCAGTATGCAGCTAGATGACCTGTCAGTTTCTCCCGACTTGAGCCTCATCTACAAATGCTGCCATGTTAGATTCCATGCCAGCTGCCCATCCGCACATTACACGTTTTCTTCCCCGTATATTACTAATTGCTAATACCACTAAATCGTCCCCAGTGCGTTTATATTATTATATGTATAAACCTGTTGTTTAATATGTACTATACTGAATTACATCGTCTCTTGTAGTTGCTAAATATGGGTGCAAGGATGCACTCCTCACTAATTGGTTGGAGATCGTTCCATCAAGCAGGGTAACTCTCGGTTTATTTAGTGCTCAAGTTTACGCGACCAGTTCATTCCACACTCTCCATAGTACTCCCATACTTAAGCGGTCCCATATTTACTTAGAACGCAATTTTTCATGAATCAAAAAAAATCTGACAATTGGCTCGTCCATCGGTGGGTGAGCTCAACGAAGGAATCCCAAATAGTCAATAAATTGGGCAAAAAAATTTTATCTTATTTTGAAGTTAATTGTAGTATATTAACACAGAAGTTATTAATCAACTAGAAAACAATGGCTGAAGAAGAAGTAAGTAAAACTGATTAAAAGACAGATTGATTGAATTATTTCCCGGAAAATTTTTCACAGCAGAAGAAGGATGACTTGAGGTGATGGATAGAGGGGATTCAAGAAGGACCAAAAATTCAAACAAGGAGTCAAAGAAGACTAAAGGAGAATCATTAGGATACTAACAGCAAATAGCACACCTTTGAGACCGCTGATGCTGGTGCAGCTTTAACCTACCCAATTCAATGTTCTGCTTTAAGAAAGAACGGACATGTTGTCATCAAGGGTAGACCATGTAAGATTGTTGATATGTCTACTTCTAAGACCGGTAAGCACGGACACGCCAAGGTCCACTTGGTTGCTCTCGACATCTTCACCGGTAAGAAGTTGGAAGATTTATCCCCATCCACCCACAATATGGAAGTTCCAAACGTCCGTAGACAAGAATTTCAATTATTAGATATCGATGACGGGTTCTTATCCTTGATGACCCAAGACGGTGACACCAAGGACGATGTCAAGGTTCCAGAAGGTGACTTGGGTGACAAGATCCAATCTGAATTCGACGAAGGTAAGGACTTGTTGGTCACCATCATTGCTGCCATGGGCGAAGAAGCTGCTATCTCCTTCAAGGATGCCCCAAAATAAGTTAATCAAACACTTATATAAATTATATATCTATATTTTTGAATATATTGTGCTTTATTATTCCTTGCGCATGAAGAGAAGCTAACTTGCTGTAGAGGCTATTAGCTATGAAGGATACTAAGCATTCGAAGAGTACTACGAAATAGCCTCCAACCTACTCTGTTATTTTGATTCGTGTCCCACATATTATCGTTATTAGTGTGCCGTTTGAGGATAAGTTTACGGGTCCTTCATAAAAACCTATGCGAAGCTTTTTGCTGAGCCCTCGAATGATCCTATTTTTTTTTTAATATTAGAGTATTCAGTCATTTTATACTCTAATTCTTGGCCATTCATCCCCCAGCTAATACCCGTTGTATTTTAGGCTTTTAGGACATCTTTGTGAGCATTTAAAGATTTTAAAGTATCAGAGGTCTTACTCGTCCTTTTTGATACATCATTTATATAAAAGTGGCCTACGGAAGTAAATTGAAGAGATGAATGGAAAGAGCAATCACTATTTACTTTCGATTGTCAACTCATTTTTCCCGTCTAGTTTGTCAATAGGGTCTCAACGGGAAACAAAGATAGTTGAAATGGCAACCTTGAGTTCAGAACAAAAGGTATACCCCACACCCACTAATATTGTTCGGGCAGTTTCATTTATCAATATGGCTCTCTGGGAGAGTATTTCTGATGCTCCCGACAGTGGTAGTTCTTTTAGTAACGTATTGGAAGCTAGATCAGAATTGTCCCCTGATTCCACCACTACAAATGCTGACTCAGACAGCACTGGCCTGATATCGTCGGGAGCATCGTTTGTAGGGAACACTACATCTACAGTATTGTTTTTTCTTGCTTTGGCGGTAGGAGTGTTGATTGCAATATTATTCATTTTCTTTACATTCAGGTATTTTGTTAGATCAAAATATGGGCTTCACGTTTATCCAATAACCCATAGAAATATGTTTCTATCCTCAGGGGAAGTCCCCGGATTTGCACATGGTAATATGACTAATAACGAACTACAAGAGCAGATCGATTACATCCGGGATCATCATTTTATAAGAGGCGAAATTTTGGCTAGACGGCTTAATTACAACGGTGGGCGTCACAGGAGAAGAAGAGGCGGTCGTTATTCGAGAATGAAAAAACTTACGGAACAAGAAGTCGAAGTGCTTTTTCCGAAGAAAACGTATTACGATTGGCTCAATGGTGGCAAGGAGAGGGACCACGAGATTAGAGATGGTGTCTTGCAAGAAGAAACGATATTGGTGACAACTACCGATCGGGTAGAACAACCACAGAATGACACTATCGAATTAGATGACGCGCAAGAGGAAAACTTAAACCGAACATCGAGTCATAACACTGTGTATTCGGATGCTAATATGTTACATACGGACGAGGTTGAGACTATTGAATTGCAACACATGAAGACAGATGGGATAGATTTAACAAATGTACCTTCATCGATAGGGGAAAGCAAAAGCGGTGCGTTACATTTTTCCTCAGGGACCTGTGCTATTTGCCTCGAAGTTTTGGCAGATGAAGATACTGTAAGAGGGTTAGTATGTGGCCATGTATTCCATGCGGATTGTTTGGACCCATGGTTAACTAAAAGAAGAGCCTGCTGTCCAATGTGCAAGAGAGACTACTTTTTCAAAAGTCAAAATAATAGCTCCCCCACGGACAATTCTAATTCTAATTCTAATGACAATTACAATAGTAATGATAATGAGCATCACGTTCGCACTCGCAACGATGACACCAGCCATGACAACAACGGTAACAATCATGATAACAGCACCAATAATGCTAACGACCCTAGTTCAGCAACTCCGAACGAGCAAGACATGGATGATGATTTTGAATTAACCCATATCGATTTTGAAGCATTTAGGAATGATCCTGCTTTGCAGGCCTTAATCCAGGAGTTAATTCCAATAAGCGAACGTGTGAGATCAATTTTGAATAATCCGTCTCTATCGGCATTAAATATTGAGCAGCGAGCGACTGATCTCTCCAACAAGAAGTTTGGTAATGTTTTCCTAAGAGCATGGTGGAAGGTCATGGGTATCACTAAAAATGACATGTTTAACTGGGCTGTTTTGTATCTCTATCGCAACCACAGAGTACATATGTCTTCAGCACCAGATTCCAATAATACTAATGATGATAACAATAACGACACCCGTAACGACAACAATAATGATTATGATGGAAGTCACAATACTAATCCTATTCTTGAATCTAATAGAAATGATGATGTCAACGAAGACGACAGTAGAGTTAACAATACTCCATACTCAACAGATACTAGGCAGGTTTCTACATCTGATATTTCAAGAGATATTGTTGAACAGAGAGTATAGCGGTATCTTTTTTTCATTTTATTCTAACACTGTTAGAATACTTTTTAATCATTTATGTGGCAATTTACCTTTTATATAGGTCTATTTATTTGTTTATTTCTCTGTATCATATTACTAGAATAATATGCTAACGTACCGGGTACTTAGAGTAACCAAGTATCAAATTTACATAATCAAAATGCGGACTGAAAAAAAAAAATTTTTGATGAAATTATGGAAGGAGAAACCATTAATAACTAGGTACAATATACATATATAAATTGTATATTTAGATCGTTGAAGTACAAGAAAGATAATAATAATGGGTATGTAATACTGAGTTTAATTTAAAGGTAAAATAAATTCATTGGATTGTGATATTAACCGCTTTTATAGCTCCTAAAAAATCTGTTAAAATGGACTTAGGTTCATTCTTGACCGATAATTCAATTGGCGGATCATGGGCAGATGAAGAAGTTGATATGTCATCTATTGGAGTTCCAATTTCTGGCGGCCAACAGGGAGCGCCTAAAAGAGATTCATTTCAACAATTTTCATCCTTCAGAGACGATGATTCAAGACGTGAGAGAAAAGAATTTCCAATTCCAGACCAACCACCATACAGAGCTAGAGTCGCAAATTTGCCATGGGATATTAGAGAAGAAGAATTGGCAAGGTTTTTCGAAGACCGTATGCAAGTAACGGATGTTGTTACCGATATCAAGTTGCCAGCCGATAGTATGACGGGGAAGTTAAAAGGATTTGGTTTTGTCACCTTCGCCGAGAGAGAGTTATTAGAAGAGGCTTTGAATTTAAACATGACGGATTTGAATGGAAGAAAGGTTTTCGTCAACGTCGCTGCTCCACAGAAACAAGATGTCTTCGACATGGACTGGAGAGCTGCTAGAGGCGGTCCAATGGATGGCGGAAGACCTAGAAGAGAAGAAATAGACTTGGATTGGGGTGCAGCAAGAGGATCTGGAGCATTACCACCTAGAGAAAACAGGGGAGAAAGAAGACCAAGAAGAGAAGAACCAGATTTGGACTGGAGTGTGGCTAGAGGCTCTGGTGCTCTTCCACCTAGAGAAAATCGCGCTGAAAGAAGGCCCAGAAGAGAAGAACCAGATTTAGACTGGGGTGCTGCTAGGTCAACAACTGCCACTTTGCCACCAAGGGAAAGAGGCCAAAGGATCGAAAGAACTGATAGAAAACCAAAGAAAGAAGAAGCTGATTTAGATTGGAGTAGTGCAAGAGGGTCAGGTGCTTTACCACCAAAGGAAGGCTTGGGTTCAAGACAAGGAAGCGAAAGAAGACAAAGAAAGCATGAGCCAGAGATAAACTGGAGAAGAGGCCAAGCTTTAGAACCTCGTGCAAACAGTAAGACATCGAAGCCAGGTAAGAAGACTGATGAAGAAAAGAAAGATCAGCAACAAAAGCCCCAAAAGTCATCTTACGATGTTCTCTCTGTTGAATCCGATGATGAAAACCGTCCAGAAGAGTCTGAAAATAAAGAAGCAAAGCAAGATTTGTCGTCTGATAATGCTACTGAATCATTGGAGAAGGCAACCTCCGAGTTGTCTGTAGGTAACAAAGATACCGAAGGCTGGGAAGTCGTTGGTAAATAAAGTTGTAAATTATTTTAGCATTTCTACGATTGTTCATATTTTGACTCTTCAGTTTATTGTTTTATGAGTTTTATGATGCATTTCCTCGAAGCTTTCTTTTTATTCGAAAAAATTGCATTTATAAGTCCCTACTGTATAGATATTTCTCTTAATTTGTGAATCACATATTATAAACTGTCTTGTAAGTGTGCTGTTTTGTGCGACAACATTTTGGAACCACTGAAAATATTAGTTGCCTTAGTTTAGTCAGTTGACGTTATTCCAATAGCTGCTTTTTAAATAAATATTATAAAATGGAAGAAAAAAGTAGCAATACTAGCCTGGGAATTGATAGTTATTATTTAGTCGATTCGAATAGTATGTTAATCGATTGTTACTAGGTTAAGTTTTTTGATTTCCCTTTTGAAAATTTAATTAAGGTACTAACATGGTTTAGAAAAATATCAACTTCCAAAGCCGTCACCATTGGATAATCTATTGTCATTGTATGGCCTAGAGCTGATAGCCCGGTCATTGGCACGAACAAAACCAGACGGATCTAAAGGAGTCAAATTACGAAAATCATACAAAAATCATATTCAAGATTTACCAGGTAAACATCAAATACCGGCTACGAAGCCAGTACCAGGGGCTTTGCTAGATCCATCCGTAGGCCAGATACCTGACATGATTAAATCTGTTGATCCCGAATTATTGAATCATGCGTTAAAATTTGAGAAGACATCAATTAATGGAATACCTGGGTTTAATACATCGGACTTGGCTATCAACGACCAGCAAACACTAATGAGAGGAGATGATATGTCAGAAAATGATGAATCAGGAAATATCAAGAAGAATAAGCGTAAGAAGAAGTCCCAAGCTAATGGAGGTGATATAAAAAGACAGCACGTATGACGCTTTGCGCTCTGTCTAATGAACTAATGATCAAATAAAATTATTTATTCAACATGTTATAAATATTATACAGTTTAATTCAAAATTCTAATGTACAATTCTATTGCTCAATGTCCTTAATGGTGCTTTCTCTCGCAGCATCTTGTAAATTGTTAGCGAGGCCGCGTTGTTTCTGAACAGTACTTTTAGCTAACTTTTTCTTCGTGCTCAACTTATTTTTCAACAATCTTCCAGTATGACTCAATAAAGTTCTAATTATCAACTTCTTAAAAGTCATAGCAACTTCCAATAGAGACATGATTTGCTTGTCAATAACAACTTGTGGTAATTTGACAAGCAAATCTTGAACGTTCAAAATGCGCTTGTAACCTTTATGACATTTGATTGATATCAGCACATAAATCGGATCTAGTTTAAGGGAAACTATGCTTAAATACTTTTTAGACCTCTGAAGCATTTGCTCCACCTGAATATCGTTTTCATCACTCGATGATGTCGAGAATGATTGCAGCTTCTTTTTTGACAATCTAGTCATGGATCTATCCGTCTTCCCGTTATCTGGTGAGAAGCTAGTATCAGATGAGGTGAGTTTTGAATCATCAAAGGTTACAGTTTTATTGGTTCCTTCGAGCTGATCAACGAAACCATCATTAGCCGACAAAGAATCTTGATCATCACGCTCATCGTTTTCTTTCTCATCATCTGACTTATACTTCCCATTCTTAAGCTCCTTGTTCTTGAGTAGTGTGGCTTCATCATCGTCATCTTCTTGATCTGAGTCAGAGGGGAAGATGTACTTCAATAATTTCTCTCCAGTATTTTCGTCAATCTTGATATTTAACGGCTTAGAATTTATTGTAAAGTACTCTAAAATCTTGATTCCTCCAATAGACCTGTTCATCGACCAATCAACTGTTATTAGATTTGTTTCAGAGTCAGCATCCCTTATTTGAGAATCTGTTAACGGTTCCAAAAACCGTGAATAATAAGCATTGGGTAACAAATTAATACCCTTCATCATTTCTATCTCAATTCTATTATGATTGGAGCCATTTTCATTTACAAGCCTTTTGTATTTCCCATGATTCATGGTAATTTCCAAAATTGGAGTTCTATCTTCCTCGAGCATACATAAGTTAAACTTGTCAGCCCTTATATTCCACTCTGCCATGAGGTGGTTATTATCTTCATTGAACAAATCCCCGGTTAAGAGAGAATGCATCAATAAATAGATCTCTGTAACCACATTACCCCGTTCGACGTTAAGCATCAAAAAATTATTTAGGTCCTCGTTCTTTAGCATCTCTTGTCGAAAAACATAATTGTTAGATAGTAGATTCATTAGCTCATAGTACTTGTGTAAATCTACCAATCTTTTGTGCAAAGCGATCAAATCTTGGAAATCTATGGAGAATTTCAACTTCTCCAACTTCTCGCTCAACATTTTGCTCATTGGTTCAACGTAGAAAAGCAAATTCAAAACAATAAAATATAGTGTATGATACTGCTTTGAAGTAGATGAAATGATAAACTCAGGGATATCAACATTCAACTTACGCGATATGTTCTCAGCCTCATCCTCTTCAAAAGTGTCATTGGATTCTTTCACTAATTGACTGCCTAGTGGTTTTAATTGTTCATATGTTATTAGCATCGAAGTTTTCTCGACAATTAAATTGGAACGGCCAGCTAATCTTGCATTCTTGCAAATTTCAATCCCCAACCATGGCGGCCAGTTTGTCATAGAGCCATACGCCTTTTTGTTCAAAATTAGTTTGCTGAAGTTCAGCACGTCTTCTTTGTATAGAACGAAGATATTAGCTTCCCTTAATAATATACCATATCTGTTTTCCAACTCTTTTTCATTTACAACTAGTTGATAATCAGATTTTTGCAATACTGACACGATCTTGGCATCAATACTGGGAGCCGAAATTAAAACAATTGAATCCGGTGTTTCCTCAGACTGCAATTGGATTTGTGGGTAGATGATATCTATTAGATAGTCCTCCGAAATCGTTTCATTGTCCTTAACGCTATGGATAATCTCGTCCAAATTCTTCAACCGTTCTTCTGAACAAATCGAATCTTTTGCTATGTTATTCGCCAATTTTTCTTGTTTAGTTTGTTGCAAGTTGGAGGAGATCCGGGATAAATCATCAGAAGGAATCTTGCCTTCATTTCGCTGAATGATATCATGTAGTGTGCAGATAGATTCGTATGACAAGTATTTCTTTAAATACACTTTCAACTGAACAAAATGAACGTATTTGAATAGAAGATTCCGATTGTCCACATTCCATTTTAAGAACATGCAAATCAAAACAAACTTATTGTGAAATCCAGAGCTAGAACTAGTTTTGTTAGAAGTAAGCTTGCTGTTATCCAGATTGCTTTTTGAATTTTTCTGACTCTGAATATCTTCATCTATCGCTTCGATTCGTTCCTGTAGCTGCTTCGTGGAGATACCTTTTATTTCGTTAGTTTGAACCTGCTCCGCAAGCTGCCCTTTTCTATCAGTTAACAACTCAATTTGGGGGGTGTACATATTCTTTGAACCCAAGAGGCAATCATGTGTATCTTCGTCTCCAAAGTGAATTGATTTTGATTGAGACGCTTCATCGCCTGTATTTCTTAAGTAAGTAAATCTCTTTGAATACATCAATGGATTGATCTTAACTATACGCAGACTTTTGCGCAATGATGGCAAAAATGCTTCTTCATAATCTTCTATATCAAACCACTCTCTATTATTGTCAAAAATCTCGTACTTTGAATCGCTTTCCTCGCGCTTTTTCCCGGTATAAATGTCCTGATCAAACACTGCATGGACTGTCCTTAGATCTATTCCATCAAGATGCACTTCACCGATATTGAAATTCATCTTCATTATCTTTTTATTTTCAGATGATTTTTCATGAACTTCAATTCGAGGTTCTTTTCTCTGATGTAAATCCACCAGAAAGCTATCCATTTTAGCTCTGACACCAACACATTCTATCTTATCTTCTTCTGTATCCACTGTTTCATCTCGGTACATATGCGAAATAAATAAGGATTTGAAATTGAACTGAAATTTGTTAGTGAAAAGATGCTGTGAAAATTTCATAGATTGTTTTACGTCTCCAAATAAATTACCTCGCCTGATAGGTAGCATCATATTACTTGCAAAAAGCTTCCACCAAAGGAAGAACTGCTTGAAAACCCCTGGACTTAGATGTATACAATTATAACTATCCTCAGTATTGGCAAGAAGCGAAATAGCCATATGGACATAGTCGCTTCTATACCCGGAATATGAATCATGACCTTTGGCTGTATAGTCAGGATTAAACAATTTGACTTTATAATGCGGTTTCGATTCCTTGGACGTAATACCATCTTTTGTGTCTCTCTGCAACAAGAACCCGACTTTAAAGTGAACGCCACCATGTAAGTTTACAACCTTTTTCTCATATAAATGACCATCACCAATGTTATAGCCCAAATTTCTAGTCAGCGTATCTTCCAAGTAGTAGGCAAAGCATGAGGATATAAAGTTTCCCGAGTTTGGCAAGAAAACATACTTAGAGCTTTCTCTCGACCAGGAGATCAATGGAGAAGCCAAGTAATTTGGAATGTACCACGTAAGTTCTTCAGATTTAACGTTTATAAACAGTCGAGAGTCATCGTTCTCGTTTACCGTCCACAAGATATTATTTTTGAAAGCTAACACAAACCCAGAGGATTCATTAAACAAATCATACGGGTCTCTGGATCCTTTGAATGCAAACTCAAGGCTATTTTGTGAGCTTGACTGAATCTTGAATTTCCCATGTATCACGAATCTCAATTTATCCCAAAAGCCAAGTTTCATAGAAGGATCCACAGGAGGCTTAGAGAACTGGTCAAAATTCAATGTTACCTGCTGAATACCGAATTGATATGATTGGCCCCATACAAACCTGCTTGCTTGGTTTGAGGCAAATTTGACATCAATGTCGGTATAAAGCTTGACTGTAGATAATGACTTGTCGATGGTTAGGGAATAATTCTCATCATGCAAAGAAAGTCTGGTGTCTTGGGCTAGCGGAATGTATAGCTTTCTTAAGTTCTCAATTTCTTTTACTAGTTCCTCTGAAATTATCAAGTGTCCCGACATAAGCATACTAGGAGACTTGTTACTATTACTGGGAACATGTAATAGGGGTAAAGGATAGTCACGTAGATGCATTCGAAGTTCTGACAATTTGAAGCTAATGTGGGTTGGAACCATCAAAGAGTATTCTGTCTCTAACGGAACACCCTGGCCAATATCATGAAGAAATTGAGGTAATTCCTTCAAATCAAACTCAGTTGTTGATACGAATAAGTCGAAATTGCTCATAATTACCGATAGCAATGGAGCTTGATTCATATAAGCAGTAATTCCTTCATTCGCTTTCTCGGAAATAGTAGATTCATTGCCAAATAAAAACTTTTTATTATGGACAATTTCATCAGTCAACTTAGCTTTGAAAACTTTAACTTTTCTAATCCAAGATGTTGACATTGCTTGTTTCAACATGTAGAATTTTTCGTCTATCTTTGAGCCGAATCCCAGATCGTGTATGTGATATTCACTCTCCTGGGCCGTACAGCGAGATTCAAATAGAGAAATCTGCTCCAATCTTTTCCTTTGTTCTACAATTCCTAATTGGTAAATCATACTCAACTCAGATTCGAACGGGTCATCTTCCATATTAAACGATAACATCTTGGATTTGATAGCAACATTAGGAACATGAAGTACCTTTGATGCCTTTGGCTCGATAACCTTCTGTTTGTTCGAAGCATCTTTCAAGCATTTAATCAAATGTTTCAAAACTTTCAAGGTGATCGATAAATTATCGAATAAACGATGAACAACAAACCCATGAGGTTGTATAAGTCTAATCGAGTCTGACAGAACACACACTTTGGATTTGCTCGAGGGTTCATTTACAATCACTTTCAAAGAATCAACACATGCAATTCTACACCAAAGGTTTTCCATAAAAGGAGAATCGGCAAGGATTCGTAAGAATCTGTTATCAAATTGTGTAACTCCCTTTTTTGTGCTCGCTGAAACATCAAAAATTTGAGCTTTCATCTTAAAGTCGTCGGCTAATTTCATTGTTAAGTCAGCATTCTTTATCCCGCATTCGACCAACAAGGAGTTCAGCAAAATTTCGCCAAATCCAGACGAATTAGACTTATCTTTAGAAGTTTTCCTAAACTCATTACGCAACTTACTTTTGATCAATTTAGTAGGCTCAAATAAAGCTTCTTTTAACAAATAAATTGCTCCAATAATGGTCGAGACTTTGTATCGATCATATGACACAACAATCTGTTCACTTTGGAGACGGATTTTCAAGTTATTCTCATTACTATCGTTGATTGCACTAGAAGTAAGGTTTAGCAAAGGCAAGCTTATAAGTTCTTCATAATCGTTTCTTGACTCATTCAATGATAACTTGAGTGAGCATTTGAACTCAGATAATTGTGTATCGATAGTCCAAAACACAGTTCTGTTGCTTGATGTCAACGTATCTGTGGACCCACAACTCGAGTTGGAAGAGTGGGCTAACTCTTGGTTATTTTTAATGTTTATATTTATGCTATTGCATGTAACCTTTACGGTCCTTAGATCATGATTGTCACCCACATAATCTGAATCAAAACCAGGACCGTGCACTTCATCGAGATATTCCTTTACAATCAAAACAGATCTAGATCCTATCACGAAACGGGGCCCCGAAACATTTATATTTGCTTCTAAGAACCAATCAGGCAAATGGTCAAACAATTTGTCCTCTAACAGTTTTTGGCTAGAATTATTCGAATTCATATTTTCAGGAGATATTGATTGTTCCTTTACTATAGCTGAATTCAAATACAGGTTAACCAAACCAGTTTTCAAATCCTGGACTGCCATACATGTAACGTCCTGTAGTAGATCATTTATACCGACGAAAACATCTAATTGAGATAAATCTATTTGGGGTTCACTTATTCCAACTGACGATCTAACTTTGAAATTCTTCAAAATATCAAATTTCAAGTCAATTGATTTGAAACCCAATATCTCCTTCTTGATTAATCTTTTATCATACTCATGAAGAGAAGCGGCCGCTTTTTGAAGATAGGTTATACCTGGATGGATGAAATGGCATCGAATGTTGAAGTCCCTTGTTTGGGTAGTTATAAAGTGAAAGTTTAGCAATGAGTATGAAAAATCTAATAACAGAGTATTATTCTTTTGGGTGTCATAATGTCTTACTATGAACCTTGGCTGTTCTATTACAATTTTCGTATCCACAGTTGGGAAATATTCATAAAGTAGATGCATTAGTTTGTTCTTGTATTTGGAATGACTCGGTTTTTCAATTTCAGGTTCACTATCTGAGCCTATTTGTGTGTCGTCAATATCATCGCTATCATCGTCCAGTTTGTTAGCCACACCACGATTATTTTGTAAGATTTCATTAATTAGGTAGTGATTTTTCTTCTCTAATCTTCGTAAGTGCACATATTTTTGCACAAGTATTAGATTATATATAAATGTGCACAATTGAGTAGTATCAAAATCAAGCGTAGGGCTACAAGCTGAAGAAAAGAATTCGGTCACGCAATTCTTAAACCCATCCCCTTGCACCAAACGATGTAAAACATTGGATTTATATGTGAAGTTAAAGTTGGGAATATTCATAATTTCATATTTTTTGGTGGTCATATTCTGTTCGATTTTTTGGAGGCAGGAATAGTTAACTCTAAATAATTGAACTGAAGCATTGACTTGGAAAGGTAGGTCTACCTTAGGATCAAATAATACTTGGAAACCAGCTGCCTCCTTATGCAATTTCAGTAAGTTAAACGAGATCGACTTTGAAATTATATCTAATGCAACTTTTGGCGCCGAGGACTCAAAATATTCACCAAAGTGTTTATTATCATCCGTTGTAGCAATGGGAATTTCAAGTAGCTCTGAATTCTCTATTCGGAACGATATTTCTTCAAAAACGGGATATAGCTTATTGTGAATCTTTATGATTTTCTCAAGAGTATTTTTCTCAGAAGATGCATCATAATCTGTTCTCTCGACTGTATCTTTATTCCCCTCATCTTGTTTCGTCTGTTGGCTTTTTAAGTGCTTATTTAGTAAGTCTCCTTGGATATCTTCTGTTTCTCGTTTCTTACCAATTCTCTCCAAAATGAGTTTAACCGTCTTGAAGATATAGCATTTGAACTCATCTGTAAATATTTTCAGCTGTATAGAGTGAATATTTCCATTCGTTAAATCTACTGTCAAATTTATTTGCATCTTGAATACCTCAAGAGACATTGGTGGAACCAGCTTAAGTTTATTGGATTCATTTATGTTCCTTACCTCATTCATCACCAATGTCGAATAAAATTCCAAGTCTTTGGAATGCCTCACATTGTACTTCGAGTCCAAAAGAAACAGAACGTATGCAATGGTCGTGGTGTGACTGCTGGAGTACACTACCGTTGTCCGCTTCAAGTCCACATCTATCCTTGGAACATGGCGAACCAAAAGCTTCACAAAAGTCCTGAAAATAACGCTCGAGGGAAATATGGATAGTTCGAACTCTTTTTCATTGCTGTCTCTCTTTGCTTGCCGACCCATAGTCTTCTTCTCAGTCTTATTATGTACCGTGACAACCAAGTCATCCAACACTAGTTTTCTCGTGTTGCCCCATAATCGGATCCTGAACGACTTTAAGCCCATCAGGAACCTTCTTCCTCGATAACTGATTCCATTGAACAGAATCCCATTGTTTATAGTCACACTCCTCAAATGAAAATCAGTAAGCAAATATACAATATACCAAAACGCAACCCATAAGGCCAACGCTACGGCGACCCAAAATATCCACAGCTCCAATCGCAAGCTCGTCATAACGCTCGTTCCTTCTAGTTTCTTAATTTGAAGTATCAAGGTCTTTTCAAATATACTATTTGCGCATGCCTGTATATGCAATCGAAGTTAATATATTGCCAGCCCCGAAGGGTCTTGTTTGTTTGGCAGCTGGTGTTAGCAAACCAAAAGCTAATCTGTACTTTTCTCCCCACAGCAACTTACAGGTTAGTGCCTATCTATTTACGGAGAACAGCAGCAGAAAACCTTCTTTGACTCGTCCGCATATAGCTTGCCTTAAAGGGTAATCCACAGCCGGGCGAGTTTGAGGAATGAGCAGTCACAACATTTTTATACTATCACGTGCAGATTTCGAGGTCTGACCGATTAGGGTCTGTGAGCAATGGAATTCGGCACTACTAGTAGCAATACCTGCATACACACAAAAATCATCAAATTTGTATAGTAAAGTCGTGCGTGTGTCAATCTCGCCCTTTTCGTGGAAACTAGTGCTGTTGGTGGGAATGAAAAAATATATGAAAAATTTTTACTAGTACAGTAATTTAGGTGTAATATAGCTTAATACACATTAACAAAAGTATGTTGTAACGAGGAATTAGAATAAGAGAGCTTATAAAGTTAGTGGGATACTCTTTAACTGAACTATCATGGTATGGAATTACGGAAGTCTAAATCAGGGGATGAATATCGAACGGACATATTCAGTATAGATGTAAAAGAATAAGTTGGAGAAGAGAAAATAACAAGCAAAGTAGTAGTACTAGACGATATGTGAATGGAGAACATATGGAGGAGATTCCGGAAAGATAGTTCAGTTACAAAGGTTTCATACAGCAGATTTAGCGAACTTCAATACTAACAAATTCTAGTGGCTGCTTCACTTCCACACCCAAAGATTGTTAAAAAGCATACCAAGAAGTTCAAGAGACACCAGTCTGACAGAATCAAGCATGTTCCTGAAAACTGGAGAAAGCAAAAGGGTATTGACTCTTGTGTCAGAAGAAGATTCAGAGGTACCATCCCTCAACCAAACATTGGTTACGGTTCAAACAAGAAGACTAGACACATGATGCCATCCGGCCACAAGGCTTTCTTAGTTAAGAACGTCAAGGATTTGGATGTGTTATTGTTGCACTCCAAGACTTACGCTGCTGAGATTTCCCACAATGTTTCTGCCAGAAACAGAGTTGAAATCGTTGCTAAGGCTAAGAAACTTGGTGTCAAAGTTACTAATCCAAAGGGTAGAGTTGCTTTGCAAGCTTAAATTTACCTTAAATACTAATTTATATCAACTTTAGTGGGGTTTTTTTAAGTCATGAAATAGCTTTCTGTTTAATATAAAAAAATGTACATTTATACGTTATCTAGGTAAATGTCGTAGAGGAAATTAGGAGGAATGATAGCTGAGAAGCATGCAAAATGGTATTGCACTATAAAAACCCTATATGAGCAAACAGGAAATTATCTTTCAATGTTATATTACAAAACAATGAAGAACTTGTACGTACTAGAACCTAACGCTTTCTAGACATAGAACCAGAAACAGCAACTGTACTTATATCCACATGGTTGTGCTTTTTGATTCTATACCCAAGGTCACACATACCAGTCGAATCAAGATGTAAATCTGTCTTTGGTCTGAGTACCTTAGGGCTGAGCTCCGGAAGAGTTCCCTCTCTAGATTTATCTTCCCCTTCGTTTTCTCTTGTAGGATTGTCATTTTGTGTTTGTTGCTGTTGATTTCTCGACGAATTACTCGAAGAACTTGGAGAGTTATTTCCAGAATCTTTAGGCGTATCATGAAAAGTTTCGACTTGATCTTCCTTTAAGGATGGTAAATTGGAGCTAGACTGCTGCTCCTTTGTATTCGAATTTTCACTTGTGTCGAGCATCGATTTGGTCTTTGGGCCTGAATTTTCGGAATTAGAATCGATATCAAAACTACCGGGATTCTGGGCTCGATCAAACGAGTTCATCCTGTCATCCTTACGCAACTTCAAAGGCGTGTGGGTTATTGATGATGCTGAATTTATAGACACGTCATCTCTGCCCTCGTGCTCATGGCCGAATCTTCCTCCCGTGGGCATATTAGGACTACCCCCATTACTGACCCCTGCCAAATCTAGCATACTTCTGAAAGGGGTGTGCAACTCATCGCTATCGTAATTGGATCCAATAGTAGCTTTACGAGATGGCGCTTGAGAATTGGGTGCCGATGAATGTGCGGATAAACTTTGGTTTACGATAGGATTAATCTCCTGATCAGGATGCTCGTAGATACACATTTCTAATCCCGCAAACCATGGATCTTTGAATAACAAATCCATGGTATACCTGTGGGTGACGGATGGGTCACATAATTTCCAGGCCACCCTTGCAGCACTTGATGAATTAAATTGATGCGCCCATTTGAATTCTGTCCCCGGTCCCTTCGTCACATCCGTATTGTTTTTGAAAGATGGATGGTCAGCAACGTAGCGATTATGACTAAATTTATAATCTCTATATCCATGGTCATTTGCAGATGCTGATGCAAAGGGAACATTTGAGTAAACAATACAGAATAGCAACATACCCAATCCCCAGCAATCCATTTTATATGGGTCATAAGCCCAGTTCTTCACTTCTGAATGGCTACAATCTTTCAATTTCATAACCTCCGGTGACGAATAAGGAGGCGAACCAACATAAGCAGTGGACAATCTAACTGGCGTACTTGTGTCGCCTTCAACTTCATTTCCGTAACCACTCACCCCAAAATCACAGAGTTTTGCAATACCATTAGCGTCTATCAATACATTCTCCGGTTTTAAATCTTTATGTACAATGCCTAGGTCATGTAGATACTTTACACCATGCGCAATCTGTTTGAAGATGCAGTATTTTTCACTGAATGATGTTCTCTTCCACCCAGGCTTCACAATGGCACTAAACAAGTCACCTCCACAACAAAACTCTAATACTATACCCCAACCTCTTGTCAAATTAAGCTGTGACTGAATCCGAACCATCATAAGCGTGTCCACAACATGCCTACTTCCGCTGGCTCTTTTAGAAATTATGAATTCCTTCGTCGCTCTCTTGTAGAAGTCGTCATCAGATTCTTTGTCAAGCAAAGTAAACTTCTTCAAAGCATACAACTGTTTCTTGTGATTTGCAACATTGATGATTCTGACGTCCGACGATCCTCCGTCTCCCAACTTTTTAGTAGTGACATCGATCTCAAAATCCTCCAAAAGATTGATATGCTCCTGCTTATACTCTGACGGCAAAAATTCATTCGGATCTGCCACTGGGTTACTCAATACTTTGTCAGCGTTAGGACCTCCTGACAAATAAAAACTCGTGCCAGGATGCTCCGTCGTAGAACTCTTGTTTATCCCAAACGGATTGTACTTGATCTTGTCATGATGGTGCGTACTCAAGTTAGAACACAGCCCACTACCCCCAGACCCAGCACTTCCAGGTAATATCCTGGGCTCGCCTTGTCGTACATTGCGAGCAGCATTATTCTTATTGATTTGTTGAAGATGAGCTTTTGTCTCTTCTTTTGTCCATTTTTTCGGCCCCTTGTCACTTTCCAGATAGCTGTTTGATCGTGCGATATTGGAATTGTTCCGCTTCATTGAAAGCACAGAAGGGGTCCGTGATATCTTGCCTCCACTATTTCCGGCTCCTTCTCCCTTCGCATCTCCGTGATGATGAAAAAGCTTTACCAACCCTGTGTGGGATCCATGTGATGAATCCTTACCCGAGTCTGAGTTTGAAACTGGACTGCTTTCTTTTTTGAAGAGATGTTTCAAGCTATGGTGGTGGTGTTTTGAATTCTCATTACTCGAAGGCATTGCTGGTGTTATTCGATTTTGACTACCGATAGTTCCTTATTTCTTAATAATGCTAATTAGCTTAAATTTATTATCCTTGTGAACATAAACTGATGTTCCATTGGTATTGAAACCTATACCTTATTATGTAATTCAAATCTATCCCCGTAATGAAAAGAAATCGTTTTCTTATAAATAAAGGGGACGAAGCGGTTTTTTAGTAAGTGCGTGGGGCATCATTTTTCAACTATATAGCGGAAGTCCATATTAGCTACTCAAGAAGTATGAAGGGTCCTAAACCAATATATACATATATATATACAGCAAGACTGTTTTATTAATTATACAGAAATAAAACAAGTAATGTAAATAAATTAAATAAACAAAAGGAGGAAAGATTAAAGTAAATCATTGTCAGTTATGAAGAAAAATTAAACTGATATGGTATCGGAAAGAAGATAATAAAATAATCGAAAATAAAACAAATGGGGGCCATTGGCTTGCATCAATGGCATGTCTAAATGCTTTCATCGTCGATGATCTTTTGATTGTTTCTCTTGATCTTGAAAAATCTGATACCACCATTGTTTTGTTCCCTGGTGTCAGGCTCATTTGGAGCAGCTCTAGTGAAAGATGAATCGTCACCTTGAGCGCCGGTAGGTTCTTCATCGGCAGTATTTCCACGGGAGGCATTCACTCTGGCCATGTGCTTCTTGTAAGACGAGGATATGTTGGCAAAACAGGAGTTGAAGAATACAATCAAAATACAAATAACACAGGTCCAGGTGATAGCCATTAACTTGAAACCCACCTTAGGGTGCATCTTGGCATCATTGAAGGCATTTCTGGCCATTACCACGGCTGCAGTCTGAAAAGCTGCAAGGGCCGCAATGAAAAATAACGCAAATGAAACGAAAGAGATGACCACCTTGTCAATGACCGAGAAACAGAATCCAAGAAAGCCCACAATCAAAGCAATACCGGTGAACCCAATGGCAACGAGAGCAAAAGCAAATGTGAATCTCGTCAAGTAGTAGTAGGTTTTTCTGTTCTTTATGAAATCTTTAGGCACTCCCTTGGAGGTATCAAAGTTATCCTGAGGTGAAATTGGGTATGCGGGTCCCATCGAACATTTCGAGTAGTTGTCGGCCTCGCAAACTCCCCAGAAGGTCCATGCTGCTTCCGAGGGTGCTCCGGATATCTTCGAAGTGTCTGCCTTGATCCAATAAAACCTATTCAATGGAAAATGGTCTGATGCACCGGCCAAAATAATGAGCAACAACAACAACGCTGCTCCTGCTAAGAAAATGAGATTGATGAATGTATTGACAATTCTCATGACGTTCGTTTAATGGCTTTCTATCAATTGACTATTCAAAAGACCTTGAGTATAAAACTTCGACTTAAGATAAAGAAGAAAAACTTATATAAAAAAAACTCTGCTACGGGGCTAACACTTCTTCGCTGAAAATAACTTTTTCTTAAACTGTTTAAGTCATTTAATTTCGTACTAAACAATCAATAAATTAAAAAAAAAAAAAAAATGTAATTCGCAATAGAAAACTATTACCTATTTAGTTAATTTTGATATTATGTGAAGGAGTTCTATTTATGAATTGCTCGTTTGGAAGCGTTATCGTTGCTACTTATTTCAGATTGGGATGAAATAAGTCCTACAATGTCATAAGTTCATGCGCATCAGACGAAACTGCATATTGCTATTGTATGGAAAGTCTATGTGCTAGATACATGATGCTAGGAGCTATTGTCTCCCCATTTGATGCAGCGACCGTACCATGTTCTCTGCAAGCACCTTCTAGGGAATGGCGAGGGAGCCGTGACAGAAGACGAGGTGCGGGCGTGGGTAGGAGCCAGGGCCGAGGAAGAAGCACCCGCAGAAGAATATTTTGATTCTAATGGATTAGGCAAAGGGGGCTCATCGGGGGAACGGTCGTCTTTAGAGGTAAAGCGCCAGTTGAAGCAGTCAGAGCAGGGCGGTTGGTCGACACATGGAGCGGTTTTGTTGTAGACCAAGATGATGTCGTCGATTACGGTGTGGATGCGGTGGTTAAGAAGATTGACTCGCCAGCCTAAGTCAGTGACGACGTCATACACGCATTGTTTGCCGGTATGACAGGCAGTTTCCATTGCATAACCGGCAACGTTGCATGAGGAAGAGACTCCGTTGCACACGCCCATGTAGATGGGATCGGCGGTGTTACCGAAGTGCCAGATGTTTTCCATATACTTGGGGATTCCGGGGGGCAGCGGGAGATGCAAGCGTTTTGCGGCGAGCATTTCGCCCGGCGCCTCGAATGCTACGGCCGGGAGGCCGTAGGTTCTGCCCAAAAGGGCCGCCAACGCGCCCCCGAGGGAATGGCCCGTGACCCATATGTTTGTGGACTCGGGGGGGTAGATTGCGGTGACGTTGCGATACAAGTCGAGGGTGGCCTGGTAGTAGCGATCGGGATGCATGAGTTCGTTCTCTAGGCAGTCCTGATCGCAAGTGTAGGCCTTTTGATAACAGTCACATACGGTTGTCCACATGTAGCCCACTCTCGCACAGCAGCACAGAAAGAGTAAGTTATCGTTTGTCTTGTCATTGCCGGAGGTTTCCTCAGAGCCCGTGCCAATGAGACCCGCTCCTGACGTGCCCTTTATACCAATGACTACTGTTTTGTTGTCATTGCTGACGAATACGTGGCCCCGAAGTCCATCGTCAGTCCACCCAAACTCGATCTTCTTGTGTCGGTCGTCAGGTACCCACGGATCTCCCACATCTATCCAGTCCAGACGCTTCTTATCGTCGTCATTCTGAGGAAACTTCACATAGGCGTTAGACGAGATTGTTGCGAGCGACACTACCGTATCTTTGTCCTTGACGTCGGGAATAGGTATTTCACGCTCGTCATCCCACTCGAGATTGATTTTGTTCAAAAGTTTGGGGTTTCCCTTCACTGACAATGCATAAGACAAATATGAGTCTAAAAAATTCGGCGTATGTCTCTCTTTAAGCCTGATGATCTTGCCGTTTTCGAGCGATCTTTGAATGGGAAGCTGGATTGTCCAGGGATTCTTCTTGTGATGTACTCGTGGCCAGTCGTAAGCATCATATATGTCCTGTAAGTTCTTGTAATCCACATCTTCCGATCTTATCTCCAGCATATGTTCTAATACGTCTTCATGTTTCTTGAGAAACTCCTCCGTAATATCGAGCCTGCGGTGTATTCGAAACGTATCTGGACTCGTGCCACGGTGAAATATATGTTTCAATTGAAATGTCGATCCAGAATCTTGGTCGTTTTTTGCATCCTCACTTTCTATTTGAGCCTCACCTTCCCATTCCCAGCTCTGATTTAGTACGTTTATACGAACGTACTTTGCACAGAATAACCCTATGGATATTACAATTGTAGCAAGAAAAACCCAGTTTCGGATTTTTCTTCCTCTTGCGATGTCATTCATTAACAAAGGTTGTCCTTTGCTCATTTGCTTCATGTTTTCATCAAGTTTAATGTCTATTGACGATAAAAAGACGTTATCAGCCTTAATTTTTGTTATCAGTCAATGTGGCGATCACAAAAATTTTAATGCGTGTGATTCATTCTAATAGTCTATACAATTGCGTAAATCTATAAATATGATACTTTATCGACAAGATCAGACCCATTATCCAGTAATAGCCATTGCCTCAGAGAAATAATACGTATATCTTTGACGAGCTTGATGTCAGTCAAGCCAGTAGCATTCTGCTCACATTCAAGACTGTGCTGCAAAATCTTGTCAAGCTTGACCAATACATCGCTTAATACAGTAGGATCCAAGCACCTGCCATTTTTATAAAACGCATTGGCCAACAATGCTGTGAAAATATCGCCGCAACCATTGAAATTACAATCAATTTTGCTAATGGGTATGTAGAAAACTTGACGGTTCGGCTCGAGGTGCGAAGCGTATCCCACGCAATACATGGCACCGTCTATAATTACAGACGATAACACTACGAACGGAACCTTGTATAGGTCATAAAACCGTTGGAATGCCTTCGAGAGCGATTCCCAGTCCGTTATATTAGTTTCACTCAATAATTCGAACTCAAACTGGTTCGGGGTGGTTAAAGTAACGTAGCCACTGGTAAAAAGCCTCCTATATACTGGAACTACCTTTTCCAGCACGTAGAGTCGCCCATTATCACCTAACACTGGATCTAACACCCATACTGGTCTATTGGGTGAGCCTTCCATTATGTCCGTCACTTGTTTGTATATAACCTGCAATACCTCATCGTTAGGGGTATACCCTGTTAACACCATATCATACTCCTTATTTAACTCAAGCGCCTCCTTCATTCCATCAAAAATATTGTTAATTTGTTCCGAAGAGCTAGTCAGTCCTTTAAATGTACCATATCCTGGATGGTTTGAGAAGTTAGTGGTGTTCACTGCATCAACGTCCCATCCAGCAAATTGCAACGGGAATACGGTGGCCCTGTTCCCCACGTATCCATGAACCACATGAGACAGAATAGAAAGCACAGTCTTACTCATAAGGGGGCCAGTTATAACTAATATAAAATATTTAACCGTTATTCCTTCTGCACGACATTTTTTTTTTAGAGCCACCAAACCGATCTGCCACGTATAATCGGTACAACCCATATATAATAAACAATTGATTAGGTTCAGTAGATATTGATATTGACAATGGCTAGCAAAGAAGCAGCGATTCTTGATGTTGGATATCCTATATACGGGGCCAAGTTTATTAACAATAAAACGATTTTGGTCACCGGCGGTGGAGGTGAAGGTAACAACGGTATTCCTAACAAGATTACGGCCATTAAATGTAATTTTAAAACGGCTGATAAGACAAAAAGACTACAGAAGTTTAGAGAAATAGTGTTGCCAAAGAATGAAGATTCTCCTATGTGTTTGGATATTGCTAAGAACTCCGCAGAGCAGGACAACAGTTATTCGATTTTCGTTGGTTGTAATCAATCGACCCAATTGTTGAAGTCAATGAGCATAAATAACAATCTCAGGAAGTATGTCTACACAAATGAAGAGCATTTGAGGTTTATCGATGCTGCTCAGTTGGAACAAGGAATAGGGTCTGATAATGTTGGCGAATATCCAAAGATCGTATGTTTGTCTCCAAATAACAATGTTGGTTGCTTGATGACGTCGCAGAGTCCATCATTGATCTATATTTTCAATCCGGATTTGTTAGAGTTGAACATCAAGTTCAAACCTGAAAAGGATGTTGAAATTGTTGATTTTCATTTGAGTCCAGATGATGATGGAAAAACGTTATGCTACATTACATCTTCGTCTATCGAAACGGTGTCTACTGTTACTGGTAATACAATATCCTCCACTGCATCGAACAATACCGTGCACAACGCATTGGCAAGGTATAATCTTTCGAAAGTCAGGTTTATCAGCAACTCCACTATAGTCGTTACTGCCAGTCTAAAGAATGGTAAGGGGGTCTTGATTTTGCATTATTCGATTTCGGAACAAAAGATTGTGAAGCAAAGGGATATTTCGAGCAGAATAAAAGGTATCACTGCAATCGATATTTCAAGTCAGCAAAATCTAATTGCATTAGCAGGTAATGATACCTCTCTTACAATTCTTAGACTTTCGGATTTGAAACTAATCAAGTCCTTCCCTAAATTGCACAGCTTTGCAATCACCAAAGTTACATTTTCTTCGAGTGGTAACAAGCTTGCGTCTGTAAGTGCCGCCAATACACTTCACGTCATGAAAATTCCCCCTGGTTATTCAAGTGGTAAATCAATTATTGGATCATTAATCAACTACTTGTTTTTGACCTTTATCACTGCATTGCTTGCTATTGTTTTACAAAAAGGTTATGAGAATGGACAGTTAGTCCAACTTTATGAAGCGGGCAATCGCTACTCTCATCTAGGTTTCAACCTTGCTCACGAGTATGGCTTGATTGGCTATGATTTTATCAAAGAGAAGTTTGGAGGAGAAAATGTAGATGGTGATGATACCACTAAGAAGTATTTCAAAATGGACGAATGGGAAGAACATGAAAGCTTAAACCTGCAGAGTAGCAATGCTGACTCTATATCTGAACACCCAGAAAAAACTACAACTATCAAATCAACTGCCTTGGATTCGGCGCTGTCTACATTAATGGATCGCATTGATGTTAAACATGTGACAAAGAATATTGAAGAAATGACAAAGAATGCTTCTCTAAACACTGAATCATTTTTCAATGATAGCGAAAATTATGTTGAGACATCAACGGTTGTCAAGAATACTGAGGACGGCACTGCTGAAGCAATTGTGGCACCTACTAGTACTTTAGATGCGGAGGAGGAGCCAGATCAATATGATACGAGCGTTGAGGATGTGGAAGAAGAGCCAAGCTATGTTGTAGATGAAAAAGATTCCCATGAATTGCAAAGCGATTCCGAATTTGATAAGACAACGAATCACGATTCTGGGCTACAGAATGCGAGTGAATACTCCACTGAAAGCAAATTTAACATTACGAATGACCCTTCAAATTCTGAAATTACAGATGTTGGAGTTGATCAAGAAGCAGCTGAGGAAGACATTGGTGATGAATTTGGTCAGGAAGATAATGTGTCTACCGATTATGATGATGAGGATGGCGAGGACAATCAGGCTCATGATGTTGACTATAATGAAGATGTAAAGGACACTCAAGAAGATTCCATTATCGTTGACGATGAAAATAAGTACACTGATGAGGATTTTGAACGGAAAAATGATTTCTCTGAGTCAGCTGAGGATAAAGAAGGTTCAGTTACGTCCATAACTGATGATCCAATTACTCAAGAATCGGAAGACTATGAGGGCAATCCAACGGACAATGATTTTGATGAGACTATGTCGAAATCAAGTGCAAATGATGAAGAAATCGTTGTATCTGTTTCTGACGGGTATGGAGAAGAAACATCCATGAGCGATGATACCCTCAAAGCTTCAACTATAGATGACTACCATCAAAATTTTGCGGACCCAGTGAATGAGGGAGATTCTAGAAGAAAGGTAGCAAATTTAAGTTCTGATGATTTATCACAAATTGAAGACCCAGTTGATGATCCTGCCCCTGCTGACCCACCTGTGGTCGAAAATAGTAAAGAATCGTTAGACGTGAATGAAGAAATTGAAGATTCTGCTCCTGCTGACCCACCTGTGGTCGAAAATAGTAAAGAATCGTTAGACGTGAATGAAGAAATTGAAGATTCTGCTCCCGCTTCCACGCCTAATGTGGAGGCAGCTGAAGAAGGATATGTAGCAGAGGAACCTGAAGAGTACTTTTCTGTCGAATCATCTATTGTTGAGAAGGGGAAACAAAAAGAGAAAGACGCATCGGTCAGCTCTAGCTTGCATGTTGAAACTGAGGAGCCTTCTGACTTGTCGCTTGGGATTGATGAAAAGGACGAAATTAAGACTAGTTTTTCTACAGGGAACCATGAATCAAAAAAGCATGTTGAAACAAATAAAGCAACTGATGATTTAGCTGCAGAAAGCAAGCCTAATGTTACAAAAAACACTCTATCAATCGAAAATGGCTCGAGTCCTGAACAGAACAAGGATAAAACTGACGTTTCAAGTGACGGACGCAGAAGAAAGAGAATAAAATCTACTGTAATCCAGGCATCAGAGTCTTTGAATACTAAAGCCAAGGGAAAATCTTCTCACGGTAAAAGTAGACCCTCTAGCGTTACTGGTATTGCGCCATCCATCTCTGAAACTGGTGAAAAGGCTTCTACTACTCTTCAGGATTCGCCTGAGAAGAAGGAAGTGGGAAACAAACAAAATAAAAATAAAACTGCCGCTCCTTCTCCTCAGACTAAGAAACTGACTCTTCCTTTGAGAGGATCCGTACGGAAGTCTGCATCAAAAAGTCGTCAAACCTCTAGTTTTCAACTGTCATCCACAGAGCCTAGAAAGTCTTCGTCTACTGTGTTGAAGAGCTCAACCGCTAGATCTAGAAAGACTCCACTCAAGAGCCAATCTAAAAGTAGAAGGGAATACTCGTCGAATAATGCCCGCGATGAATTGTGATTTGGGTGACCTTGATTCTTATAAATAGTTTATATAATAAGTGCTACATTAATCTTGGACTGAAGCTTGATTTGATATCGCGCATCAATCGTAAAATAAAATTTATGGCAATATAAATGCTATCAGACATTACTAGCAGATCACCTTACAAAAAAGTACCATATGCATAAGTCGTTGGGATAAGGTGCCTTGAATAATTCTGAAGTTATGAATACGAATCCTTTTTCAAATAATCTTCAGAATGTTACGGATCCGACGGACTGGGACACTACGAAATTGCCAAACCTCAAAGAATTAGATGCACTTCAAAGATGTTTTATATGCAAAGAGTTTTTAAGAGCACCAGTAATAACCAGCTGCAATCACACTTTCTGCTCTCACTGTATTAGAGAATATTTGGTTGTCAACAGTTATTGTCCGTTGTGTAAAATGGAGCAATTCGAGAGTAATCTCAAAAGAGTAATATTACTAGAGGAAATTGTATTATGCTATTCAAAATTTAGACCTGTTTTGCTCCAGCTCCTCAAAGATACCAGTTCAGAAGCGGAAATTCAAACCGACTCAAAATGTGACAGCTGTACGCCATCCGAAGTACTTGAATCCGAAGGAAAAGAGTCGCGTAAGAGACCAATATATGATCCACTAGAAGTCATTGAGATACCTTCAGATGAAGATAATGCTCCCAGTAGAGACGATTCTTCTAGCGATGGTTCAAGAAAAAGATTGAAGTCTGACTCTAAGGTAAAAAATGCTATACCGACTAGACATGAAATTGTGGAGTGTCCAATATGCTCAGAAACTATGTCTGCAGATTTCTTACAAGTTCAACATATAGACTATTGTCTAAGAGGTGATAAAGATTCTATACCTAAACCTAAGATGCGAGAGACGTATCTGTCACTGAAAAGCCAACCCCCTAAGAAAAAGAGCATGGCTAAGAATAGCAATGGAATTTCATCATTCTTCAAACCTGTTGATAGCACGCTGAATATTTCTGCTGCCCCAGATAAGGGCAACTTTCTGAAAGCTGACAACCAAAACTTTTATTTTGATGAAGTGTCTAAACATCATCACATCGATATTAAAAAGCTTCCAAAATTGGATTTTAGTTCATTAACAACTCCAAAACTAAAAGAGAAACTTTCCGCTTTGAAGCTTCCTACACAGGGGACAAGAACACAACTTGAATTAAGGTACAACCACTATTACATACTATTTAACTCAAATTTGGATAGCAACCATCCACTTTCAGAAAAAGTGCTAAAGCAGAAACTAAACCAATGGGAGCATTCACATCTGGCTTTCACGAATACTAGCTCCTCCTCATTATTCAACAGTGGTAGTAGTTTGAGTGCTAAGTCCATCACAGATAAAGATTTTTCAGTTAAGGAATGGTTAGATGCAAATAAACAAGAATTTAAAATCCTAATTCGCAAAGCAAGGTTGTCTATAAAGAATCACACTAATGATAACTCAAGAAATTCTAATGCAGCGAGTGATTCTAGAGAACCAAATCCTACACCTGCAGATTCTGAGACTTTAATATCAAACCAAAATGAAGTCGACAATCTTAATTTTCAAAGTGACATTGCTAATAGTCCTCTTTTTGTTAAAGATCCAAACAATAGCTCATCTAAAAGCTAATCGTTCGCATGAATATGTATTTTATTTGGTCATTATTTAGGCAGTTTGTAGCTTTAGTACTGGTAATTTGGTGTATTACAATTGAGCTTGTAAATGACAAAAGCCATTTAGCTGTGATGGGTATATTAGTATTGGTGTATATTTTTGAATGTGGATAAATCTCATCTGATTCCGCGATATTAACGTTCTAAAAATTTAATCTTTTCATGATCTGCTAGCCAGTCCGATGGTATGAGATTCGTAAGCTAGCTGGATTTAAAGACAATTGTGCAATGACAGATGAGTCGTTATATTCGACAAATAATGAAGCAGCATTGGCCGTAGTTGCTACAGCTATGAAAAAAGCACGTCTTTCCATTGATGTATTGGTTGTAAATTCCTTCGTGGGAGGTCTATTGTTTACAAGTGGTGGGATGCTCCATGTGATAGTAGAATCTCACACGCCAGGACTACAGAAAAGCAATCCAGGTATCTTGTCGCTTATAGAAGGGCTTCTCTATCCTATTGGGTTATTCTATGTTGTTGTCATTGGGGCTGATCTTTTCAATTCGAACATCTTGTTTTTTAGTGTAGGCATAGTGAGAGGTGCAGTTTCAGTAATAGACTTAGCTATCAGTTGGATAGTCAGTTATTGGATCAATTTAGTGGGCAACATTTTCGTCTGCTATGTAATATGCCATTTTTCAAGTATTGGCCGTGATGAAGGTTTTAGGCAGGGGTCTGTGTCCGTGTTGATGACAAAAGCATCGTCAACCTTCGTTGAAACATTTATCAAGGGGATAGCTGGTAATTTTTTTGTCTGCCTTGCGGTCTACTTACAGTTCATGGCGAAGCCATTGCATGTCAAGTTCCTTTTGTTAGTACTACCTATTTTTACATTTGTAAGCATTGGATTTACTCATGCTGTTGCTGACATGTATGTTTTAGTAATGGGTTTGGTCAACGAAGCACCTGTCTCTGTCGGAAAGGTAGCTTGGAAAGTTATGTTGCCAGCAGCACTTGGTAATATCGTTGGAGGATCCTTCTTCGGCATAGTCATTACATGGTACTTGCATTTATATTCAGTAGAAAAGGACATGAAGCTTTTGAAGATACCAGAATACGAAGCGAGGGATGAGCAACCAGAAATCAACTCTTATTCTAGAGTCGTTAGACAGCAGTCCAGAGTACCTTGTGATGAATATGAAGAGCCAGTGGAGATTATTCCCAATAAGTTGGAAAATGAGGACGTTACAAGCTTGGCGAGTTCTAGAAATATTCCGAGTGATTCTCCTCGGCCACTTTACAATAATCTGAGTAGAAGAGGGTCACTAGCTAGGGCATCTACGTTTTCAGGTGCGTCCCGATTCAGCAATGCCAGTGTGCTGCGTTATAAATCACCTAAGAAAGTGTTCCCAATTTACGGCATGGAAACGCCCCTCAAAAGAGAAAGGTCCATTGCATCCGGAAGGAACATCGATGAACTTGATGAAGATGCCAATTCGACTATTTCTGAAGAAGATCTTGGCAGCGAAAATAGAACTACGTCTGCTGTATACCTTGGAGACCATATTAAAAGATTTTTTGTTTGGGCTGGCTTCAACAAGCGCAATAAAGATCTTGAATCTCAAGACAGTCCGAATTCTTCTATAAAAAGGATTGTTTCGAATAGATCTATAAGCCAAAGACAAAATTCCGCGTTACACCAAAAAACTTTAAGCAACAATAACGATTACTTAGTAACAGCAGATACTACTCCAAGAGGCTCACGAGCTGCGACTGACCTGTCTGCTGAAAGTCCTGTTTCAATAAGGCAATCTAGAAAATCCCAGTCCTCTAGTTTGAACCAGTTTGGCCCTAATTATAATCGATCGAAAGTCACTACATCAGAAATCTCCGACTATTTTCCTACTAAAAGCCCGCAAGATCCCCAAGACTCATACAATGTTAAACTTTCACCATTGGTACCTTCGGGGCGATCATCATTTAATGTAGCTAATGAGTCGCATGCCACAAAAGATGAAAACAACAGTAAAGATCACGTTTAATCATGCCGAAATCACCCATTGAAAGTATTTGAATCATCAATTAATTAGGTTTCATAGACATTTATCATACTCTATAATAATAATAAATTCAAGCATCTTAAAAAAAAGAATGGACGAGACAGGAGTCGAACCAGTGACCTTCTGCTTGCAAGGCAGACGCGCTACCAACTACGCCACACGCCCTTCTATATCAAAAAGTTTTCTTGCATTCTAATTTATTCTTCCAATCTCAGAAAGCCGCATGAGATGAGGCAAAAGTAATTGATTAAAAAAATTCAGATGAGCTCTTCTTGTATTATGCAAAATACCTTAGGAACTTGAAGTTTGGAAAATTAGCAGATGGGACAAGACAAAACTATTTCGACAGCTGCTGCATCCGCATATCTCGATGATTCTACTAGCTGGGAGTCTTTCGGGTTAGATGCACGATTATTACAAGCTATAGATCAACTAGGATTTGAAAACCCAACGTTGATACAGTCGAGTGCCATTCCTTTAGCTATAGAAGAAAAAAGGGATGTTATTGCCAAGGCATCTACCGGCTCCGGTAAAACAGCAGCATATTGTATTCCTATAGTTCAAAGTTTGTTGCAAGACGAATCAAGCGAGAAAGAGATTAAGAGTCTTATATTGGTTCCTACAAGAGAACTATCGAATCAGGTAAGCCAATTTTTGGAAAAACTTCTAGTCTTTTGCAATAGCAAGATCAAACTGATAAATGTGTCTTCTAATATATCTGACCAAGTTATTAATTCTTTGTTGATTAACAAACCTGAAATAATCATATCTACGCCAGCAAAATTAATTCAATTGCTTGAAAAGAACGTTAATACGGGTTTAATAAATTTATCCTCTGTCAAAAACTTGACCATTGATGAGGTTGACTTAGTTTTGTCTTATGGATATATGGAAGATTTACAAAAACTTGAATCATATTTACCCATTAAAAAGAATTTGCAAACATTCTTGATGTCGGCTACCATAAATGATGAGCTAAACGAAATTAAAGCGAAATTTTGCTCGAAGCCTGCTGTCTTGAAGTTGAACGATGAAAATGCAATACAAAATAATCTAGTCCAATATTATGCAAGAACTACCGAGTTTGACAAATTTTTGTTAGCATACGTCATTTTCAAATTGAATTTGATTAAAGGAAAGAGCTTAGTTTTTGTCAATGACATAGATAGGGGCTATCGTCTTAAATTGTTCTTGGAACAATTTGGAATAAGGTCTTGTGTTTTGAATAGCGAATTACCGATCAATTCTAGATTGCATATTGTTGAACAATTTAACAAGAATGTTTATAGTTTGCTCATAGCTACTGACGAAACTAATGACTTCACCATAGAGCAGGATGAAAACGAAGAGGAGAAGGAGTCTGATGATACAAACGAAACTGAAAAGTCATCGAAGAAATCTTACAAGAATAAACAGAAAAAAGACAAGGAGTATGGTGTCTCAAGAGGTGTTGATTTCCGTAATGTTGCGTGTGTTTTGAATTTTGATTTACCCACGTCTTCGAAGGCGTACATACATAGAATTGGAAGAACTGCAAGAGCCGGCAAATCAGGAATGGCTTTGTCATTTGTTATTCCTGTCACTGAATTTGGCAAGCACAAAACTGCATCTTTGCGCACAGCCAAAAAGGATGAAAAAGTCTTGCGTCGTATAGTTAAGCACCAATCAAGCAATGGTTTTGAAATAAAGCCATACCAGTTTGATATGAATCAGGTAGAGGGCTTTAGATATAGGTCTGAAGATGCTTTTAGGGCTGTTACAAGTACTGCTATCAGAGAAGCCCGGATTAAAGAATTGAAGAATGAATTAATGAACTCCGATAAGTTGAAAAGATTCTTCGAGGAAAATCCTCAAGATTTGGTGTCTTTGAGGCATGATAAGGAATTGCACCCTACGAGAGTTCAAACACATTTGAAAAGAGTTCCTGAATATTTACTTCCTGAAAGTGCAAGACAAGATGTCAAGAAAATCGGTTTTATACCATTTCATAAAAATAGAATAAGCAAGAACAGGAAGAAAAAGCCTTCTGGTAAGAAGTCAGATCCATTGAAGTCATTCAAGCATAAGCGATAGAGGATATAGAAATATTACGTACTTTTACTTTAATTTTAGAATTTTTATACTTTTTCGCGAAAAATGTTAAATACTACTACATGATATGCCAAACATTTTCACAGCAAGAATTATGGATTAAATGAAATTCTCATTGCTACTAAGCAGTGATTTCGGTTCACAGCCTAATAACCGCTGTAGTTATATGAGATTGGTCTGTTCCTCCTTTCTATAGTTGATCATTATTTCTCGCACATTTCTACAATAAAGCGATTCTTAAATATGAAAGTCGATGTTAGTCAAAGTAGTTTAATGAAATTTTATGAAATCGTAGACCTATAGATTGAATTCTGGCTTCAACTCAACTTGCTTAGAATAACATTCCAGATCAAGTTGGCCAAGCAATTAGCTGGAAATAACATGGATTTGGGAATAAATGCAAACAGGCCAATAGAGAAGAACGGCCAATAGCAGTAGCTATATTTTATTGCTTTTACGAATTTTAGCCTCACGCTTACATTAATTTCCCCGTTATCCCACAAGCTATTTAGTATATTGAAAAGGATCTGGAAAGTTGGTGCCCCGACTGTCTGGTCTATGACTATTCGATAGACCAAATTATCGAATCGGTTTATCAACAAATCCACCCAAAGAACTGTGAAAACCCCATTGATAACCCCCCACACTATGAATTTGTAGATCCGATCTAAATCAAATTTCTTCTTTGAATATTGGTTAATTGATTGTGCCAATGCTGCCGTGGACGCCCCGAGCAGTGAAGGTGCAGCGAGGGGATGTATGTACCCTATTCTATCATAATTGTAATATATTATAAGGGAGATTATAGTTTCAATAACCAAATATGCTATCAACTTTCGTTTCAACCATTTCGTCGCTGGATATAAAGGCGCACCATTGCTTTCTTCGGGAATAGGTGTCGACTTTTCAAGATCCAACTCCTTTCTTGGCAAAGTAGAGAGTTCGATATCTGGCATCATATATAAGTCGGCACCTCTTCCAGCCCTTTTGTTCATGATCAGCCAATTCAGCCAACTCAAGCCAAATTCAACAAGCGATTTTAAATTGATAGTTGCACGTGCATCAACTTTAGTGTCAATTTTTTCAGCTAAACGATAAAGGAAACCTGTCAAACACTAATTACGCATTGACAGCTCCAAAATATCAAAATATTGATGAATACCTGTTGAAGAGTAGATATAAACAGTATCGTTACATGAGCATTAGCCAATAGAATTGTAAAGAGGTGCCTCCAGAAGACGACCAATCGTGAGTCGTATATCTTATGCTTTTCATGAAGTTGTGTTTAGTCATATCAAAGCCTCACTAAGTGACGAGGGTTGTGAGGCTAAATCAATGAATGCTTTAGAGATACTATGTAAACATTGTAGTCATATTAGTGGGTATTGACTAATCAGCGCACTTTACGCTACACCATATTCGGAAAAGGATCGAGCCTCCCGCGTTATTGACCGAATCGGCCCGATAAGTTTGACAGGTCTGTCAATTAAGTATATATAATAAGCAAACCGTTGAATTGGTCGGAGAAGGAAGAGCGATAATGCAATAAGAAAAAGATATAAGGCATCAGAGAGGTGACAGGATGCAAAGAAGTAGTTCGCTAAGTGCGAAAGCTGGACCAAAGGATTTAAATTGTCAATGGCTGCGAAGTGACGAGGAAGTAACAGAAAAAAGTGAAGATGTTAGATACGAGGTAAAGTTCGATGGGACTGGGGACGATAGAGAAGACGCCAGAAATTTGTCAAAAGCACATAAATGGGTTATAGCAATTATTATCTCATGCACCTCGTTATGCATTACGTGCATATCTGCAGCATGGTCGATGGCCTCGGATAACATAATGGAACATTTTGGAATAGGACATGAAGTTAGTACGTTGGGAATATCTTTGTATGTGTTTTTATTAGGTATAGGAGGAATTTTTCTCTCTCCAATTAGTGAATTCCACGGAAGAAAAATCACGTATCTTATAGCAATTTCCTTTTCGTTTATATTTCAATGTCTTACTGCATTTTGTCCAAACATTGGAGGCATGCTATTTGGAAGATCTATGTCAGGATTCTTCGGTTCAGCATTCATGTGCGTGGCAGCCGGATCTTTGTCAGATGTTTTTTCAAAAGATGAGATTGCTAAACCTCTTTTACTTTATACAATATCCTTATTTGTAGGTCCGGGGGTACTGCCTCTTATATCTGGGTTTATCAATTCACATATTTATTTCAGATGGACATTCTACGTCATGCTTATATGGACAGGTGTACTATTAATCATGATATTAGTGTTTGTTCCTGAAACTTACCAACCTGTTTTATTGCGTAAGAAAGCCCGCAGACTAAGAAAGACAACTGGTGATACCAGATATTTTGCTCCAATTGAGAGACTGAATATTACGCTATTCAATTCGATTGTGCTATCGTGCAAAAAGCCTATCTTGCTAATGTTTAGAGACTATATGACATTAGCTTTGTGCTTTTATACGGGATTCACGTTGGCAATTGTATACCTATTTTTTGTGGCTCTCCCGTATATATTTCAAACAGTATTTAATTTTGATGTCCAATCGCAAGGATTGGCATTTATTGGCTTAATTATAGGTATGGGCTCAACTTCACTTTTAACCCCTAAGCTCATTCATAAGCAATACTGCAAGTTGGTTGAAAGCAACGGCGGGGTTAGTAAACCAGAATTCAAATTTCTTCCTTTGATACTCGGCGTCTTTGTTCTTCCTATCGGTCTTTTTATTATCGCATGGACGTCATACCCACACTTACACTGGATAGGTCCAATAATTGGTTCAGTGTTTTTCGGAAGTGGAACGGTTCTTGTATTCAATGGTGTTTTTGCATATACTGTAGATGCATATAGACTATACACTGCTTCTGCAATGGCTACAAATACATTTGTCAGATGTATGATGTCGGGTATGTTTCCGCTCTTTGGTTTGCCAATGTATAAGCATATGGGAATACACTGGGCGACAACACTATTGGCTTTATTTGCCTGCGGCATGATTCCGATTCCATTTATATTGTATAGATATGGTGAACTCTTGCGTAACAAGAGCGCCTACACGTGGTCATGACTTCTGTACTTCTGTATTATAGATATACTTTTTAATATAAGTAGGATTTATATTCATAATTGATTATTGTATTAAATGCTTAGTTTATCCATTAGAGGTACTGTACCCGAAGAGGCACACAAAAATAAAATTAAATCTTAACTAGGAATAGTGAGTTACGTTTTCATCAGCTTTGCTCTTGGTGTTGTACGTGTAAGTGACCTTTTCTAACCTTATATGTTTTTCCCCATGTTCTCATTCCCCACTATAGTGAGCAAGTAATATGTATAAATAGATAAATTAAGGTTTATGATTATATCTAGCTTCTATTATTAGGCGCGATAAATATTTTGTATGTACGGCTGATAGCTTGTAAATTTTGCATCTATTTTTGTATGACAATATTTGTCATTAGTGAGTAAATAGCGCTACTTTAGTCACATCTATTCTATTTTAAAAACAGTTCATAAATCACTGTTATTGATTTTTGTAGCCATGTTACTAATAGGCTTGTTGATCTTTAACCTTGAAGCAATAAGCTATTTTTAACCCATAGTAGAACGAAAAAGGTATAAATACGTAATGTTATATCTCCAATGTATAGTTTTATTTTAAATTAATTAACAAAAATACATATTAACTCATAATACACACAACAATGAAATTCGCTGCTTTATCATTATTAGCTCTCGGTGCTGCTTCCCTTGCCAACGCTGTTCCTGTTACTAGAGAAGACAAAGATCTTCAATTTTCAATTGAAGCCGCGCATTCAGGCACTAAGTTTGATAAGAACAAAATCAAGAAGGTCAGCTCTCATACGTTTGTATTCAGCGTTGGAGGAGATGAAGGAGACGATGTGTCATTGACGTTGAAGGAAGATTCCACTTTGGCCGACCAAGACAACGTTGGTATTTATGTTAACCCAGACACAGGGAATTTTGGTGATGTCGACCCATGGGGTCAAGTTAAACCATCGACCGGATTCGAAGTTAAAGACGGCAAATTATATTATAACGGCCAAAATGATTGGAAAGCATGCCCAAGTGGTTCTGACAAATACTCATTAGCAAACAACGATTGCCAAGGAGGTACTGATATTGACTTAAAGGTTATCGATCCAAAATCTTGAATTGCATGATACGCTTATAAATCTTAGTTTAAAACTTTCTTCCCGTTACATTCCTTTCGATCTACAAATTTCTATATGTTATGTCATTCAAATAAAGCCGGCTTGAAACGCACTTGTAAGCTCTCTGGTTGCGTAGAAAGAAATTAAATATACTCGCATCAGTGGGTATCTTGTTCAAAATATGGTTATGGTGCACTGAACATGAAGAAGATCCTAGAATTTTCACCATCTTGGAATCATACAAAAAGATATTTCTCTTGAGAAAGTTCAGTGCTTAAAGAAGAAGGAGAAGAGCGTGAAGATGGTAGTCCACAACCCTAACAACTGGTATGTATTTGATAGTTACTCGAGGTAAATGAAGTTGGGACTAACCATTATGCGTAGGCACTGGATTGACAAGAATTGTCTTCCTTGGTCCAAAGATTATTTCCAGCAAGAAATAGTGAATTCTACCTTCGAGAACGATGATTTCAAGTTCGTTCTTCTCAAAGTGGATTCAATTACTGGTGACTGTGATGTCACTCAAAGGAAAGGTAAGGTCTTATGCATATATGACATGAAGTTACAATTTTCAGTCAATGGACTCACCAAAAACGATGAACAAGAATTTAGTGCAACGATATCGGTTCCTGAATTTGTTCACGACCAAGAGGAAGATGAATACTTATTTGACATTAACACGGAGAACTATCAAATGGAAATCAAAAAATTTTTTGTTCCAGTTTTGAAGAAGAAATTGATGAATTTTCAAAATGATTTAGTTAAAGCGCACGAAAAAGACGTACAACATAACTCAAACTAGATTGTATTATACATATTTATACAAGTAAAGTAAGTTTTGATTTCTTACATAATTCGTAGCTCGTTCAGCCCGCAAATCCTTCGGGAACACCTTTTGCGTGCCTCTCTTTTCCGTCTCTAAAACCAAGATAAATCTCAACAGGACCATTATCATTAGCATCTTCTCCTACGCTGTACCAGGGAATGTTTCCTTGCTCAATAGTTTTCAAGAATCTATAAGTTTCAACACTACTATAAGGAATACCATTTGAGGGGTCGAAATATTTGACTTCCGTGCCTGATACAAGGCAAACTTTTTTGTTACCATTTGGTAAATAAATTCCGGTGGGGGCTTCAGTTTTCAAAACTACTGCAGTATTTTCTTCCTGGGTGTCCTCTTCCACCTCTTCCACAACTGCTTGACTTATACCCAACTTTGGTAATCTTTTAAGCTCCTCAAACATTGTACTGTCCTCAGTAAGCTCAGAAGCCGGATCTAATAGCAGATCTCTTTCTGGCTTAACGCTAGCATATGGATTTTCCACTTCACCTATCTTTATTATTGTCTTTAGGTCCTTGAACCGCCTAGAGGCTGGTAGAACAGACTGAGACCCGAAGAGAATCCTTTTGATGTTATCTTCCATAAGCCTAAAATTGGGATTCTTATCTTCCTCAAAGTCAATAAGATAAACCATATTACGCGCAACCCTTTGCGACGGCCCTTCGAACACTTCTCCTTCTGTTTGGAAGTCTGGAGTCGACTGCTTAGTTTCTGGCTGTTCTGTATCTTCTTTATCGTCCTCTTCATCCTTGATCTCATCTGCAAACTTTACTTTTTTTTCACTCTTTTTAGCAGTGAGACTCTCGTCTAAATTCAGGCCATCATTAATGATCTCCTCCTCGCCAGAATTATGGTTGTATTGTTTTTCATTCGCTTTAGCCGAATGAGATTCATCATCGTCTGGATCATTATTCGCAGATGTTGAGGCGCTTGAAGATTGAACGACGTTGGATTTATCAATTGTTTCATTAGTGGAAGGGAGCTCTTGTGTGATTATTTGCGTGTCAGTACTTGATGATTCCTTCGGTTCTTTTTCCACACCAGTCTTGTACTCTATCCTCTCGCTTTCATTACTGAGTGGAGATGCATTGTCTTTGGGTATATCACTAGTACTTGCGATTGTAGAGTCGTTTCGTTTTTCTTGCTTGTCAATGTCGTCATTGGTGCTTTCATTTTCTACGGTGGTTTCCAATGCTTCGTTTTGACTCTGAGATGCTGGATTCTCAGAGTTGTTTATATCATGTTCTCCATTCGGACCATCATTACTCTGGTTTGTTTCTGATTCCGTTTCTTTCTCAATTCTGATTTTTTCTTCTTCAAGTCTCTTTTGTTCTAATTCTTGTTTGACAATCGGTAACTGGGTATCGATTTCTCCTGGTTGTCTTTGTCTTTGTATTTCACTAGTCAACGGAATTTTTCTTTTTCTTCCAAGCTTCTTTTTAGCTCTACTACTTTTTATGGCATTGGCATGTCTTGCTTCATTAACTTCATCTAAAGGTGTTATGAATCTTTCACTTCCGATGAGCCTTATAACATTTTTTAGGTGTATTCTTCGCATTTGTAATAATTGCTTCTGTCTTTCCTTTTTAACAATCTCTTGCTCCTGAAATTGTTGTAGGGACAATGTATTAGCTTTCTCTGTCTCTATCGCTTCTGCAAGTTTCTCTTCTTGGGTTAACTCGACTTGCTTCACGCGAACTATTGGAGCAACACTAGCACGCTTCTTTTCATCTGCCTTTAATTTTTGCACTAAAGCTTGCTTATTCTCTACTGCTGTGGCTCGAGACGACGACCTCCTCATTGATAATAGCAAAGAATCAGATGATGTTAAGCCGGATTTATGCTTTTTGGCTTTGGGTGTAGCAGTGGCTCGAGATTTTATTGTTGGTATGAGATTCTGCTTTTTTTGGATAGAACGCCTCTTCAATCGCTCTTGATTTTGAAGTTCTTTCTCTCCTTCACTTTCATCTGATTCGGACATGGATATATCTGAGTCTGAAAGTACGTCATCAGGGTCGACGTTATCTCCTTCTTCGTCGGAATCAAGCGTTCGCTTCTTACTCTCTTGTTCAATATTGTCACCACCATCGACACCTTCACCATCATCCTCTGCTTCGCTTTCTTCATTTTCTTCAAAATCTCCTTCACTGTCTTCGATAAACTCTTGGTCATCCGCATCTTCTTGGAACAAAAGCTTTACATTTTCATCCTCCTCGTTCACGATATGGGATACTGTTTCTTGTGCTTCACTAGCCTGTTCTTCTTGTTCAATCAACTGTCTAAGACGTGCACCAGCATTTGCACGCCTAGACCTATTAGCAACCAAGCTATCGTCCTCACTCATCTATTCTTCACCGTCACTATAATTGAAAAAGAGAAATTCTATTAAAATTGGCTTAAATTTGAATTTTTGAGATCAAAATAAATTCTTGTACAGGGTTAAAACGCCAGGATTTTTTTTCATCAATAGGTTATTCCAAGGCAAATGATGAAACTTACCGTTAGGAGTGCTCATATAGCAAAAAGAACAGCATTTATCAAGCCATTGCATACTTCAGCAAGTTTGTTTCAAGGTAGCACGAAGTTTACAGCCGCAACGGAGGATGAATTATCACACTTCAATGCGCTAGCTTCTTCGTGGTGGGACGTTAACGGACCCCAAAGAATTTTACATAAGATGAACTTGCTAAGAATGGATTTCATATACGATAACATTAGAACACATTTACAATTAAATGAACCGGGTGCACCCGTCGAAGAAGAAGTATACGTTCCACCGTATAATCTTGACTTGTTACCAGTACCAATCAAGAATAGGATTTTGAAGGAGCAAGAACACAGAAGGAACGAAATATTGAAATCGAGCGGGTTGAAAGTGCTTGATGTAGGGTGTGGAGGAGGAATCCTATCGGAGTCCTTAGCCAGAATGAGCTTTGTCAAGAGTGTAGAAGGTATTGACTTATCCAGAGAAGTTTTAGAAGCTGCTAGGTTGCATAAATTGAAGGACCCGATATTCAATGAGTCGGAGAAGTTATCTTATCAATTGAAAGCAATCGAAGATATTCCAAGCAATAATGAATACGATATAATAACTATGTTCGAAATGTTAGAGCACGTCACTTATCCCTCAAAAGTATTATCTGAAGCATTACTGAGACTTAAAGTGGGTGGCTGGGTATTTTTGTCCACCATTAATAGAGACTTTGTTAGCTGGTTTACTACTATTTTCATGGGAGAACATATCTTGGGAATAGTACCTGTCGGAACACACACCTTAGATAAATATATCAATCAACTGGAGGTGAAAGACTGGCTAGAAAAAGATCCTACAAGAAAAGAATGCTTTCAGGTTGTGGATACGAAAGGGTGTGTCTATTTGCCTGCCTACGGCTGGAAGTTTACAAGCAACCCTAGTGTAGGGAACTATTTCATGGCAATTCAAAGAAAGAAATAATGTATTATACTTATTTATGTAAATTCTTCCCAATAAAAAGACTTTTACTACAAAGCACCTAGTTAGCAACTTTGGCGGGATCCTCTTCGGTAGGTTCATCAATAAATGTAGGCAAATTCTCGGTTCGTGTTTGCTCATCGTTCAAATAGCTCGGTAATCCAACTCCCCCATCAGTCATTTCACTCTCGAAATCCATTTCTTCGCCTAATGCATCTAATTCAGCGTCTAACTCAGACTCACTTATTTCATCGGGGACATCATAGCTGGTCAGGAGCGATTCTTGCAATTCGTTCGACTTATCTATTAAGTCTAACATTTCATCTTGCAAAGACTCAATCTTGTCCAAATCAATCTTACCATAGGTTTTCTTTAGTTGTTTATTCGCTGTTTTCATAGCGTCCACCGTGATCATTGTATTTTGCAAATTATCAGTGGTCATGGCCGCCTGGGTCATGTTCCAAGACTGGTTTTCCAATTGATCTTTTTGAGCCTCTATCTGCTTCCGTTGTCTTAATAGCTTGACCGCTTTCTGTTTCAATGCTGACTTACCTGGCCCATCCCTCATTCTCGCGATCTTCTGTTGATAGGTCGATAATTCCGAATTTATCTTTGATAGTTTAACATCAAATGAGCCGATCCTATCATCTATATTTTTCACCGCATCATTCAAGGATGGCTTCGGTACCGTACTTCTGGACCCAAATAACCTGTTCATTATAGGTCACGTATATTAAGCTCTCTTGGTAGATGGAACTAGAATAATCATCTTTATCTAATAGATTAAAAAGGCGAATAGTGCGAACACCGTCTATCTTGCCTAAAGCAAATTAAAGCAACCACACAAACGCCTCGAGTGATTCTACTCATAATGCAAGACACTACTGAAGAAATGAACTAGCTGGCGAGCCAAATGTATACCTTATTAATATAAATAGAAGGATGTGATATTGTAGTTCAATCTGCTATATTCTATCTCACAACTTCGAAGTCTTGAAAAATGCTCCACTAGCTCAGTAGGCAGAGCGTCAGTCTCATAATTTGTAATTGTGTTATCTGAAGGTCGACAGTTCGAACCTGCCGTGGAGCATTTTTTTTATTGTTCCTCAATAATTATTTCAGTTGATAAATACCAGACTTCATTTTATCTTACACCCCAGTTGACATGCCTGAAGTAGCAGAAGTACGTGAAGCACAGCTAGTATTGACCAGAGTGACATTGAGTACTAACATTGAGATAGGTCGCGCATGTATGCGCGTTATTGAGGAGAAATGTACTTGGCTTTAAACTTACTAAAGTTCTTCTAAATAACGACCCACTTCTATTTCCGTTTTTGAAAAATAATGCCAATGCCGAACAAGACATTGCTGAGTTGCAGTCAAAATTGGTGAATAGTCGTATCAAGTCAGTCGGCCGTCATGGGAAGTATTTTTGGTTGCGATTGAATTCGAATAAAGAGGGAGATCAAGATACTGGAGTATTGCTAATGCACTTTGGAATGACAGGAATGATCAAAATCAGAGATATCAAAACACATTTAGTGTTTATGGAAAATGGAGGTGATAAAAAAGTTTTGAAGGAAATGGAACTTGAGACCAAATCGACTGGAAAAGAGTCGAAGTTTTTTGGAAATATTGTCAAACATGATAAGGACGATACGGACTCTGAAATGAAATTAAATAAAAGTCAGGATACGAAGATGGTCAAAACAGAAACGAATGAAGAAGGATACGGAGTAGGTTCGGAGAAAAATGACGAGGAGGAAGTATGGCCTCCTAAGTTCGTTAAATTTGAAATGACATTAGAAAAAGACGGGGTGCAGTACGATTTAGTTTTTGTGGATCCTAGAAGATTGGCTAGAGTTAGGTATTTGACAGGTCCATCCATTCAAACAGACGATGACCTATTGAAGCAAGAGCCGTTATCCGTTCTCGGACCTGATTACTCCAAACCTGTTGAAAAGCCAAGCACTCCTTTTACCACTGGAGACCCTGACCCGGATAACCACGGAAGGCCAAGATTAACGCTAGCAGAATTTAATAAACTAGTTTTAGGAAAAAAAAAGCCCATCAAGAGTTTTTTACTAGACCAAGAATATTTTGCCGGAGTCGGTAACTGGGTTGGAGATGAGATATTATATCACGCCAGAATTCATCCTAACGAGGTTTTGAGTAATAAAGTGCCGAAGGACAGCGATGAAATCCATCCTATCATTGAAGCTTTGTACAATTCGATAATCTATGTTTGTGAGCATAGCGTTCAGGTTGAAGGAAACGCTAAAGAGTTTCCTTCGCATTGGTTAATGTTGCATAGATGGGGTAAGAGACGGAAAAACAGCCCAAGACCGAAGACCGAAGAAGGCTACGAAGTTGACTTTGTGACCGTTGGTGGGAGAACAAGTTGTTTTGTTCCCCAATTGCAAAAAATGATGAACAAGAAAACTGCTGGTGAGTTATTGAATAGCGAAGACCTGCTGAAAAAAGACACATCGAGGAAGAAACGTAAAACGTAATTTAGAGGTACTGATTAATAATTTAACAATTCTCCATTTACCATTCGTAGCATTTGGACAGTTGTATAGAAACCTGACGTTTTTTGTAGCGTATTTAAATTTACTCCAGGAGGCTTATACAGGAATATTTACATTTTAGTCTCAAGTCTATATTGATACTCTAGGTCTCTTCCCCGTTCGCTTAAGTCGATAGAACGGTCCAAAGCATCTCCAATTTTGATCGCAAGCGGCTTCTTGAATTGTTGGTTTTTGCTGCAAAAATTTATCCGTCGGCGGAATAACTAACTCCACCTCGATGTATTCCGATATCACCCGCTTGTAGTAAACCGCCAAATTCAACTCCACCTTAACCCACTCTTTAAAGTGGTCAATACTTGGCGACTATACTTTCTTGATTTAATTTTACATCGCTACTTCTTCATTGGCTACCTTCTGTTACATGGCTATCCACACATCATCTTACTATGACAAACGTAGTAGGTTTATTCTATTTTTCACGTCAATTGAATCCCCTCAATTTTTTGCGACTTAGGAATTTCACGGAACGCGCAATGGGGTGCAAAATTAGTGTTGTTAGTGTTTCGCCATTTCCGAGGGCGTTATCTCCTACATGAAGCTTAATAAAATTAAGCTTTACGTTACACACAAGTTTTCGATTGCATACAAACATTATATATGATTCTGGTAGGCGAAGGAGCGGTGTGGTTATTCGAGAAGGATGCCGACTGGTTTAAGGCAAAAAGCATTCCAGATGATTTTGTTATTCCCAATCTAAGCTGGCCGCTAGTCCGACTAAACCGGAATTAATTTTGACAAGAAATCGGAGAGAGACCGGAACACTCTATCAAAAAAAGACTTCCTGCTATAAAAGCAACTAGTGCTTTCTATTTGAACAAAAACGATTTTGAGGTGTGTTTGTAATTGTTCGTTTATTTCGATAGATACTCAAGATTGAAAATTGTAAGTGATTTTGAAGGTGACCTGCCAGGGATAAAATGATTAGGAGAACGAATAAGTTAGGAGTGAGTCGATTTCGCTCGAGATCAGCGATAGGGAAATTGCAAGTCCGTTGGAACAGTTCGGTGGAGTGCAATCCATCGATCCATACACATACAATCAAAACACCTGTTGGTATTAAAGCTGCTATAGCCTCATTGCGTCCCAAGACAACAAGACTATCGATTGAAGGACCCATTGAATGTAATTTAGAAGGCTTCACGCTCTTGAATTCAGCAATTTTCAACAAGGGATCTGCATTCAGCAAAGAAGAGAGGAAGGCTTTTGGTTTAGATGGATTATTGCCGCTGCAAATTAACACTTTGGATGAACAAGTAGAGAGAGCATACAGTCAATTTTCGTACTTGAAAACTCCTTTAGCTAAGAATGACTTTTGTACATCTATGAGAATGCAAAACAAAGTATTATATTATGAACTAGTTAGGCGTCATATTCGAGAGATGCTTCCCATAATATATACTCCCACAGAGGGAGATGCCATTGCGGCCTATTCGCACAGATTTAGAAAACCTGAAGGGTGCTTCTTAGATATTACTGACCCGGATTCAATTGATGAGCGATTATCGGCTTATGGTGAAGATAAGGATATCGATTATATTGTCGTTTCAGATGGAGAAGGTATCTTGGGTATTGGGGACCAAGGTGTTGGTGGTGTGAGGATTGCTATTGCAAAATTAGGTTTAATGACTTTATGTGGTGGTATTCATCCCGCTAGGGTACTTCCTGTTGTCCTAGACGTAGGCACGAATAATGAAAAATTGCTTCAAGATGAATTGTATATGGGCAATAAGTTCCCTAGAGTTCGTGGTGAACAATATTGGGCTTTTGTCGATAAATTCATAACTGCAGTAAAGCAGAGATTTCCAAACGCAGTTTTGCACTATGAAGATTTTGGGGTTACCACAGGGAGAAAAATGTTGCATAAATATAGAGAAAGTTTACCGTCATTCAATGACGATATTCAGGGTACCGGAGCTGTAGCCATGGCTTCAATGACTGCCGCATTACAGTATTCTAACAGAGATTTGTTGGATACGAAAACTTTGATCTACGGGGCTGGTTCTGCAGGCATAGGTATAGCAGACCAAATTGTCAAACACATGGTTAGTCATGGTGCCACAGAAGAACAAGCCCAGAGTTCAATTCATTGCATGGATCGTCGTGGTTTACTCTTGAGGTCTTTTGATGATTTATCTGAGGGCCAAGTTAAGTACGCGGATGAAGATGGTGACTGGGCCGGTGTAGATAGTACCAAATTGATTGAAGTAGTAAAACATGTCAAACCGACCGTTTTAATCGGTTGTTCTACACAAGCTGGTGCTTTTACAGAGGACGTTATAAAAGAGATGTACAAACATAACCCGCAACCAATTGTATTTCCCTTATCCAATCCTACAAGATTGCATGAAGCATTCCCAGTGGACATTATGAAGTGGACTGATAACAATGCTTTGATTGCTACTGGTTCTCCCTTTCCTCCTGTGGATGGTATTGCTATCTCGGAGAATAACAACTGTTTCTCTTTTCCTGGTATTGGTTTAGGGGCTGTCTTGTCTAGATGTACTACTATTTCGGATACTATGGTTTCCGCCGGTGTTGATCAATTAGCGTCATTATCTCCTAAAATGCAAGATCCTAAGAACGGCTTGTTACCTCGCTTGGAAGAGATAGATGAAGTTAGTGCTAAGGTAGCAACAGCCATAATTTTGCAATCACTCAAAGAAGGTACAGCAAGAGTAGAAAACGAAGAGAAACCTAATGGTGGTTACGTTCAAGTTCCTCGGGATTTCAATAAATGTTTAAAATGGGTTCAATCACAAATGTGGAAGCCTATTTATAGGCCGTTGGTCAAAGTACAGCATGTACCTGAAGTTCATACCCATCAATATTAGGGAGATTACTTAATTTTCTTAACTGTGAAACTAATACAATACACTTAAAATGGTGTCTATATACTATCAAGGTAAAATGGATTGACATCGAGGAACATTATAGATTAATTTTAATTAATATAGTGTAAATGCTTACTGTTTAATAACTACGACTTAGGACGTAAATCGTTATCTAGTAATATAATTGTACAATTATATAGTATCGTTTAAAAACTGCACTATCCTTGAAATACCAAAGAATTCTTTTCTGTCTATATGGCTAACATCAAGAGGTGACTTCCTAGGGTCTTGCTGGCGATGCTTGATTTTCCGAAGCAAGTGATTTTCGAAGAACAACATGCTGTCATGTACTCCCCAAGGTTCAATATAAAGTCTCACATGACAACTATTTGGCTCATTTTCCCTGATAAACTCGTAGCCCTCCAACCCAAACTTGCCCTCTGAGTTACCATACTTGTATTTATCAAGAGGAATATCAAGAGCATGTTGACACCATTGCAAGACTTCAGATCTAAAACCTTCATCTTCACCGAGAATAACAAATACATCACAGTTAGGATCCTTCAAACTTGGAATATTGTGCCAGTTTTCTAAATCAGTGGGGGCGAGTCCTGGACAAGACTTCAAGCTTTTGAGGTCTTCATCTCCTGATATTTGTGCTATTCTATCATCATCATCGAAGAGAGAATATGTTATCATATCGTAGCGAGAGTTTTCGTAGTACGAATGTCCTTTCTGTAACACGGATCTGGGTGGGTTCAATATACACCAAGGACTAATTAAAAGCATTTTAGACGGATAGACTATATTGTGCAAATTAGCCTTTTTCAAAAACTGCAAATATCCTAGTGACAAGTTTCCTCCAGCTGAATCACCCATTAACATGATATTAGTATTCCCTTCTTCAGTAGTTAGACGCAGGTATGTTTCGTGCAATTGGTTCATCTGGTGAGGGAACTTATACCCGTAAGATGACAACCCATAGTCTAACACTAATATCGATAAACGTGACTGTTTATCAGGCTTGAGCAATTTATAGACAGCTAATAAAGACTCAATCTGCAGTGGCATCGTTTGAATATAGAATCCACCACCGTGAATATAAATCAAAATTGGGTCATTTGGTTTCCTGTCTGGTTGTTTTACCAACCAAATTGAATTTTTATCATAATTCGTTCCATATCCTGGCAATTCGCTTGTGATCAGCTTATAGATGTTTCCTATCACCTTTCTAATGAGAAATTTGTTACTGTAAAACGAAATATAGTAAGCGTCTGGTATTTTAAACGATAAGGCAGTCTGAAAAATAATCATTTTTAATGAGGATACCAAGTCATTCTTGAATTTCCGAAATGGAAGTCCAACAGCGTAGTATTTTACTAACGCAATAAGAAGGTTGAGAGGAAACCTCAAAAAGGTCAATATTCCTTGCAAACTAATCATAGTTACTCACTCAATCTGATCTCAATCACCCTAGAGATGCGCATGCTTTTATAAAACTTGCAATCCCTTCATGTGAAAGACATTCCGGGGAAATAATTTTTCCACACTAGTCACAATAACTTTCAGAATAAACCACCTCTCACAATGCCCCACTATGTTTTATTCTTAAATTCATCGCAAAACATGATATGCTTTTGTTTACATAGAAACTCCAAACTTCTTTGCAGACATATAATATTAAAAATTTAAAATTTTACAAGCCCAATGCATTGGTGCATTTGCACTGCTTCAGCAATACCATAAATCCTTAATATCTTCTCAATGACTTCTCTGACATCTCTGCCGATATATTTAATAAGCTTGTTAAACTAACCGACGACCCGAGTTGGAAAAATAGTATATTATATAAGCAGCGAATAATAGTTCCGATCAACGTCGAGAAATTAAATACAGCTTTGGTAGTGAAAAGTTTCGAATTAGCGGTATATAGACCAATTCAAGTAGAGTTTATAATGTCAGTCGAAGACTTAAAAGCAACCGTAACAAAGTTACAAGATAGAATTTCATATTTGGAACAGAAGGCCGGAATTGTCCCAAATGTACCAAAATCTATTAGAATGGTGTTGATTGGACCACCAGGAGCAGGGAAAGGTACGCAGGCACCAAACTTGAAGGAAAAGTTCTGTGCTTGTCACTTGGCAACTGGTGATATGTTGAGGGCACAAGTTGCCGCTAAAACATCATTAGGGGTTGAAGCAAAGAAGATCATGGACCAAGGTGGATTAGTTTCGGACGAAATCATGGTCAACATGATCAAAGCGGAATTGGAAGGTAACAAGGAATGTTCCAACGGTTTCATTTTAGATGGGTTCCCAAGAACAATTCCACAAGCGGAAAAGTTGGATTCTATGTTGGAAACCAGAAAGACACCATTGCAAAATGCCGTTGAGTTGAAGATCGACGACGAATTATTGGTTTCTAGAATCACCGGTAGATTGGTTCACCCAGCCTCTGGTAGGTCTTACCACAAGTTGTTCAATCCACCAAAGAAGGAAATGATTGATGACGTTTCTGGTGAAGCATTGATTCAAAGATCTGATGACAATGAGGATGCTTTGAAAAAGAGATTGGTAACCTACCACAAGCAAACTGAGCCTATTGTTGACTACTATAGAAAAACTGGCATCTGGTCGGGTGTCGATGCTTCCCAAAAGCCTGGTAAAGTTTGGGATGATATCTTACACTGTTTAGGCCAAAAATAAGTGCAAACGCTTATATGTATTTAGCTGATTAACTATATATATGGTTGATATAAATCAAAAACTACTTTTAAAATTTTTCTCGTTTGACTTTGGGATTTATTTCATCATCTGCACCTCGTTTTTTGTTAGCTTCGTTAAAGCAAGTGGCATGAAAGATCTTACGGCTATTCTTGCCCTCCCCAGGCGCTCTGATACAATTAAACCAGCACCATTCTCCTAAATCATCATTATAAGTTGCTTTAATCTGATCGCGACAAATGAGACATTTGTTGTTCATGTTTGTTTCGTTGGATGGAATTGTCACATACGGAGTTTCCGTTTTTATGACATTGTTTGAATTGCTCAATATGCTTGCTTGTAGTGATTCTTTGCCTGTAGTAGTTGAGTATTCCAAAAGATTTTCGTCCCTGAATTTGACCCAGTCGTAGTCATCTAAATACCATATTCTTGATTGTACGTTCGCATTAGCCATTTTTTTGTTAATACGGAAATGCCAGTCTAAATGAAGTCTTCTCTTACCAACACCGGCTTCATCAGTAGTAAATCTCTTACCACATGTCCCACATTTAGAAGATTTTGCATCATATAAGAGTGATTTGGTTTTATTGGAAACGTTATGCGAATTTATAAACGTTTGCAAGCCTTTAGTTTCAATGCTTAAAACATTTAACTCATTGAATTTGAGCTGTTCATATTCAGTTCTAGCTATGTTTGAGCTAGGAATATTGAATTTAGCGTTTGAATTTATTAATAGCTGTTCTAGTACACTATTTGATGGTAAATCTACATTATTGGGAATATTGATGGCTGGTTGGTACTTTCGCTTAGGAAAGTTCAAGTCGTAGCTTGGCATCGACCCAGGTTTAAGGGACTGATCTACTTTGACTAAGCCCGACACTACCAACATCCCAAATAATTCACGGGCTCTGTTGGTTTGAACAGTTGCAGCATGTGATAATCCTGGAGTGGTTGCAGGAGTAACTGCAGGAGTTGGAATAGGTGTATTATAAGTATTCAATTCTTGCTGTTTGATGGTTTGTAACTGCGATTGTACTGCCTGCAAGTCGTTCAATTTCATAGTCTGACTTTGCAACAAGGTTTTTAATTGGTTCAAAGCATTGAAGCGGTCAGTAAGCTTCGGGTCTGGGTTGTTGATGAGCTTATTCAGAAAAATCGGAAGCAAAGTGTTAATATCTTCTATCAATGCAGTACTAGATAATTGCTCATTCCTCTTTGAATACTTAGCATGCGCCTGAGTCAAAAATGCCGAAACTTTGTCTAACTGTTCTTTGGGAAATAAAGGCAAGTTAGTACCTTTTGTCTTAGTCATCTTCCAAGTCTCAAATAAATTGACCAACTTTTGCCTCACTGTATCGTTAACCAATAAATACACATGAGAAAACAATTTGAAGATTTCATCCCCCACCAATATATTGTAAGGATTACCAACCGTTTTGCATATCGAATCCAACAAATAAAACGCAAATAGCTTTTGATCTGGTATGCATTTGAGGATACGGTTGATTATTGCATTAGATATTTCATCCGCAACGTTAGTATTTTCTCGAGCGATGATGGTAAGGTTAGTGATTATTGGCCTTGAATTAAAGGTTAACTCTGTCAAACTTTGGGCATAGTCTTCAACTATCGTTGATTGCGGGTTTGATGCCATGTTAGTTTAAATAGTGACTTCCTGCTTATCTTTTGGTAATTAATACCAATAGTTAGAAGAGTATTCCCATAACCAAAATCACCTTTAAAATTGTATCGTGCGCGCACCGTTACATTTGAGTTAGCCGCGGTGACAAATTTTTCACAAATTCTATTGAATCAGAACAAAATGGTGATAAATAGTAATAGTAGATATATAACTAGTGTAAATGTCTCCAAGTGCCACCACAGACAAAAAGCAATCAGGTGCCGCAAGGGTGTTAGGATCTGCATCAGCAGGGATCTGTGAAATCGCAGTTTTCCACCCTGTGGACACTATTTCCAAGAGGTTAATGTCTAACCATGGAAAAATTACATCTGCGAGTCAGTTAAACAGCGTTATCTTTAGAGAGCACGCACAACAGGCATTAGGAAAGAGATTATTCACATTATTTCCTGGGTTAGGATATGCTGCATGCTACAAGATCTTGCAGAGAGTCTACAAGTATGGGGGACAACCATTCGCAAACGAATTTTTGACCAGAAATTTCAAAGATACCTATGAATCGTGGTTCGGGCCCAAGACTGGAAAAGCTATGTTGTCTGCTACTGCAGGGTCGTTGATTGGAATCGGAGAAGTTGTGTTATTGCCATTGGATGTGTTAAAGATCAAACGTCAAACAAACCCAGAAGCATTTCGTGGTAGAGGTGTCTTGAAGATTTTTGCAGATGAAGGATTTGGTTTGTACAGAGGCTGGGGCTGGACTGCTGCTAGGAATGCTCCAGGATCGTTTGCATTATTTGGTGCTAATTCGTTTGCCAAAGAGTACATCTTTGGTTTGACCGACTACGGTTCCGCTACATGGACCCAAAACTTTGTCACTTCTATCTTTGGAGCATCTGCCTCTTTGATAGTCTCTGCTCCTTTGGATGTTATCAAGACAAGGATTCAAAATAGAAACTTTGACAATCCTGAGTCCGGTGTCACTATCTTGAAAAAGATGCTTAAGAACGAAGGAATTACTTCTTTCTTCAAAGGATTAACTCCAAAATTGTTAACAACTGGACCTAAATTAGTCTTTTCCTTTGCTTTGGCACAATCCCTAATCCCAGCTTTTGATAAAGTATTAAAATAGAGGCATATGTATTAGAATGTAATTATTTCGGCTTATTTTATTATTATTTTGTATATAGTGAATTGAACTTGTTTGTAAGTTGCTGCCAAATAGTATAGAACAGCTTTGGAGCTATTTTCATAACCAACTTTACATAGTTCTAGAGTGTATCATATAAGCACTTCATATTACTTCCTAATTTGGAAAGTGCGACCATTAGTAAGAACAATTTTAGTACGAATCTATTAAAAAAAGCACGTTCTAAGTGTAAAACTAGATTCTATCGTCAAAGTAACGACAAATGTGCTAAGATCGCACAGCTTACTATAAAAGTCAACAGAAGTGTAGGTTGAATAATTAAGTTTCATAAAAACTAATAATGAAATTTGTTTCTTTTATCATTTACGTCTTGAAAGTCAACATATTGCAAATATTGGTGAACAATAGCCGATCACACTCACTATCTATTCAACTTATAGATAGTTCGATATTTGAAGCTAGTGCCTCCACATCACATTGTGAGGAATACGCAGATAGTGCTTTTATTGTGAATAATGTGACGGATATTCCAATAATATGATCACAAGTATTGACCTTTGCGACTTGAAACGAGAGGCTCGACGGTTAGATAACAATAGGTAATCACATTAATGAATAGAGTAAGCTTCAACGATAAATGATCTACGATTCGATAAATAGTGTATAAATAGTTTAGTATTTTGGTAATAAATAATGCGTGCTAAAAATCTGTAGGAATGGGGATCTCGGATATACCAAAGCTATTGAAATATCCTAGTTTAAGAATGTTCGGTAATTCATTTACCCATCTATGTCTACCTAAGATCGTATCGAGCTCTTGTACATCTGTTTTATTTTCTAATATGCAAAGTCTAAGCACAGATTCAACTTTTCTCTTTTCTCTCTGGAGCTTTTCTGTTACGCGTTCCCGAAGTCCTCCTGAAGTATTTGAGATATTCATAGCGTTTTTAAGAAAAGTTTTGGAGTTCTGAAGTAAAACATTTTGATGTTTGAGTGCGGGCTCGTAGTTCTGCAACTGAGATCTTTGTAAGTCAATATCTGATCTGGCTATAATTATGTTGCAAATTTGAGATATGATACCCCCAATACCATCATCTGTGGTTGAGGGGAGCTTCTTTTTCTCGTTTAGTAGCGTACTTAGCAACTCTTGCGCCATCTTGTAGTACTTTGACATCTGAGTTAATGCTTTCCAATAAATTTCAGCAGTCTTTTCATCCACACCAGCGGAATTTAAATTTATATCATTCCTATCTATCAACGTTTGAATATTGTCCGCCGCCAGCATGTATCGTTCGGGAGTCTCAGGTAATGCCTCGTTGCCCCACAAGTCAAACAAGTTATCGAAGTCGTTGATAACTAGGCCATTAATGTAAATTTTACAGATATGAAAGTCGTCGATTTGTTCTTTTGAGATTGAAGACATCATATCGCTTTTCAGGTTTCTTGATTCACTAAAATTGGAAATTAGATCCGTGGCAATGTTTTCACAAACATACAAAAATGGATTAATTACATCTGTACACTGGGAAATCTGAGTATGAGGGTCATTTACGTTTTCTAGTATGGCCTGTGCTAGCTTGTAAGCCGCTATGACGGTATCAAAAATATCAGGCGGCTGAAGTACTTCTTCGCCTATGTATTCTTCCTCTTGAGGTGTTTCATCTTGCTCTGAAGGTGATACCCATGAACTTGAATCGCTCGGGCCATTGATCTTGTTTAATTCATTTATAAATTTTTGAAGTTCCGTGGTCTGTAGTTCTAAAAGATTTTGGAATATACCCTGCGTTTTGAGACCGATTTCTAAGATGCTATTCAAATCATCAGTGTCTTCATCTTGATGGACTTCAATTACCTCTGTATATACTAGTGCTGCATTAAATAATAAATCCAAAGGTATTTTTATATTCAAAGCATGAGCTACTTCGATGGCCTTTTCATGGGCGCTCACAATATTCGAAAGGCTTTGGATAACAGTTTCATCACCTCCATTAATTGCATCATCAACATTATTCAAATCATTAATACTGACTCCATCTGTCTTGAAATATTGATTGTAGACGTGGAATAGAAGTCTCGAGGCATTATAGTAACTATCCAAGTGGCCATTTGGCAGAATATTTATTGCACTTAAATATTGGTTATAAGCTTTTTGATAGAACCTCAAGCCTTTCGCCAAATCAGATCCAAGCCACCTATCACCACTTTCCTCGTCAATAGCTCCTTGGTCAATAAATTCATCAGCAGTTTGTGGCTGCTTTGATATGGAAGACAGCTTTTCCTTCTCAGAATTCGAAAATAAATTCGCCTTTTTACCTAGTTTAGATGGCCTTCCTGCTTCTGTATTAATGTCAGTATTTTGATCATTGAGATGGTAATAAACAGTCTTGACTTACTTTTCATTTCGTCTATTCATAAGCGCTTAAATAAAAGTTTCATAGATTAAATTGTAACGATCAAAGCTACCGCGTTAGTATTAATTCTAGTACGTGAAAAGTTGTTAAAAGTTACAGTCTTCCTTTGCATAGTTTCACTTCTACGAAGGTAAGACATGTACCAAAAGCACCATATAGATTCCATATCTGGTCTCCCAAGTCCAGATGAAATTGCGTTCAATGAACCAGTGAAATTCAGGGTTACAATACCAGTTTATTGTCTTTCGCTATTTAAAAGTTTAACATGGAAACCCAATGCTCCTGCCATACTATATGTTACAGATTTTACTTCATATGCGTCCACTGCATTCAATAAGCAAGCACTACCCATTGGAGGACTGCTACTGTTTTCTATAATAACTGAAAAGATCATAGAATCCAATAAAATCTTGAGTATTAATGTACCAACACATTTAATTCCAAAGGTATCACACGAATTGAGTAGAACAAACGTGAATATGAGAGACTACGATTTCAACAGTCCTGACAACTGTCAATTCGAACAAGAAGGTATATTTGCGAGAGCTGTATTTGCGTTAAAATTATATAAAGGTGGAGTGGAAGGTAATCTTATTTCATTGACTACTCTTGATAAGGAAAATACTTCTGAGCTATTTGCAAATGACCCAAGACTAGAAAACCTTGTTAGAAAGTATACCAATTATTCAAATTCCCAAATAATAAACCTGACTGCACGTCATTTCCCCATTGGCGACTTCATGTTGTCTCCGATAGATAATAAAAGATCTTTCCAAGCATCTAAGTCGTCAGGTGAACCTGCCTCAAAGTTTCAGCGTATCCCCCAAGGCGTTGCTTTAGCCTTTCATCAGCATCGGGCAACGGATGATACCCAAAAACCCATTAATACAAGTTCTCAGCCAAGTACAAGAGATGATATACCGTCTTCGCTGCATCAAAGCTCCTCAGTAAACGATTCTTTTTCTCAGGAAACCGATTTTGATTCATTCAATAGCTTTCTTATCAATAAAGTGACGCTTCATCAGCTTCTCAAAGCCTCCCCTAGCATTCCCGAAATAAAAAGAGAACCTATATTTGAAGTTAGTGGCTATATCCAAGGCTTACTACCTCTAAAGCCTTTCGTTGTCAAGCCATTCAAAAGAACTTTGAAAGTCATATCTTTCAAGATCGTACTTGCTGATACTGTGGAAAGTCTTACACTATGTAACAACAATACGCTCTTGTTAGAATTTAACACGGAGAGAGAAGTCTGTGAATTTCTTCAGGTTGAGGAGGTTGAAGAAATCTATGATAAGCTAAACCACATAGAATCTTCAATGTTGAAGCTCTTGTCGACAACGTCAACCCTAAGAAGCATAAGACTAAAGAGAAGTCTATCTACGACGAATGAGGGCTATTTGCGCCCATATTGGACTTGCTTAACTAATTTGAATGACTTATCAAAGTAGCTTGAATAAAGTTGCCCATTGAAAGTCAATTTTGAATTCTATTAATAGTCCGATACAGGCTAAGATTTATTTAGGCGAATTTTCATCAGCAATTCTTAGATTTTTCTTACGACTTCGCCTTAAAGGTTTGATAATGAAATGTAAAATTCGGAGGAACACTTTTGTAGAAGATCCTTCGTTATCATGTTAGTAGTTCTTTAATAATTTTGCCTAACAAATTATCTTAGTGACCTCCCTGTTTTCCAGCGAGGATTATTACTTAAATTTTATCAAGACTCTCAAGAATGAAGACTTTATGTTTTACTAAGCTATATGGTATCACTTTCCGCTATCAAAAAGGAATAAAGGCTGAAGCTACAATTGGTAGAAGCCGAACAGCCAAGACCCATTATTGTGAGCACTGAAGATTCTATTCCAATAGACCGTATCGTAAATCTGACATACTTTCTTTAATTCGTTGGTACCTGTATTTGATACCAATACTGACTACTGTTTACAATTCCAAATCATTTACTCAAAAAACGCTGGAAAGTCATGATAATGTCTGCAATGCGCCTTCAGAGATCTAACTGGACGGCTCTCTTCTACCAGGAGATTAAAAGAAGAACCTGCATTTATAAGTGTGCACATGAACATGAATGTGTAGCAGTCGATAAAGACTGTACAGAGTGATTTTGATCCAGATATTGAACATGCTGTATGTTCGTATGATGAAATCACATACCATGGCTGTTATGTATGTTACTATTCTTCTAGTTTAGCAGGTATACTTGCCTCTTAAAAATGGCACCAGATAAAGGAATTAGACAATGTCATTAATAAGTCAGAAAACAAATATATAGTCTAATAAGCATGCTCAACTAATATAACGTATATAATTATATGTAGACTTATATCTATAGGGTCACATAGTTTATATCACCAATTATAGGATTCAAACTAACATAAAATCATTCGAGTTATTTTTATAAATTCAAGTGCACTCTTTTTTACGCGTTGGCTTCGCCCGCATCAAGAATTTTGAAGTATTTAAAGGTTTGATAATGAAATGTAAAACTAGCGAGAATATTTTTGTAGAAAAATACATATATACCTATAGAGTCACATAGTTGGGTATCATTAAGTCTAGAATTCAAACTAGCATATAATCATTCAAGTTAAATTTACAAATTCAAGTGCACCAACTACCATGTATGTTCCACAAGTTTCAGAACAGTTATGTCCCTCGAAACTTATAAGGAGAGCTTTCGATAAAGATGTCACGTCTACTGCAAATGCATTTAAGCATTGGGATACTTGCATGGACAACAAGACATGTAAAATTGTGGCTATCGTGGGTATAGTATTAGCTGTGCTAGTTTTCTGCTGGATATTCTCTACTATAATTTCCTGTTGCTGCATGGGAAAAAGCTGTATTGAAGCATTGTGTTGGTGCTGTTGCAGACCTACTAACCAGAATCGTGTTGTTGAGCAGCAAGTGCCCCATAATAATCCAAACATGTATCCTCCTGGCCCTGCACCATATTATACCAGACAGCCACAGCCAGCTTATAACGGTGGCGGTTATCAGCCGATGTACGAGGAGCCTTATGACCCTAGTAATCCTTTCAGGGATGAAAAGCACGTTTCTTATCGAGGATACAATTTTTAAGTAAGTCATTCGTGTATATATACTGCGACAAACTAACGACTGTTACGACCTTCAAAAATATCGACCCACCATGATTCCCTTTATAGAGAATTCTACCTGTTTACATTACTAGTTTATAAAGATGTTCGATAAATATATGTTTACTAAAAGTGATCTACAAGCTTATTGGGAGTATTCTGAACAAGCTGCGAAAAATCGACGAATTTTGTTCCAACAACCAGACTGTCGCTCACAATACTTAAAGTTATTTTATCTAATGCAGTATACTACCAATATACAATAAGAAAACTAGAAAAACTAATAAAATCGTTAACAATAAAAATGTAATTCATAGTAAAAGATACTATATAAAAAAGCAGCAATATATAATGTATAACGTTATCTGGAAAATAAATATTTTTATTAGACAGCTTTAATCACCTATTAACATGAATTCTTGTAATGTCTCCACTCCACTTCTCCAATATGCTCTCAGTTGGCTCCATTGTCCAATATTTCTGATTTGGGAGATCAACCGACTAATAAGGTTTCCTCGTCAGTGAAGTCATAGGTTGGAATTTCTAAGTTCAATGGAGCTGGACCTCTTCTGATTCTACCAGAGATATCATAGTGGGAACCATGACAAGGACAGAACCAACCACCGAAATCACCAGCTTCACCGATTGGGACACACCCCAAGTGGGTGCAGATACCCAACATGACCAACCATTCTGGCTTCTTAACACGATCGGAGTCGTTTTCTGGGTCTCTTAAATTTTTGATATCAATCTGGTTAGCTTCATCAATTTCATCTGCGGTCCTGTGTCTGATGAATACTGGCTTACCTTGCCATTTGACAATGACATTCCTACCTTCTGGAATGGCTCCCAATTTAACTTCAACTTTAGCCATAGCTAAAACATCTGCGGAGGCTGACATTGAGGACAAAAACGTTTCCACGGTAGATTTGGCTCCTGCAGCAGACAACAAACCCATGGATCCAACCATGAAGTAGGTGAAGTTTCTGCTCTTGTCTTCCGATTTGTTGCTTAAGTAGTTGCTGAAGTCTGGGTGTTGGTATTTGCTTAATGCTGAAGTAGTGGAAGTTAAAGTTCTTACTGAACCTAGAAATGCGTTAGTACATACTTTATTCATATTTCCCGGTTTAATGCTAATAATACTATTGAATGCGTCGGATTAATGTACTTCATTGATTTTCACTATTTTCAAAATCTTGGCTATAATAGTCCTTATTAGCTGAAATCTGGGCCTTTTACATACTTTTCAATCCTAATCCACTTCTCAAAGATCTGAAAGCAAGAGATGACATCTTCTATAATATACAATCAAGAAATTGTTCTAATCTTTAGTTTAATGGTGTATTTAAGTCCCAAATACTCAGTAAAAGCTCAAAATTTGTTTTTGAACTTTTTTAATTGGCTCAAGAACGAGTTCGCGAAAAACCGGGTAACATATTTAACGTCCACGTGATATGGTTCCAATACACCTATACGGATCTTGAACATAATATATATTGGGGTAAACTTTTACGATAAGCTGTTTAACTACTTAATTCCAAAGCCAGAGCTTTCATAAATAGCAGTATTTAGTTTGGATATCAATTTTTCTTGCGATGCATATTCGTATAATGCTAATTCATTGAAACACGTATGGGCAAGAGGGAGTCGGTTACTGTCTCTACCGCTTGCCAAACGACTGATTCTGAAGTTTAGATTTTGAATACCAGTTGCTGGTACCCTGTCAGAGCCAGTGACGAATGCTAAAAGTTTTTTGTGCTCTTTGTAAGATAACGTTTCCATGTAGTTCCAAAACCACTTAATGACAGGAGTCTTGAGTGCTTGTTCGTGGTCCTTCCAACCTATGTACTTGGTAATTGACTTTAAGATAGCAATATCTATTTTTTCCTCGTCACTTCCACATAGAAGTAATTCAATTTCTTCCGGCAGAAACAAAGATAAGGCATTGCCACCAATGACTGTCGAGAAACCCTTTGTAAAAAATTTGACCTGGTTTGCAATTCCGTCGCACATGAAGAATCGGGAATATTTCTCGATGTATAGATCTCTGTTGGCCACAGTAACCTTTTTCCTTACACCGTTGGGAACCAATTCTTTAGTGTGTATTTTGCCAAGCACGTCTGTATAGGAAATCTCAAATGTCAAGTCAATTGCCTCCAATTCTTCTTCGTCATAAGTTCTTAGTTTGAATAAATTTGAAGCTGAAACTGGATACAATTGCTGATAGTCATCCAAGTCTATCGACTTGCCAAGGAGCAACTTGTACAATGCCGTAGGAAACTTCAATTTCAAGATTGTTGAGTTGTAAATGGCTAAACCTAATACGGCACCAAATAAGTAGTACATCTCGTAGTTCTCAATTGGTACTATGCTAAACCACAAGAGGTTAGAATCCTCTATATTCACAAACATGCCAGCTTGTGTATTAAACAAGGCAGCTGTTAACATCAAAAACCATTCCTTTTTCAAGCCCCCGGCGTCTACACCGGGCTCATTGATGAACTGCACTCGTAAGCTTTTCTTCAAATTATTTGAATTCAATTTGATAGAGCGAAGTGAATCCTGAACTATGTATTCCCTTCTCACCCTAACCTTGAAGTAAATGTCAATGGCTATTCGTTTATCCAAAGAATTAATAAATGCTTCTTCCGCTTTTCTTTCCATTTGTCTTCTCGCTTCGTACTCAAGGATAGATATTTTACCTCCTAAGGATATTAAATAAGGATATTGACAGAAAAAAAAGGATGTTTCATCAAATTCAAATGAATTATGCGTTCCTCGTATATATTCGATTACTGTTTGTAATTCTGGTTCTGAAGTATCTTTAGGTAAGGGACTATTAGATTTCTTGTTGCTGTTTTGCCACGAGTCGAAATCTAATTTTATATTCACGAAGTCAACCAACGAGTTATAAAACATACTAATCGGCAATTTGTCCTCATCGCATCTGATCGAGTTTGCTTTGATGAAAGTAGCTAGGAATATAACAGCCATTTTTAAATGCCAGTCATTTCCATATTGGTGAATCTTAATCTTAGCTGCCTGGTTCTTCTTACTTTTAGACCTCGGCAAAGAAGAGAATGAATGAGAATGAGAAACCTGATTCATTGGTGAAGTCACTAGATTAGTTGAATGTAATTCAGCTTGATTAGCCTCCTCGAGCTCATCCTTCAATAAAATATTGTCTAAATATTCTTGATGTATTGGATGTTCTTGTTGCCTCGAGGCCGAACCCAGACTCCTTCTCCTTAGAAAATGTGGATTGTTAGCAATATAATAATATTTCTTCAAATGAAACGTTATGTATAGGTTAATAAGATCTACTTTTGCCATAAACTCAATTTTGCTAAGTTTCGAAAACCAGCTTGCGACATAGTTATTAGTTGCAGGAGCACTTGAATTTGCAAGGATTCCAATAACCCTTTTCAATATATCATAGCATAACCCCTTGATCTCTGGTACATCCAACATTGTTGTGTGCTTATGTGGAGCCCTATCAAGTTTAACTAAAGCCTTGGAAAGAAATGGAATCTCTAATAAAATTAGCAACCAATGCAAGTTTCGAGCATCATCATCGATTGAAACTTCAACTCGTTTTAATAAATGCGTAGCACCTGTTAACGCCCTATGTAAGGGCCTTTTGGTAGGCAAATTTGCCAACATTATAAATGTATTTCTAATGTCTTCCAAATTCAAATTTGATGTTGAGTAATGTATTTTCTTACTCGATTTTTTGATCTTGAAAGAATTATTCAAACAGAGATACGAACTAAATGCCATGAACAAATATTCAGAGAGCAACTCAAAAACTTCATGAGTCGATTTCGCTTTTCCTTCTTGGTTAGCCACATCTGCCTCTTGTAAGCACCTATCGATTATCTTCCTCACATATCTATACGATAAAATATGCGGATACTTTTCACCGTCGGAAATCGACATCTTTCTGCCCACGAATATATTTGTTGTATCACATATCGAACACCGAAACTTGTCCGTTGCTCCTGGATATGATACTACTGTCCCGCAGCATTGGCAATTTTTGATCCACGTATCTTGCGCCTGGGAAGTTTCAGCTGATGCTCCATTCGTCCCTCCTTTGCTAGTCTTAGTTACATGATTCGTTGCTTGCGCCTTTAATGGTGGTGCTGGAAGCTTGAACTTTTCTAAGAGCTTCCATTGTGATGTCGATCTGCTATGGCTGGCATTACCATCTTGATTTGAAGGAGGAGTTCTGGGTGATGAACCTGAGGAGCTACTCTTCCGGCGTAACATTAATTCAAGGCTTGATTATATAGTCAAAGATTCAGCGATGCATAAGACCCCTCAATTTTGTCTAACTTGTTTTCTCTGCCGAAGTGTACGTTGATCTAACGTAAACAGCCTTATCATAGCCACAAACTAAATTAGATCAATTTGCAATTTGAGTCGCAAATAGTATTAAACACGACCTGTTGATTGCAAAGAAAATTGTACAGAACCAATGGGCCCTTAGCTAACATTACAAGCACTGATAGTAATGATAAGGATATAGAACCCGTAGAGACTAAGTGGCATATTTTAGAACTAATGGGGTATTTGCTAACTGAAATAAGCCCTCCCAACTGCATCAATCGATCAATATATGCGAATATTTTCAGTGATGAGAAGACGACAATAGTAGTAAGCAAGGTGAACAGATTGGAGTTTTACGATGTGAATATATCCAGAGAGGATGCGGGATTAAAATTGGTGGAATCTTTGAGTGTAGAGGAAGAGATATTGGCCATGACAGCTTTTCGGGAATCACGATTTTCAAGTGAATGGATTATGATGTTATCGGAGTCAAATATGTTGTTTTGCTTGGGATTCAATCCAGACAAGAAAGAGTTTGTACGCATTGAATGCGGAAAGCTCAATTCCAACGGGGTGCAGTCGTCGCTTGAGTCGGATCCAATACTCTTAGCAAATGTGACTGGCGAAGCATCATACTTTATAATGCACTGCTTTCAAGGATTAGTTCAGTTAGTAACTATCAACAGAGATGCGGAGATTGAGTCACACATAAATGGACCGAAACCAAAGAATGGCAGACGGAAGAAAAATGTTGAGCAGCTATGGGGCATCGAGACGGTCTCAATTGGAAATATAGTAGTCCATCAAATGGTGATATTGCAGAACACAAATGCATTGCAAGATACTTTAGCCATACTATACCGAGATTTCAACTACAACTACTCTCTTAGGTATTACAGCATTAATGTTTCCGAAAAATGTCTTCTGCTAGTTAGTCAGTTTGAAGAATTTGAGGAGCCCCCTACATGCATTATTGCGCCCAAAACTGGAGGTGTTCTTGTGCTAACGCCACTCCATATATTTTTCTTCCCTAATCCTGCTGTTAATTTGCAGGTTTCGGACAACTCGAACACCCTCAATATTTCTCGTAATGGTTCTCAAACTTTCATTACGAAAGCACTTCACAACGGTGGATCAGAGCATATTTCTAATGGTTTTACGCATTCATCGATTATAGACGATACTAGAGTCTTGCTTGTATCAAGCAAAGGAGTAGCTTATATCCTCTACTTTAATTCTGAATTGATTCGTCATACTTTAATGAAAGTTAATACCATTAGCCTTCTTGAACTAGGAATGACTACAATACCTAGCAATGTGCATCACATTGATGGGAATATCTTTTTTGCATCTTCGAAACTATCTCAGTCAATATTATTCCAGATATTGCCTGAAAGTCCTTATATTAACATTTGCCAGTTTATGCATTCATCTCCTCCTATATTGGATATTGATACTAGCTTGGCTGAGACAAATCTCAGCCTTTTAACATGTCGTGGTGGTTACGATAGCGCAGAATTTAAGAAGATTTCGAATGATGTATTCAATTTGACGCTATTAAGTCAATATGGAACAAAACTTGAAACTATGCTGCTTTCATTAATTACGACTGAAAATAATATCTTTCGTATAAACACGAAGGATATGAAAGGGAAAATTAATGGGGAATATTCAATTAAACCTTTTGGGGATTCGTTCTCTTTCGAGCCTCTAGAATACGTTTCTCTGACAAATTTAAAAAATGTATATGAAAGACGTGAAATAAATAACTCAAGTTTTTGCATAACTGAAGAGGGTTGTTATATTAATAACTCAATGGTTGCTGACGAGAGGGTTTTGAAGGGAAAGATCTTATTTGACGGGTTCTTCTCATATGTGAATGTCAGGAATGAATTTGTCATACGGAATGGAATAGATGTTATACAAAGAGTGAAAATAAAACACCTTGATAATGAAGTATCTTCTTTTGACTTGATTGAAGATTCGAATGCTCACTGGTTGGTACTATTGGGTTTCTTGGATGGGTCTTATGAGTTACATCTGACTTCTAGCTGTCAAGAGGTATTATTCCAAGAATCACTCTTTAAATCAGATTCTGCTATTATCTCTTGTGCCCTTGCTTTCAAAAAAAAATCAGTTTGGCTATTCTTTCTGGGGGCGAATAGTTCTTTTGTACAGATACATTTGGATTTAGGTGAAAGATGCGAGAAAATAGCCATGGTATCAAGACAATGGTCAAATTTGCCTTTTAAATTAATTAAAAATAGCAGTGGCGAAATTTTCTTGTTCAACAAGAGTCAAATCTTGGCACTAGTTTTCAACACGATAACATCTTTGTATGGCTTTGCTCCTCTTTCAGAGCAAATCGATAACATTAACGATGCTTTATTTTTAAGTGAAAATGAGCTTTTGGTTTCTACTGGAATCAATAAACTATCCCACTATCTACTAAGAAAAGGAAATTTTTCGTTCTCTAACGACGGGGTAATATATTCAGGTTTGATAAATACCAAATCAATACATATACCTAATACAAACTATTCAGTGGTTATTTGTTTTGAAAATAAAATTGATCCAATTACTGAAGACTTTCTGAAGTATTCTTATATCAAACTAATCAATGATAGTTCAATGGAAGTGATCAATGTTTTTGAATCATCAAATAATCGCCCTTGTGACTTCATCGATTTATGCATGGTCCCCTCTGACGTTGAGCCGATGGTTCCACCAAACGCATTTGCTGTGATAAGCTCCAGTTCTAATAAAAACGAATTGTTGCTTTTGTTTCATATTAAAAAGCGTAAAATACTCAAGCTTCCACCAATAGACGTCATAGGACTAGTAAATAGTGCTGATTTGGTACTTCAATCGGTAAAGGTTTTGCATGCTGAAGACCTAAAGTTTTCTGTTTGTGGCAATCTCAGTTTTGTTGTCCAATTGATATATGACCTGAATCAAAATCATTTCGTTTGGAAAATCTGCCCAGGCTCAATTATACAACTACCTATATTCACCATCGGATCTGCGGTAAAAGATAAGTGCATAATAATGGGCGACATAATCAAGGGTTTGTATAGGATTAAATTGGATGAAGATGAAAGCGAAAATTTCAAGTCTTCGGTGGAGAAAATACCCATGACTCTTGAGCCTTACTTTCTAACGAGTTTTGATATCTTACTGAATGAAGAGGTTAACAAAGTCGAAATTGTATTCGGAGATTCTTTGGGAAACCTTTCCTGTGTCATGATGAGCACAGATGACTTAGACATAGAGCAAACGTCAGCATACAATATTGGGGAACAAATCAATGTTGTAAAGAGCATAGAATCGATAGTGCCAAAGGAAGATTTCAACTCAAAATTTGAAAAATTTGTCGAGCATTCAAACTTTGCAAAACCTATTGCGTTAATTGGCACTGTAAATGGTGGGATATACGGATTGAGTCGTATTCGTGAAACACTAACTCTGACAGAGGAAATTTTAAAAATCCTTAACAAGTGTCAACAGGAATTAGTTGTATACATGAAAACTTTAAGTTTTACTCGTACCCAGAGTAACAAGGCAAAGTACAATGAATGGCTTTCTAAAAGAGATTGGAAAACGCTCTACAGAAATGCTCATGGCTCATATATAAGAAAGGAGCATCACGGCATTTTTGATCTCACTTTAATAAAAAAATGGCTCACTTTCGAATCTCAGCTAGATGAAAATCAAGACACCAACGATGCGGAGGAAGTAATAAGTAGTATGAAGGATGAACTTCGGACATGCTATAAGAATAAGAGGTTTTTGCAAACATTGGTGCATGAAAGTAATGTATTATAATATAGATAATAGGTTTTGAGTAATAGTGATTTGGTAGTTATGCACGACCTTTTTTGTTATGGTTGAATTCGAAATTTTGTAGTAACATATATATAAATATATCAACCTAATTTGCATTTTGTAGAAAGAGAGCCAGATCAGCCATGGATGAAAGAGAAGGTGGGTTAGATCGTAATTTCGATGACATTGAGATGTTGGAAATCCCCGATGATTCAGTTTCCTCAGATACAGAGTCTCTCAATGAAAGTTCTTCACCAGAGACAAAATCAAACAGTAAGTCACATAAACAAAATTATATAAGACTACAAGATTGGTTAGACTCGGACGAAGTTGTTGAGTTCCAATTCGATTCAGATGAATACAAAGCAAGTTTGAACCAAGACGAGAAAGCCAAGGCATATGCGACATATATAAACTCACTATATAAATTAACGGAAGGATTTACGGACAGTGATATCACAGTCGCAGAGGTTGAAGGTGAACTGGAGCCAATAGGGTTGATTAGCTCAACCTTTCACACTGGTAATAAATCGAGAGCATCATTGCGTAATACCAAAATTGACGAGGCTTTTACAAAAATCATTGAAAATTTGAGCCAGTATATCAAGAGTATCGAAGAACTTGAGATAGATGACGAAATTACGGAACAATACTATTACTTGTTAAGCATAGTGGACTGTCTCCAAGCCAACTTTTTTTGCTCTGAGGCTAGACTTAAGCCTGAATTAATAGCTAAATGGATCAATAGGTTTGATTATAAACCAGATAATCACTTGGTAGAGTCTGTGATGGTGAATTCTCCAAAGCCTTACTTGCACCGACAATTTTGGAATACCTATTTGTCTCAATTAATCACTAGGGGATTGCTTACCCAGGCTGTAACAGCAATCTCTAAATCTGAGTATGAAGAACTCGAAGAAAAGAGTCCAGAATTATTCACAGTGATTCAAGATTTTTCAATATTACTAAATAACTACACCACAATGTCATTTAAACATCAATTCCCCCAATGGAAGTTATCTGCCTGTGAGTTCAGAGATCTTTTTCCCAGATACAAAGCAAAAATATCTGATCAAGAAAATTTGATAATACTTAGTCAGATCTATGACTTGTTGTGTATTATCACCGGAATGCCAAAAACAATATCTGTGCATTGTGAAAAGTGGTATGAAGTATATACTGCTTTAGCCTTATATCAAGTTAGAGACGATGAAGATTTATTCAAAGAATATTTCAAAATTGCAGTAAAAGAAAGGCCGCCATCGCTCATAGACCAAAACGAAGACTTGGTTGTCAACAGTGAACAATGCTTCTTAAGCACATTGGAGGAAAGGTTTTTGAAAGTGCTAGCAACCATTGATTCAATTGATCCTGCTACTGCCGCACATGTGTCAAGATTGCTTGAGTTTAAAGGTTTGTTGAATAACTATTACTCAGCTACCAGTTCTAAGGAATTGCAAGAATTGATTAACCGCAAAACTATTTCCGAATATTTGTTAACCACTCATGCATATCAGTGTTTGAATAATCATTACCTAGTTCCCGTTGGTATAGGCTTGTTATCGAACCCTGATATCTCGACTTCATCCCAGTCGTCTATAAATAATCGCAATACAATAGCTAAGTTCTTGCCACATTATGAATGCAAAACTAATGATGATTTAGAATGGGCATTAACCGTATGTGCAAAATTAAATTTAATACCTACTGCGCGAAAGTTATACAATATCTATGGGAAGAGATCTTTGAGAGATGGGTATTTATATGAATCACTCAATATGTTTGTCAACTGTTACGATCCTGATTCTTCTTCCGAAGGCTCTAGTGAAGGAATTAAAGAGATTCATCGCATTATTTGGGACTTGATATTTCAAGACAGCTTAATTAATAATAGGCCTATAAAAGATGAATTGATCAATAATATTGTGTTTCATAAGGTTGATTCGAGCTTTGAGATACATCCTGTTATAAAACAATGCCTTTCGCCGTATGCTGTATTAGCTGAGTTTTTCAAGTTATTAGAAGATAAAAAGTCCAATATTGCTATGGATAAATTATCAAAATTGATACACTTGTTGAGGTTTAATCATTTACCTAAACGATTTTATCCTCTATTATTGTGTCAAATTGCACCATTTTTGATCAATTCAGAGACGAAGTTTCAATTACCTGATTTGATTATAATTATCGAACTAATTGATACTTTTGAGTTTCAGACAGCAGAGAACGAATACGTTGAAAGCGAAAATTTGTACAAATACTCAATCAGTAACATAGAAGATTCACGTAAACCTTACGACTGGAGGCTTATTTTGAAACAGAACGATGTGGACTTGCCGAAAGATATCAAAGCATTAATAAAATTTTTAAGAAATGAAGTGGTAGCTAAAATTGGTAAAGTTTACGTCAACCGTTTATAGTATATATATTCTAATCAATGAACATTTACAGGCTACGTCAAATATCTTTTTATTTCTGCGTTATACATGTTTTAAGGGATACGAACAACAGAGCGGTGCAAATATTCATGCTATTCAAAATCTCTTGCTTCTCTATAAACTAGTACTCAAACACACAAGAAACAAGTAGCAATAAATATTATTTCATGATAATTTTAATCAATGTAAAACAGTCAGATTGCTGTAAAAGAAATCTGAAACTTCTAAAGTGCAAAAATAAAATGATATTGTCAAGTTGATAGAAAAATTATAAGAAATGAAAGACAAAGTTATTTTTGCTGCAGTGTGATTTCTTCAACAAGTAACGTCTTGGTTAGCTCTAGAGTTCAACAATAAAGCAACAATCAAACCGTATAACCCTAAAACTTCAGCAAAAATCAAAATCAAAATCATTCCGACAAACAATCTTGGTTGTTGGGCAGTACCTCTTACACCTGCATCACCGACAATACCAATGGCAAAACCCGCAGCCAAACCAGACAAACCAACAGATAAACCGGCTCCTAATTGGATGAATCCAGTATACAAGGCTTGCTGTTGTTTTAATGAATCTGACACCAACACTGATACAACCAATCCGTAAATGGCGATAATACCGGCCATAATAACAGGAACAATATTCTTGACTAATAAATCTGGTCTCAAAACACTGGTAGCGCAAATACCCACTCCTGACTTAGCAGTACCATAGGAAGCACCGAAACAGGTGAACACAATTGCTGCTGCACAACCAATACACCCAAAGAAGGGAGCATAAACGGGACTTATATCGTTAGTACTTTTCCTCAGCTTATCAATCTTCTTGAATTCTCACTTCTACAATCCCAGCAAATCAACCTCACATGTATCTCTTCTTGTAGACTTCAAATGTCATAGTTTAGCAATATTTAGACAATATTCGACAACAGCCGCTGATTTACCTTGATTGCAATTGCTGTCTCTATTCGATTGATGAGTCACTATTGAAATAGAAATACATACCATAAATCAGACATTACGGATAATTATTTTAAACCTCTTGCTAATTGATTGAATTCTTGAATTGGCTATCAATACTTCAAACTGTTGACTACCTTATTAAAGGGGCGATATTAGGAGTGCTATTCTGACTGTTGTTCACCAAACTTTGTGCGGTCTCTTGTTAACTCTCACATAATGGTAATTTGTATACCACTAATAAATGGCCGGGTAACCAAAAATTTATTTCGAGATGAGGTTGTGGAACATTTTATCGTATTGAAAAATTCTGATCAAACATAGGGAAGTAAGTTAAGTTGATTCTATTAACCTTCTGGTGAGCAATAGCAAGGAGCCTTATATTATAATTCTACAAAAAATGTCAACACCAAATCCTAAAGCATTTCCGTTAGCAGACACTGCATTAACACAACAAATCTTGGACGTTGTTCAGCAATCCCAAAACTTAAGACAATTGAAGAAAGGAGCTAATGAAGCTACCAAGACGTTGAACAGAGGTATTTCTGAGTTCATCATAATGGCTGCAGACACAGAACCAATCGAAATTTTGTTACATTTGCCATTGTTATGTGAAGATAAAAACGTTCCGTACGTTTTTGTTCCATCAAAGACGGCATTAGGGAGAGCTTGTGGTGTTTCGAGGCCGGTTATTGCTGCCTCTGTTACCTCTAATGATGCATCTGCCATTAAGAACCAAATTTATGGTATTAAGGATAAGATTGAAACTTTATTGATTTAAGTAGTATTATAGCGATAAGTTTAGATAGCAAGTAATTAATGCATAGGCTTTTGAAATCCTTGCCGAGAGATAAGACGGTGTAGCCGGGTGGCCTTAAATGGTTCCCGAGAAACTGGTATGCTTTTGTAAAATTTAGCCTGATGGTATGTAGTGTCACCGCTAAAGTCATCGGAATTTTTTTTGGAAAATCGACTACAGTAGATGAGCTCATCTTAATTTTAATAGCTATACTACATTCTACAAAGGCCTATAGGACAATCCAGTGCTTTAATGGGTACATTGAATACGGCAGAAGGCCTAACCCGCTTTTTAAGAGCTAAAGAAGGCTCGTTAGACAGGATAATTCTAACTGCAAACCAAGTGCTCGATAACACCATCCAAGTGCATTTGCCTAACAAACAAGTATTTATATTCGATTTATTGTGTGATAGATTGAGTGATAACAATCATTTTAAGCATTGGAAATTTGATCCACTGTGTTGGGATTTACTCTTGAAAACATGGCTTTGTCTTAATTCTGATAAACTGGCTAGAAATAAGTCCATGAATAAGTTGAGACTCGTTGAAGCACTTACGTGTATTTTTAAATATTCTACGAGAAGAGAAGATATCCAGTTACTACAAAATGTTCTTAATGCTACTAGAACAATAAGTACTGACTATTATATTGAGATTGAAACTAATAGTTCTATTAATCTACTTGCATCTTACATCACGGCCATAAATCATTTGCAGGCCGATGCTGACTTCAACAACGTTATAATTAATGAATGGACAGTCATAGTCCATAGGCTCTACCAAATACCACAACTCCATGTGAACCACAAAAATAACAAGAAGAGCACAAATAAGTTTTTCATCGAATGTCTTCCGCCAGCATTGTCTTTTATAAGCTCTAATTCTTCACAACAAGTCTTGACCCTATCTAAAGACATATTTCAGAGTATATTATGCCAGGTAGTATTTAACAAAGAATCCATTGGCTCACTAAAGAATAACATTGACTTATTATTGGTCAAAGAAGCTGAAAATATCCTGTTTGAATCACTAAAATACTTATTCGTACTAATTACGAATAACCTATCAAGTAAGGATATGAAACTTTGCGAAGAATGCTTCCTCTCTATTATCAATACCTCAAAATTTAAACAAATGTCTGAGGAATTACTAGGAATCTTGGCAAGTGTAAATAAATCGTTGTCGTCCGAGTTTTTCAAATCTATTTATGAAAAAGAGGCTAAATCAAATCCGGTAGAAGATGTTAACTGGGGCTTGGTTATACATTTATTCAACCTAGATGTTGACTTGGCTATAGAAAATTCTGCGGACACCCTTCTCAGCGTACCAGATACTGTGGATCATCAAACTGCATTAAATATAGGTATAAGCATAGCTGATGCGTACATAAGGGCCAGGGAGTTTCCAGAATTTTTTAAAACCGTTTGGTATAATGCAGCTCAGAAAAGCTCGATTTGGGAGAGCAAAGAGTTCGTTGATATTATTTCAAGGAAAGTGAATAAGTTGTCAGCAAATCAATTAGCTGCATTATTGCTGGTTTTGTTAAGTCAATACAACGCCTTGCCGTTGATAACCTCTATTGTGAAAGGTTTAGTATTCTGCTCTTCCTTTAAAGCTGACACTGTGAAAAAACAAATCCTTGAGAACTATGAGTTATTTAGTGGTACCTCAGAACATCTATGGGAGATTAGATTCTACATACTATGTTTGTATGGTGAAGAAACGTTGGAGGTGCAACGTGACTTTGTTCAACACATTTGCTATCTGTCTCTGGCTTCCTCGCTTTTCTATTACTACACTATCTTCCGTCTTATTGAAATAACTTGCGATGATGCCTCTTACGAAAATTATCAGGACAATTTTTACGGCTTTTTGAAAAGTCTCCCAGAAGATGAGCTTGGACGAATACTACCTGAGTTATTAAACAGGTGGTTATTAATACTTGAAAAGTATTTTTCGAAGAAACTTGTTTCAGAAATCACATCTTTAACATTTAAATCTTTAGGATTAGAGAATTTGGTACAGTATTTAAAAGAAAATGACGAAATTTTCTTCGAACAAAGGCGTTTGACAGCTGCTTTATTACTGTGTCTTATAAATACTTTTGAGAAAGAGGAAGATTCAAACTACGTTTGCATAATTCAGGTAGTATCTGTTATTCCAGTTCAGTGCTTTGATAAGTACTCTAAAACAAAACTTTTGAATCTACTCTTGTCGTCATTCAGTGACTCTAAGGTGGAAGAAATTAATACATCTGTTAGAGCTTCACTAAAACACTTGTTAGTGCAGCCTTCCTTTAAGTCATTCGTTGAAACAGACTTCAAGCAACTATTGCTGTTAGTTAATACTTCAACAGCTTCATCACAGGATTTGTCTTTGGAAATCGTTCAATCTGTTTGGATCCATTATTTGAATCAGTATAACGTGGACTCTAATAGAAGATACGTTTTGGAATCCATCGAACATTTAGAAGAATTCCTTTCGGATTTCAAGATGAAACCAGATAGAGTCCCTGCTGAATTACAAGTTGCTGATATAATTATGTCAATCAAATGCAGGCACCGTGTTACTGATGACAAATTCGAGCAAAAATTATCTAATTTGGGGTCTAACCTTAGGATAGCTATAAAGTCATGTTTGTACGAAGTCCTTCATGATCATGATAGTATAGACTATGCTATTCTTTACTGGCTTTTGAATTCTTTGTATGCTAATCTGACAGTTGACGAGGAGCATACAGAGCTATGCGGTTTAATAAAAATGGTCGGGCAAAGTATTCCGTCGTCTAGATGTGATAAACAAACCAATAGTGTGAGATGTATCCTTTTCAAATTGCTAACGAAACTATTCGATCCATCTGCAAAGCATTCAAGATATGTCATGAGTTTGTATTTTGTATTAGAAGCAAACTATAAAATGGATGAGGAGCTAATCACTGCTTTAAAAGGGTATCTTGAAAAGCTATTAGATGAAGGGAATGAATTTGAAAATTCATACAAATTTGCTTTGAAGTCGCTAGAGAATGAGCATGAGGGTTCCAATATACCTACTATGGTTAAAATCGTGAATTGCTTGATGCGATCTTTGACAAAGAAGAAACAAAGGGAGCATACTGAATTACTAGTGAAAACATTATCTACTTATTTGTCGAAGTATAAAATAATTTCGCTATCGTTTCATAACATTATTTCGATTTTAAAGTCTTTGAAAGACGGTTTGAGTGATATGGTATGGTGCTTTAATCAGTATGCACTTGAAACGACAATTGCATTCATCACCAAAGTTGCATATTCTCTACAATATATTGAATTTTCTAATTCTGGAGAGGCTGTTGAAGTTTATGTTCAGTCAACACAGGTCATGTCGAGCATCTTGCTTTTCCATAGATTTAGGTTATCGTCGCGTCATCATATTGTGATTAATGTCTGTGTATCATTATTACAGCCATTGTCATATCAAAAGAATGATTTTACGAACTACCTTGCTTCATCCGCAAAAGCTGCTAGTGCGTACTCTCGTCTATTAGCCAATTTATGTGAGCCTTCCAATACTTCTTCTAAGGATGCAGTCCAATCATTGAACTCAACTTCTGCATTAATTAAAAGGTCGCTCAGAAAGCATTTACCGACGCTCTTATTAAGCTACATTTATTTTGCTTTAAGGTACAACTTTCAAAATCAAGTAAATGAGGAATTGGCTAGCGGTATCTTTGCAATTTTTGATGTTTTATCCCCAAGTGAATTGCGACTTGTAAGTTCATCATTAGATATTCCAGGCAAAACATATTATAGAACATTGTACTCGGACTACAAGGAGCATGGCAAATGGAAAAATGAGTAGTAATATACAATATAATTATTCAATTAGTTATCGTTTATTTAATCATCTATAAAGTCAAATGTAACGGGTTTCGTCATTATGTAAAAGCTTCCCTATATATCTTCGTAACGAAGTTCCAAAATTATTCATCATTTCCCATATCTTTGCGTCAAACTTGTCCTGGGCGTATTGTATCTCATTGCTAGAGTGTAAAGCATGTACTGTATATTCATATCTGAGGATATCTTTTCTTGTGATAATACCCACAAGCAATCCCTCTTGTTGTACTAGAATACACCTCGGCCCTAGTTTTACAAAGATGTCTAACACATACTCCAAAGTGCTAGTAATATTCACAGCAAATGGGAAGCGATTGACAACAGTTCCAAATTCGATAGTTCCTTCTTCCGAAGTATAGTCAGACTGAAAATTGCAACATGAGTCATCACTCATGCTTTCATTATTGGCTAGAATACTTCTTAAATCTGCTCTAGTAATATATCCAACGACTCGCGTTTGCCTAGTGGATTGAATAATTGGATAACCACGGTACAGGGTCTTTTCTAAAACTTTTTTCAACTCACCATGGCTTATTCTTTCAGTTTTATCACTAGGGAAAGCGACCGTAACGGCCGACATAGCAGTCCCTACAGTAGTATTGAAGTTATACTCCTCCTTAGATTCTATAAATGGTAAGCCGTTGAACTTTATCATTTGCTCAGCTATCCCGCCATTTCCATATTTATCGTTGATACTTTTAGTTATAGCAACAACTATCATTGTAGGTATGATGTAGCGTAATGCTCCAGTTAATTCAAACATAATTATAACAACGGTTACAGTCAAATCAGTTATCCCACATAAAGCAGCTGCTGCCCCCAAGAATGCATAAGTCCCAGGAATAATGCATTTTTCTCCATTGGCTGGGCATGTTAGAAATAACGAGGACTCTTGATGATTTTGATGGAAGTTTTCAACGATCATACCGAGAGCCCGGCCAAAAGTCGCCCCCGTTGCCATAGATGGAACAAAGATCCCGGCAGGAACCTTACATCCGTAAGTAAAAATGGTCAAGCCCATTCGAGCAATGGTCGCAAAAATTAAAGAAATGAACAATGTTGATTTCTTCGATTTTGGGTTACAAATTGCATGCTCCTTACCTGTGTCACATTCATTGAATAATATTTGCATTGTTTCCGTCATATCTAGCCTCAAAAATTGATTGAAATAACATAAGCACGCTGTGAACAAGGATAGTATAACTACTTCTCTCACTGCCATGTTGGTTAAATATTTCTTGCGGAATGCGACAACTCTTATGTTGAACTTGGAAATTATGATTCCATAAACTCCTCCGAATATCCCCAATATAATATAAAATGGAATTTCAAAATAGTGCCAATTAGTATTATATGTAACTTCAAACATTACCAATTGGCCCGTTCTAAATGGATTTAAAGTCGCAAGCGTAGCTACTGCGATTAATGAACAGAAATAAGACTTCCAAATAGTTGAAAGTTGAAAAACTGAGGAAATGTCTTCAATGGAGAACATTACACCTCCCATTGGAGACCCAAATGCAACTGCAACACCTGCTGCTGATGTAGCCGTCAAAAACTCCCTGGCTTTCGAGGCACTTTTTTTGTACTTACTGAAAGTTTTCGCAACGGAGTTTCCAACACTCACAGCGTAATGCACACTAGGACCTTCCTTACCGACACTTAATCCAGATGCAATAGCCAAAGGTAATCCTACGCTCTTAATAAAGAGCGTCCACCAACCGAGGAAACCCTTTATCACAAAACCTGAAACAATACACTTTATTTCAGAAATTCCTGAACCTGCTGCCGATGGAGCATACAGCTTTACCAATATAGCCGCAGAATAAGCGAAAAATATTGAAAAAAAGACGTATATCATATAATTGACGGCACCGAACTGTGTCCAGTTTATCCAGTTAGTACATTTATCCTCATCTTGATGCCAACAGCAAAACGCCTTGCTCAAATAAAAATTTCCAGCACAATGGCCCATTCTTAAACTTGCTAGCCATGCTGTTATAATGTTCAAACAGCCAGCGATCAGCCCTATGATTACACCCATGAGCGCAAGCACAAACCAATTTTGCGTCGCTGATATCAATTTGTGTTTAAATGTTGTCGCTCTATTATTAACGCTCTTGTTCTTCGATAGTCTTTTCCAATGCTCACATAATTCGTCCTCGACCCAATCAATTGTTGTGAAATCGTTAAACCTTTTGACTTGTTGAATATCATCTTGTTTTATCCAAGACCCCGTCTCCCGACTTCTCAAAGAGCTATTAAAATCTTCAATGGGGGAACCATGTTCACGTCCAGGATCCATCTAGATCTACGTATATCACTTATCTTTGTTGGAGTAATCAAGAAAACGAATGAGAGTTGCAGATTGAACCAGAAATTATCAGACACTTTTACCAGCCTACCACGTGACTGGATCGCTATCTACACTTACGAAGTATATACCCATTAATGTAACAAACGAGTGGATCAAGCTGTATTGAACGATATTTCGGCTAGATGAAGCTGAACTAAACTGAAATGAACTTACTCAACTAAAACAGAGCAGAATTTAAACTAAAGTTAATATAAATAAAGGCATTAAATTGAATGAACTGAACTATAATGTATATTTGAGAATGTTCTCTTTTAAATCGGTGATAAAGGTGTCAAAATTTTCAAATTTTGAATCTTCAAAGCTGTCATCGACATAACTCAAGACTAAATTCAACCCGCCAATTGGTGTCGATATGACGTTCAACATAAATTCAGATGCAGAAGGAGACATCGACTGTGAGAATATCATGTTTCTTATCTCCCACTTCTTGTTTAAAAGACTGTACGTTGGGGTATTGATAAGGCCCAAATTGGAAATCTTGACTGCATCAGCCTTTGGTTTACCTAACTGGGACTCAAAAAACTCACTGTTCGATTCAATTCCGTGAGAAATTTGTTTAAACGGTTTGGAAAAATTCAATAACTTTTTGTTAGCTACAGCTTTTAATAAATTTATATTTACATGACGAACTAGATCCCATGTAAATTCCTTAACCGGAGGATAATTTTCAGAAAGACCAAAATGAGCCAGGGTCCCGAGTATCTTGTAATCCTTGTTCTTGAGTATACTTCTATATGCGTCTTCCGCAATCTCTGCATCATAGTGTCGTCTTAAGGCAATGGCGATTTTATGAGAAGTATAGTGATCATTCCCAAAAATTGGTTGTAAAGTCATTGCTTCTATCACTTCAATATAGGAAGTCAAAGTTACCTTCTCTTCCTTGCATTTTTTCAAGATGCCTCTTGTCTGTAATGGGGTGAAATTTATAGGCTTAAAGCTTACGCCAAATTTTCTGGTGCTGAGAAATCTCCCAGGCCATTTTTGGGGGAACTGCAGGGGCAATATCTTATCAAAGTATTCTGGATCATTGTCACTATAATCAACTTCAGGATCAGGTAAAAAATTGTCGATTGGAGGGGGTAGACTATTTCTTAAGCGATTTTTATCTTTCTCAAAATCAAAAACCAAAGAGTTTATATTGACAAGATCTGGAGTTCTTTCTAAATAACCGTATTTTTCTTCATATTGATCTGCGTTATACGGATCATCCACGTACGCCAAATTCTGTAGAAAAATTTCATGAAAATAATTCCCAACTACACCATCAGCTATAGTGTGTTCAAAAACAACGCAGAGGTCATATTTATCAACGACAATCAACTTGAAAAGAGGTTCGTTTTTGTAAAGCAGAAATTCCATGTCAGACACCTCCTTCATGAATCGTTCATTGATAGCATTATTTTCAAGATAGGATGCATCTTTAAATTCTAACAAATCGCTCAATCTTGCTTGGGATATAGGAGCATAAATACAATGGCCAATAGCTTCATCTTTGAACACATTGCAAACCAACATGTGGTAATCAAGAACGGTTTTACGCAATGCTCTGTATAAAACCGGCAAATCTGATCTCAAATTATTGGAGTAGGTGGCTGTAACCTGAAAGTTATTATAAAACCCATTAGCAGTTCTCGATCTGAAGAAGTTTTCCGTTAAACTTAACGGTCGACTAATTATGACAGAAGCACTCATGTAACAATTCTTATTTCGCTATCCTATACTCTATTCTTTTCTGTTGATGCTCCTATGAACTCCTTTAAATTATCTGATAAATCATACAATGTGACTCATAATCTCATATCGGAAAAACATGCCAAGTTTGGTGTGAGAATACTACAAGGCTATTTAACTTGAGAATTACCCCTATATATTCTTGCTGATACCATGTACATGGGGTCTCTAAGTATTAACCAAGACTAATTGTTGATAAGTTTTAAAAAGAAAATTCATTGTCTAACGTTGATTTGTGATATAGTATTTAGCGCAATTTAATAAATTATGAGAGTAAGATCTCTTTTGATATTGAATATTAAAGATAAAACTAAGTCATATACAATATATCTATAATAGAATGCCATTCATAGGTATGTTATTCAATTGTTTTTTTTTTTTTTATCTCTTACCCTTTCTTTGGATTTAATAAAAGGGTCAGGTTGCTACTTAGTCATGGTCAAAAATTAATGATACTAACATTTGACAGTACCCATGTCAATAAAGGCAGCAGTTACAGCAGGAGCACTAGCGGGTGCAACAATAGCAATGATCAATAACAGAGAGAATGTTCTTAAAGGAGCAGAATATCTATTACAAAGGGGAGCAGATCTTTGCAAGCAGAGGCTAGAAAAGATACACCAAGTGGATATGCATTTTGCTGATGACCAGGAAGACAATGCTTTTGCGTCAGGTAATTCCTACGAGGATACTGACTATGCTACAGGTAATACAACACCTGATGCAAGTGATTACGAAGAGCTAACAACCCCGGATATGTCGGACGAAGAGGTAGATATGGTCAGTTTAGATTGAACGATTAATGGTTTGGTTTTTTGGATGATTAGGTTTTATTTCGTACTCTTTGAAGCATTATGTTCTTGCTCGTATTTATTTATTCATTTATTCATTTATTCATTTATTCATTTATTCATTTATTCATTTATTCATTTATTCATATTTCATATTTTTATTTAATTCTATTTTACTATTCGTTAAAGGTCATTATAGGTTAGCTAATAACTGTCAATACTATAATTAGTACAAATATACACAATGTAGTTAACAATATGCAGCTCCATTTGCTCTTACTCTTCTGATACTCATGTGCCTTGGCTAACTCTCGTTCTGCCTGCTGGGTATTGCCACTCAATTGTAGTATGTTATCTTCAACAGTATCCAACTGTTCCCCTTGTTGATTCACCAATTGACCTAAGTCCTTGAAGATGGAATTTATTTCCACTATTCCTTCATTTATTTGTTCGATATCCCTGTTTCTTTCTTGGGTAAGCATAAGATGATATTGTAATTCGGTTTCGTCTATTTGATCTTGGCTCTGTTCTTGCACCTGAGATTGTATATGACTTTGATTGTCTGCACTATCTATTAATGGTGTTGCTTCGTTGGCATCATTCTTATTCGGTATGTTGTCTTTCATGGGATACGCTCTTGCCTTTTCTGTGTATTGTCTAGATGACCTCAGAAACCGTTGGTGCAATTCATTAAACTCTCCCACAAGTCTCTCTTTAATGATTATCTGTCTTTTGGTAATTGTAAACCCCGAATATTTGTCATTTTCTTCATGTTTAGGTTGTCTATCATTCAGCTTTTTATTAATAATTTGGGATAAGTTTTCGATCAAAATCTTTATGGCAGAATCCATATCAGCCACTTTAGAAATCAATGCATTAGCATTATCCCTTAGTCGAAGGCAATCTCTCCTGGTACCCAATTGTTTCCTTTCTGAATCGAATTGAGATATTAAATTACCAAATACTTGTAGTTGGTCAGACGTCTTATTGATAATAGTATCCAATTCATTCTGCGTTTCTGTCTGTTCCGTTTCGTTAGTTCTGTTATTATCCTTGGAAACAGGCCTTTGTGCCTCTATATCGAAGTTAGCAAACGACATCTTAGTTTGTATTCAACCACTATATTGGCCATCAAGAATTTAATAAGCCAGCAAATGTTGAACTTGCCTTGTCGCATTTACTTTAATTTGCGACACAAAAATATGACATTAGAATAATATCTTTTGATAAGTAGCACAATCTTGACCTATTCAAGTGTCTAATCCCTACTTGCAGTGGTCTTATAAAATGGCTTTAGATGGTGTTTAGCATGCTAATTATTGAATTCTTTGGAATTTTTTTGAATATATGAATATTTTGTCATTTCTCACTATTTGCAGCCTAATCTAGAAATTATAGGTAAAGTACAATGAGTTACCAAATTAAGAACTATAACGACTTCATAAGACCAAGTACTGGAGCAGATAATAATCCGTATCCGCATACAATTGGTTTGCCTTCATTGAAGAAAAAGATTCAAAAGGAAGCTACGATTTTATAATGCTTATTATAAGATGAACAAAACCTGCCTATAATGAATTTGTAACTATCTTGACTTGTCTTAGCCGTAATATTTAAGTAGAGAAAGGGCATTTTTTCCAAAGTAGTCAACTATTAGACAAAGCTAGGCGAAAAAGGAAATGATAGCTGTAGAAACATAAAAAAGGCTTTAATAATGCATTCTATGAGCGGACAACATATAAAAAGGAGATGCTTTCCAGTATTTCAGGAATGACCCAAATAGGAACAATCCATTAAGATGCAATTAACCAAAACCTCGGCCGCTTTAATTTTAACCTACATCAGCTTGGTTACCAGTGCTCCTGCAGCAACCGGGAACGACGCAACTTCAAACACCCCAGTTATTAGCCAGCTGGAAGTCAAGGAAATCAATGCTCTCGTTTCGGGATTGCATAAGTACAATGCTGATCATAAGATTACCGGATACCAAAGGCGTGACTCCGAATTGGACAAATCTACTCGTGAACTTATTGCTAGGTCAAAACTTCCTATTTTGGACGAAATTTTAGAAGCCTTGAAAGACTCGGGATTAGCCAACGTCGTCATTGACTTTGTATTGCTTAATCCTGAGCTTTTAGATATTACAGCTGATGCTACTATTTTCATCATAAGATCGGGACTTTTCAGCTTAGCTGATGTGTTGATTGCGTTAGAGAAATCGGGCTTGGTAATCCAGCTCTTGAACACTGCCTTAGACGACCCTCAAATTTTACCTGGGTTATTGAGAATCGGTAAAGAACTCTTGAAGCAGAACGGTCTCACGATCAAGCGTTCTGAAAATTCCGATTCGTCAGAGGTTGATCCTTCAGTTTTCACCGTTTCTGCACTCGACAAAAGAGAGAGCCAATTGTTGGATGAATTGTTTACTTCCTTGAAGGATTCTGGCCTTCTTGTATCTTTAGTGCAACACTTGCTAACTACTCCTGATTTAGCTGGTCCTTCTGCAACTTTCTTGACTAAGATCATCAAGTCGCATGCAGTCACACTAAAAGACCTTATTGAAGGTTTGAAGGAATCTCACTTCATCTTCAATGTCTTGAGGGACATCCTTCACGACAAAGCTTTGTTAGAAAAGTTTGGCGACATGATTTTCGAGAGAATTTCGAAAGGGATTATCCCTAAAGAGATGTATGATAATGCTTAGAATATTCTGCTCTTCTTACCACCTTCTTTCTGCAGTGTGTTTACTTCTTATTATCTTTTCTCATCTAAGTTTTTTTTATCTTAATATCAATTGTAATGTGCTGTTTTTATCACTTGTCTCTCTTTATCTCTAGGTTTCAAAATTTACTAATGTTTAAAATACCATTGAATGTAGATTAATTCGCAGCCAATTCCATACACGTCTTTAAATTAACGCGTTGAACAATTAGTGAAATCGCGGTTTTTGATATATCAATACTCAGTATTATTTTTGTTCTTTATTGAAGCAGCTAAAGGATCAGGTCTTTGATTTGACATAGAGCATTACAAGCAGTTAGAAATGCTGTCCAAAGTTAGCAGACGTAACAAGTTGAAGGAACTTCGGGAGGCTAGACAAGCAGGCTCCAGTTTAGCTTCATATTCTACAGGATATGATGACGAGATATATGATGAAGTTGACGAAAGCACGTATCGCGAGCACAAGCGGGACCAGATGATGAATGATGATTTCATTGTAGATGATGATGGTGAGGGATACGTAGATAACGGAGTCGACGAATGGGATGACAGTACGCGACCCAATTACTACTCTGATGAGGAGGAAGAAGATAATGGAAAGAAACGGAAAAAGAGTCATAAGAAGCCAATAAAAGTAGCGAAAACATCCGACATTAACAATTTCTTCAGAAATGGGGGATTTAATTCTACCAAGACGGCAGCAACCAAGAAAATAGATGCTAACATTGATGATATTCTTGAAAATTTTCTGGATGTGAAAAATAGCAAGAAACACAAGCCTGCTAATAACGTGTTTGGGGGACTGAACAAGACTTTAAATAAGAAAAAAGCAAAGCAGAGTACATTCAGCTTCTCCACATCGTCGAAGAAAGATAAATCCAAGAAAGCGGAAGACTTGAGTAGTTATACTGACTATTCCATGGACGTCGATGCTTCAGATCAACCATCGTCTCCAGTAAAGAGAGGCGTATCAGTCAAGGAGGAACTCGAAAATGGTGAGAACGAAAAGGAAAATGTTGATCCTGAAGCCATTTTGGACGACCAAAGCGTCAAGAAGTTGGAAGATGAAAAGGATGATGAAGAAATAGACGATGATTCAGAAGAGGAAGTTATAGTGACAAGAAGGCCGAGGGCAGTGGCTGCTAGTAAAAATAAAACTACAAATTTTTCATCCATCAAAGCTTCTAATATCAGTTCTTCATCACCATCACGGCCTACAGCGCATTCTTTGGTAAGCCATACGGAAAAGCTTGACGAATCGAAAATTATAGAGGATGGCGATGATGCACCAAAAGATTCATTCAAAATGTTTTGGCTTGATTATTGTGAGGTAGATAATTCATTACTTCTTTTTGGTAAGATCCAAGCTCGTGATGGGAATTTGGTATCTGGCGTAGTTCAAGTTAACGGTTTATGCAGAGAATTATTCTTCTTACCTAGGAAAAATAGACTAGTTGATGGAGAGCAAGAACAAGAGAGTGAAGTATCTGCGATGGATATTCACGAAGAAATCACCCCATTGTTATTGGAGAAGTATGGTTTGGATAGTATCAAGGCCAAACCACAGACCATGAAGTATGCATTTGAACTTCCCGGAATTCCAAAGGAGACTGAGTATTTGAAGATTTTACTTCCCTTCAGAACCCCGAAAAACAGGTTTTTGGTAATGCCATCAAATTTGGAAGGAGAAACATTTAGTCACGTATTCGGGACTAATACCAACTTATTTGAATCATTTGTTATGCAAAGAAACATCATGGGGCCTTGCTGGTTGGAAATTTCTAATGGGAACTTTACCGAAATTCAAAACACTTCACACTGTCAGGTTGAGGTCGCTGTTGAATCACCTAATCTTGTCAAATCTATTGTGGACGCAAAATTGGCTCCTCCCAATTTAACCGTAACGTCAATTGCTGTACAAACTGTCATGAATGTTAAACAGAATATGCAAGAAGTCGCGTCTGTTTCTCTTGCGACGTATCGTGATTTGCCTCAGGACTCACCAATTGACGAAAATATACAACCCGATGACCGTATTACCTTAGTAAGGCCCATAGGAACTGTTGCAGTACCACCTGGTTTGGCTCAATTAGCACAGAAACTGGACTTACCTTTAAGAACATTTCCTAATGAGAAAGCATTATTGAACTGTTTGGCCGCGCTAGTCAAAAATTTAGATCCTGATGTATTTGTCGGCCACAGGCTTGAGAATATATCGCTAGATGTTTTGGTTCATCGTATGTACGACTTGAAAGTCACAACATGGTCTACATTTGGTCGTCGTAACAGGAAAGCGTGGCCAGATAAATTTAATCGTAGTAGTGGTGGTTTTAATAATAATTTACAGATTCGTGAAATTTTTCAAGGTAGGTTGTTATGTGATATTGCCAATGAAATGGGTCAGTCGTTAACTCCAAAGTGCCAATCTTGGGACTTGAATGAAATGTATGAGGTTGTCTGCCATAAAAAGCAAATTCCTCTTGAAATTAATTTTCATAATCCTAGGTATGCCGAAGATGCGAATTTCTTGCTAATGGCATTGAAAGACAATGCTTCCAACGTTAGAATAACCGCAGAAGTAGCTTTTTCCATTCAGATTTTATCTTTGTCTAAACAATTGACTAATTTGGCAGGTAATGCTTGGTCGCATACTTTGAGTGGTACAAGAGCAGGTAGAAATGAATTTATTTTATTGCATGAGTTTAAAAGAAACAATTACATTGTACCTGACAAGGAAGATAGATACCATAAGAATACAAATCATCAGCAACAAGCCAAGCTAGAATCCAACGACGAAGATGCTACGACTGCTACTTCCAACAAAAAACCAAAGTATCAAGGTGGTCTCGTTTTTGAACCAGAAAAGGGTTTGCACAAGAATTGCATTTTAGTAATGGACTTCAATTCCTTATATCCAAGTATTATTCAAGAATTTAATATCTGTTTTACTACTGTTGATAGAGACAACTATAATGCTAATTCAATTGAAGAGGGTGATTTACCTGGGATTCCTAATAGAGACTCAGCCACAGGAGTCTTGCCACGGTTATTAAATACCTTGGTATCCCGTCGTCGTGAAGTGAAAAAGCTACTTAAAGACCCAAGGAATAGTCAGATAGAAAAGGCTCAGTATGATATCAAGCAACAAGCATTGAAGTTGACTGCAAACTCGATGTATGGTTGTCTTGGATATGTCAACTCCAGATTCTATGCCAAGCCCTTAGCCATGTTGGTTACCAACAAGGGTAGAGAAATCTTAATGGATACAAGACAGTTAGCTGAGTCTTTAGGATTGAGAGTCGTTTATGGTGATACCGACTCTGTCATGATTGATACTGGCGTTGATGATCTTAAAGAAGCAATAAAAATAGGTGATGAATTCAAACTTCAAGTTAATGAACGTTATAAGCTATTGGAAATTGATATTGATAATGTTTTTAAGAGGTTATTATTGCACGCTAAGAAAAAGTATGCAGCTATGAATGTCAATCTCGACAAGAAAACTGATCGGGAAATCGTTAAATTAGAAGTAAAGGGTCTTGATATGAGACGTCGTGAATACTGCCAATTATCTAAGGATATTTCTACGTTTGTATTGGAAAAAATATTGTCCGAATCTGACCCAGAACAAGCATTGGGTGAAGTATACGAATACTTGGAAGAAATGACTAAAAAGATCAAGGACAACGAAATTCAAATGGACAAATTCAAAATTAATACCAGACTATCTAAGGATCCAAAGAATTATCCTAACGGTAAAACCATGCCTCCAGTACAAGTTGCATTGAGGTTGCGAGAGCAAGGCAAAGTGATTAAACCTGGGAGTGTTATAACGTATGTTATTACCGCACCGGCATCTGAAGAAGATAGCAGTTCACCTGCTGATCGTGCTCGTCCCATCCAAGAGGTTTTGAACAAAAAGGCAGGTTTGAAGCCAGATGCTAATTTTTACTTAGAGAAGCAGATTTTTGCACCCGTGGAAAGACTAGTGGAAAGAATCGAAGGCATAGATATGATGAGGATTGCTAGCTCTTTGGACATCGATACTAAGAAATTCGTGCTTAGATTGAAAAACAATGATAGCACCAATAGTGGCGAAATTCTTCCCTTAGAATCAAACATTAGCGACAGCGAAAGATTCAGACAATGCAGCTATTTGGTATTGGAGTGCAAGTGTGGTTCCAAATTTAGATTTGGAGGTATCACGGCGTCAAATGATTATAAAGTCACCTTCAATGGGATTTGCTGCCTGAAATGTTCCTACACCTTTCCATTATTGCGAATTACATCACAAGTGGAACATTGTCTAAGAACTCATATCGCGTTATACTACGCAGGCTGGCTTGTATGCGACGATTCGGCGTGTGGTGTTACTACGCGTCAGATTTCTGTTTACGGCAGGCGTTGTATAGGGACTTCAGGTAAGGCACATGGCTGCAAAGGTGTCATGAGATACAAATACAGCGATAAAGCATTGTACAACCAATTGTTATATATTGACTCACTATTTGATGTTGATAAAGCGAAGTCTAAACAATTGAGGCCAATCTATGATCCCTTAGATAAGACTAGCTTTCCACAATCGTTAGCACCTGGTCAAATCGAGGCTCTTGCTGAGCAAAACAGAGATTTGTTTAATCATTGCCAAAATGTGGTTCAAAAATATTTAAGTGACTGTGGTCGTCGTTATGTCAATATGGGCTCAATCTTCGACTTCATGAACGCGTCCAAATAGTATGTATAATAGTTATTAAGTTATGTTCAATAAAATAAAGTATTGAGAAGTGTGAAGAAGCTTGTGGTCGTGCGCGCTTTTATGAGTTGTAAACAATTTTTAAATTTCACCATTTATACTATGCTATAGGCATAATAAATAGGTGTTTTTACAAGATGAATTTCAATCATCAACCGAATAAGGGTCTGCAGCAACAGGGAGATCCTCAACAACAACAGCGCAATGCATTTCCAGCTCTTCCTCCGCAGCTTGCCAATTTAACACCCCAACAGCTTCAACAGTTAAGAAGCCAACCCCATTTTCAGAATCTAATGAAAAACTACATGCAAAGACAACAGATGATGCAGCAGCAACAGCGTCAACAAAATATTGGAGACAGAATGCCAATGCAACGACAACCTGGGAGTACCGTACCTATAGGTACTCAAAATATTCAAGGGAACCAATTTAATCTGCATTCACCACTTATGAATCAACAGCAAGCACAATATCCGCAGCAAATGACCGCACTACAAGGAAATATAGTAGCTTCGCAGCGTCAGCAGAGCTTGGGTTCTGTGCCCAATCCGCAAGCAAGAGGAGTGAATCTACAACAACAAATACCCGGTCAATTTCCACAAAGCCAAGCAGTTAAACCACCGATGAGCCAACAAGGTGGACTAACGCCTGGCGTTCTCCCACCTCATGTTATAGCGCAACAAAAGCTCAATGCGAGCAAGGGAATGTCACCACAAGAACCAGCCATTTCCTCTCTGTTTCCTAAGGAGATACTCAATAAAATACCTATGAGAGATTTGACATCACTCGATGAGTGGTCCCAGAAGCTAGATAAAGAGGGAAAAGAGATACCTGTTGATTTGAAAGTGTATGAATCTCTTATCAAAAAGGACATTGATTTCATGCATAAAAAGTCCAGACAAGCTGGAGATAGCAAGGCCCTCTTTGATAATTTATTGAAGGATATAAAGACATATGGAGAGATCAAACAGTTGCGGATGAATGCGATAAATCTCTCAAGTAAGGGCCAGTTGAATAATAGCATTTGGGGAGAAGGTTATCAGGGGTATGGAAATGGTATCACAAACACATCAACTAGGCTATTACTACCACATCATAACAAGAGATACTCAATTGTCCCCGATATAATGCTAACAGAAAAAGAAATAAACAAAAGAGTGTTGAGTAAGTTAGATTCAGGCAAGCCACAACAATTGGTACCAATACGGTTGGAGTTCGACCTGGAGAGAGATAGATTCAAATTGCGGGACACTTTTTTATGGGACTTGAACGAGGATGTATTTCCAATCGAGAATTTTGTAGCCACTTTGGTGGAAGACTATAAGTTTATTTCGCCACAACACACACAAACGATATTAGCTGCGGTTAGAGAGCAAATCAGGGACTACCACAAGAGACCGGAGAAGGCAATGGGAGAATTGAGAATCCCAATCAAAATTGAAATCACCATTAACAATACACAACTAGTAGACCAATTCGAATGGGATATCCTCAATTTCGAGGAAAACGATCCTGAGGAATTTGCTACTATTATGTGCGACGAGATGAACTTACCGGGTGAGTTTTCCACTGCAATCGCCCATAGTGTTCGTGAGCAGACTCACTTGTTCCATAAGTGTCTCTACATGGTTGGGTACAGTTTCGATGGCTCACCTGTATACGAAGACGAGATTCGCAGTCATATACTCCCAACATTAAGATTGTCATCGCAAGATAACTTCACTGGGGGTTCTGGAGCTGTAGTGGATGATTTCTTCTCCGTGTTACGAAATCCTGCAACCGTGCCTGATTTCACTCCATCGTTGATTAAACTCACTCATTTGGAGTTGGAAAGGCTCGACAAGGAAATCGAAAGAGATTCACGCCGGAAAAGAAGACATAACCTCAGCGATCTTAATGATGGACTTCCTACTACCTCCGGAACTGGCCAGAGTGGAGGCAGAGGATCTTCTTCCCGAAGAAACGCACTCCATACAGGCAGAGGTGGGCCCATTCTTCCTGACTTGTCAGATACACCTAAAACCTTCAGAACTCCCGCTCCCTCTAGCATATTACCAGGAGGCATTGATCTAGGAGTTCCAGATATCTATGGCTACAACGAGGCTATCGTACACAGAAGTCAAATAAAAAATCCTGACTACAACCCTTTACCACATCCATCTGAGATTGACGTCGGTGAGTATGGAAGCTCAAGTAGGGTAACCTACTCTAATGACATCTCCCTGGGAAGGTTTTTAGTATCTATAAAGCTACCCAAGTTATAGAGTATAGTTATTGTATAGTATCATGTGTAACACTAATAATCACAAGATATTTAGCTAACCCGCACATGCAATTTTGTTGAGCTACTTTATTTTCATATAGAAATGATCCAGCAAGCTCCATATTTTGCTGAACTTTGCTCACGAGCTAACACTAAGTAACATATTCAACATAATGAGCAAACAGGAACAAAAGTACGCTTTAATTACGGGTGCTTCATCAGGTATTGGGTACCAATTAGCAATCGCATTGTCAAAGAAAGGTTATCAGGTGTTTGGATGTGCACCAGAATCAAACTTGTGGGAAATGAAAGCGTTGACCGAAGAATATGGAGTAATCGCTTTTGGATGTGATATTACCAAGGTGGAAGATATTAAAAAGGCTGCACAATTGATTAAGGAACATACTGGTGGCCGTTTAGACATTTTGTACAATAACGCAGGCATTGCTATTGGAGGTCCTGCAGTCGAAATACCAGACGACGACTTGCAAAAAGTCTTTCAGGTGAATGTTCTTGGCCATATCTATATGACTAAGTACATGGTGGATTATGTTATTGCAACTAAAGGTAAAATTGTGTTCACCACCTCTGTGGCTGCAAGGGTACCACTTTCATGGTGCAGTGCTTATTGTGCCACTAAAGCTGCCATGGATCTGTACGCCATGGTATTGCAATCTGAGATGAAGCCTTTTGGAGTGTCTGTACACAGTGTTATCACTGGTGGGGTTAACACCGGGCTTCTTGATGCAGTCCACACAAACTCTTGCATCGGTTCCCGCTACGACGTTGAGGGTATCTATGAAAGTTTAAATTCCCTGGCTTCTATGTCTGTCAACCCTTATACGAGCATTTCAGCCAAAAAATACGCCGAACAAGTGGCTGGGAAGCTCACATCGTGCTGCTCTGCTGGATTTAATATCTACAAAGGTGCATTCGCGTACTCATTACATTTGTACAGCAGACTTGCACCGCTCTGGCTCATACAATGGGGTATCAGCTTCCACTTTAAGCAGTTGAAGGTCTGGTATCTGTTAAGAAAGCGGTTATCTAAGAAGAATAAATAGCTATAGTTAACTACGTAGAAAAAGATATGATAGGGGCCATACACGTGACTAGTTCGCAACGCCATTTCAGTTAATATAAACTAACGATATTCCTTTCTATCTAAACACAGCCAATATTTAGCTATAATTACTTATATATTGCTTGATAATCAACAAGGCGACAAAATCAAGTTGCAAAGAGTCTGATATTGCACGGCAACCGCAATTTTACCTGTAGATATTAGATATTAGAGAAGGAGATAAAAACGGAATATTAGTTGGCATAGAACGCTGTATCTAAATGACTAGAATGAAAAACTTTATGAAGCGAAAGGGAGCGGAAGTCGAGTCATCTGAGTTGTCAGACTTGAGAGAGTATAAGGAACAAGAGGGGGATCAGTTGCTTGATTCATTTGAGACACCGGAAGCAGAAGAAGCCGATATGGATATAGCAAAATCACAGTCAAGCTTGGACGAAGTGGCTAACAAAATGTTAATGGAGAGGGTTGAAGACACCAGGTTGGAGGAAAACGAAACGCGAGACCAACCACTTGGGACTGCGAATGAAATAGATAGGAACATACATGTGGCTATGATCGCCGAGGGCAATTCATCCACTAATCACATTGGACAAGAAGAGCGTAGTGACTATGATGGAGACAGCGAAAGTGATTTAGAGGAGCAGAGGCCTCCAAGATGGTCGAGCACGCAGCAAAGGGTGGTAAACGTGATAAACGGTTTGATACCAATAAGACAAACATATGAGAGAATAAATAACGGATTGACTACTGGAAGGATGCAGCCCAATGTTCCGGGGCGATTCATAGGCCAAGGTACTGATGGGGTGTTTCGTAATCTAATGGCAAAACCTGACCGTGAGGCGAATAGAATTGAACAGGAGAACAATCCGCCATCTTACGAGGAAGCAGCAGCTGATGCAACGCCTGAATACTGGGAGTCGACAGTTGTTTCTCCTATGTACGAGGATGAAGTATTCGTAGAAGGATTGCCGGTAGGAAACATAGCGAATTTGATGTGGAATATTTTGGTCACTTCAGCATTCCAGTTCGTTGGATTTGTATTATGTTATCTCTTACACACGTCTCACGCCGCTAAGCAAGGCTCGAGAGCAGGTTTAGGAGTCACTTTTGTGTATTATGGGTATGGGATGATTCCTTCTAATTTCGGCCACGCTGATAAAATCCCAGATCGTTATGAACCAAAAGATCCAAACCTGTTCGACATTGATAAGTCACTGTCCATAGGTGAAGGAAGCAAACTAGATAATTACAAGTCAGGATTGTTTCAACAACACTCAGACAATTCTGATGCCCAGGATGTTCAAACCCCCTATTTTGCATATGGAATTATAGCATTCGGTATATTTATTGTACTAAAGTCTTTTATCGATTACTACAGAGTGAAACAAATGGAAAAGGTGATACTCTCGCCTCCATCAGATCATACCGTAACTAATACAATAACAGAAACTACGGAACATGTCTAATAATTAATGCTATTTGTCTATGTATATAGGGATGTTATTTATCGGTAAACTAATGATTCATTTAATTCATTATCACTAACATTTTCTCGTAAATTGTAAACACGATCCCTCCACTTAAAACCAATCTCCCCAATCTTGGGGTAGCACCTTTCCAGAATGTCAATAATCCCTCTTCCTTAAAGATCTTCACGAAACAATTCAACGTTGAGGTATATAACTTGTCAGCTCCTAAAGCTTGCATTCTAGTTTTCACAGTATCAATGGGCATGGTTGTATAGACAGTGGTAATACCGGCAAAAGCACCAACCAAAAAGGTAGAAATTGAACTCAAAGGCTCATTTGGTTTAGTGCCTGTGGACTGCTGAATCATAGTTTTGATAGCATTGTAAGAACCCAATCTTACGGCCTGATTTGACGCCTGTCTTAATGAAACTGGTACCACACCAGCATATATACCTCTGAAACCAAGATCTCTGCACAATTTGACAGAGCCTGAAATTAACCCATTTTGATACTTTGGTTTAGCGGTTTGCTTATCATCAATTAAAGCAGTTTTTATTGCTTCGAATGGAGTGACAGCTACCACCGATTCCAATAAACCCGCACCTAAACCAGCTACTACTCCTCTTGGACCCGATAATTTGCCATCCTTGTCTACTAAAAGTGCTTTAATGGAGTCAAAACCTAGAAACCTTACTGATGCCTTCACTGTATTGCCAACAACAAATGCGGGGCATCCTACGTACAATGATCCAATTCCTTGCGTTTTACCAACATTGTAGATAAGCACCAATGGATTCCTGGAAGCTTTAGATGACTTATCAACCAATTGCAATCTCGTTTTCGCAAACTCGAAAGGGTATGTGATCACACCTTCGACTGCTCCAGCTACACCTCCTGCAATAAATGACTTGAATGGATCAACTTTCTATATTTTGGTTAGAATTTTATTTCCAATATCCAACTATTTTGGAATTGATCGCTGTGTATCAAAAACTTTAATACATACTGGCTTCTCGTTAGAATTACCCATTACGATTATAGAGCTTTTAAATCTATCGATACCTTGATTCAAACAAAAGTATTAATTATTGAAGTAAGACCGTTACCGGCCAAGATGAAAAATTTTGTGTCAAATTTACTCCAGAAAAATGAGCGTGCATTATCATGTAGACCCTAATAAAAGTCGATTATATTTTCATTATCCTACTATATATGCTATACAAGACTATACATCTTCGAAGTCATCAAGATCTTCGTCATCATCATCATCATCATCGTCGTCGTCCTCATCCTCATCTTCTCGTTCAGCCAATTGAGCATAATATGCTGCCAACGCATCTTGAGCTTCCTTGTCTTTCAATTCAGAAACATTCGCAGTAGGAGCTGTATTTGCCTGTGAATCAGTCATAGTATCATCATTAGCAATTGGAGTGTTTGCAGATGAAGCATCAACTGTAACTGAGGTGCTCTTACTCTCGTCTTCATTCTCAGACTTAATTCCTGGGGCTGGAGTCCCATCTCTCGGAGTAGAAGACTCATCGTTATCATCACTCTCCAATTTTCCGAGAGAGGATTTGCCCACAGTACCAGAAGAATGCCACGAAGGTAAAGCATTCTGTTGCAACTTTTGCCGTCTTTCCTCCTTGGCTTGCTGTTCTCTCTCGTAATTCTCATCGTTGGCTGTGATGGAAACATGCAAAGTTGCTTGAGATTTAGAAGCATCGTTCTGCAAAGACGAAGACAAGTTGGACCTTGACCTGGACATGATACGGTTCGACACTGTATACGAAGCGCTCGTAGATGCTTGAGCGGGAATCGACTTTTCCAAGGACGATTCGAACGTGTTCTCTTCAATGTAGGAGTCGTCTATCTTTTTCAAGAACGAGATTATTGGATCGACCTGATTCATCAACTTCTCCAACTTCTCCTGCCTGAGGGATGCCTGCTTGCTAGAATCGTCTTCAATCAACACCCCGCCACAGTTGTCACACTCAAAGTTCGTCTTGTCGTCGCTCAACAACGAAATTGCGTCAAGCTGCGATACTTTTTTCCCACATCTCGGGCATACATACCCTTGGGGATTCCCATAGTGGGTCATCTCCTCTTTGATAATGTTCACGATCGAATGCACTTTCCACTTAATCGAATCAATCGCCTCCGTTGTGTGAATATAAAAGTATGTCCTTGTAATGAGCCTTTGCTGGGAGTTTTCCTCCTTCTGGACGTGGTTTACCAATAACCTGTCTTCTACCAACTTGTTGCACAACGACCTGAGCTCTTTCCGCTTGATGCTCAACAAATGGATCAAATCGTCCTCCGATAGAACAGAATGCAATAAAACAGCATCAAGAATCAACACATACGACTTTGAGTAGAATCCTCGCGCCACAAATCGGATCAACGACCTAATAGTATCGTCCATCTCTCCCGTTTCGAATCACCGAAGAGCTATTCATATTCAACTCATTAAATTTCTCAATGCTTTCTCTACCACAATTTCTAGTTAGTGCTGAAATATACCGAGACCAGCTTCTCGCCATTCCTTACAAAGGCTCATCGACCCCTCGCTACATTGCCCGCTAAATCCCCTCACAATCTCCTTCTTCTCTCGCTGCTCCTTTTCCCAAAAAAATGTCACAAAACCATTCCTTCGATAGCTCTCACCAAGAAGTTCCTCAAGAAATACACCGCGTAATTTACATCCTGCTCCTGAATTGTCCTCTGCATTCTACACTTGCACTTGCGTTCCTTTCACGGTAATAATCCTGCCACGAACTGTGCATTTTTGTTCGGTGTTACATAATATCTGCATTGTTCATGTAATTGTCTAACTTTGTTGCCTTAGCTTCGAACTCCAGCTAGCAATCATTATTGAATAACCTTCCTAGCGATTCGCGAAACGCGAAATTTGCAATCCAAACATAGGCAACGCGTAAGTTTATATAATAGGTCTTGTTAATAATAAGAAATGATTCCCATCGAAGTTCATTTATAATTAATTTAAATAATTAGCAATATACCTAGTCGGCCAGATTGAACGATATAACGCAACATAAAAAGATTTTAGAAAAAAATAATAAAAAGCTAGGATAAATATTGAACGATTGGTAGCCCCATTAGATCAGTATCAGGGATAAGAAACACAGAGGTGAATAATAGGTATTCGATTTCTTCTTTCTAGTTGAAGAGAAACAAAAGAAGTATTATTCACAAATAAGTGATAGAGAAGAATAATCCGGATAGACTAGTGCACTTGGGAAGGAAATATGTCAACCGCTGGAAGGAATATAGACAGAGTTCCGCTCAAGGAGAAGACCAGCAATATCTCAAGTAACAGCCACAGCGAGAAGTCGAGGCTCGCGGAAACGCCTAATACGCACAAGAATCAGAAGATAACCACGCCACCGGAGAGTGTGGTGGTGTCCCGTCGTAAGAATAGTTTGATCGAGACGCCTATTTCGAGGCATTTCATGGAAGATAGTGGCACTAGTACGAGCAACGGCGAATCAGAAAACACGAAGTCAGCGCTTTTATCCCCAGCATTTTCATCGCCACAACAGCAAAATGGAGGCAGGTCCCGTGGAGAATTTGACATTCCTCCCAAACCATCGTTCCTCCATTCATCATCAGGATCACTTGATTCGGAACCCGATAAGAAGACAAAGAAAAAGGCGAAGAAGTCCAAGAGGGAGTTGAAAGAGTCAACGTTCGACTTGGGATCCCATGACAAACCTCCATATTCGTATGCGACTTTGATTGGGATGTCAATTTTAAGTAATCCTGAGAAGAAATTGACGTTGTCACAGATTTACCAATGGATATCAGATACGTTCAAGTATTATCGTCGAGAGGATGTTGGATGGCAGAATTCCATTCGTCATAACTTGTCGCTAAATAAGGCGTTTATTAAGGGCGAGAAATCGAAAGATGGCAAGGGCCACTTTTGGTGCATTCAAACAGGGTGCGAGGAGCAGTTTTTGAGATCGAAGAATAGTAAGAAGCATTCGTACCAAGAGATAATAGGCCAGATATATGCGTCTATTCAACCATCGAAATCATCTATCAATTCCATACCATCGTCTCCTAACATTTCTCATGACGACTTAAAACGTAAGGCGTCAGATATTGATGATTCTGCAAATTACCATAACCAGGAAGATGATGATGAAGATCAGGACGAGGATGACGACGAGGATGATGAAGAGTACACTAGATCCATCTTAGACCCTCCTATCAAGAAGCAGAAATTATTCTCCGCAAGTGCCGGTAATGGCACTTTGGATACCATACCTAACTTGGGGGCGCCATTCAGCCAATGGCAAGCGACTTCCAATGGTCTAAAGTTCTCTAATTCTCCTGGTAACTTGTCTGCTTCCAACACTCCACAATTCATAATAAGCGGGTCTCCAGATAAGCCATTATTGGCAAGCAAAAACTTAACGTTCACGTCGTCCTTCAGTTGTAATTCTAATTTAGAATTGTCCCCAATCAGGCCAAGTGAAACGGGTCCTTTGTTGGAGCCTTTGACCCCAGCTAATAATGTTTACAGAAATGGTGCTTTGATAAACCATCAATTATCTGCACTCCATTATCAGTCACATCAGCCACACACCACATCATCCAATACTTCTACCTCGTTACAACAATCCTTGCAACAACCACAGACTTTGAAAACCCCTAAGTCAGCCTCAAGGACTCCCTTGAGGACGTTGAAGACTCCTCAAACTGCATCAATAATGAAGAAATTATGGAATTCCCCTTCTTATTTGGAGGAGTTCTACTATTCTCCTTTAGTTTCGTCTTCTCAAGCAGCATTGAATTCATATGATGACGACGACATGATTATGCGTGCATTTGAGCTGCCATGCAATAATAACAACAATCAAAGTAAGAAACACTCAATATCGTCAGCGTCTACTACATCCAGTCGCAACTTGTTCAATGACTTGAAGAGAATTGATCACTTGAATGGAGCAAATTCAAACTCTTCTAATGAAAAGGAGAAAACGCATTTGAGAAACATAAGTTCATCATCGACTGAGCAAGACGATGACTGAGTTTGTAACATATTGTGGTTTGGTGGTTAATTGATTGTTTTGAATAGGAACTTGATTGGTTGGGAAACTTTAAGTATTATCTTCGTCTTGTGTATTATTAATTTTACTAAGTTGAGAGTTTTTGCCATAAAGATTTGCAGAAATGATATTATTATACATACTTAATATATTAGTTTAATTGTCAGTATGCTCGTAGAAAAGTTCTACTTACAAGTGTAAAAATCGCTGTTCTGTAAGCGTAATTCAATTCAACGCACATCCTTCATTCACCGATTCTCATGCGTGCTTCTGTTTACTAGACTTCCGCTATAGTTGAGCCTATTCCTTAGAAATTCTGGCCCTTCAATCTGTGCTTGCACATCCTTTACATCCACACGTAATACATTCTACTTTTTCTTCACGGTTGCTTTCCATCAACGTAGTTTTGGGAACTCGGCATATACATGTGGTTCCATGATTCTTTTCGTTTGTTACTATGCAACTCAAGCAGCATAGTTTCTCATACCCTTGTTTTTTCCATTTGGCTATCAAATCCTTATTCGCATACTTCTGCTGTAATAACCAATCATATAAGTCCTTTGATATCAGCTCCCTCTCATAATACATAGTATAGATATACCTGTTGATTTGGTGGTTTATTTGTATAATGGGCCATAATGATTGATGCTTATTCTCGGCTTTGATAGATTTGGTTTGTGCCTGTTTCAACTTGGCCAATAATTTGTCGAGCGTGGACTCTATCTTGTTATAGCCCTCCGGTGGTCTTTTATTTCGTTTAGACGATACTACCTTCGGCATTGGTGCAATTGACAAGCAAAAAAATAAATTTTGTGGACATAAATATGTTCCAATTGTTATCTAGAACGATGAGCTAGAAAAAAAAAAATAACGACATCAGCAGGATTCGAACCTGCGCGGGAAATCCCAACGCATCACTCTATCAAATGATTCGAGTGCGTCGCCTTAACCACTCGGCCACAATGTCGCTTATCTATCTCTAGGGATTTTAAGCTCGTTTATTATCATATGCTCACGTCTATCAATTGTGTATACTCAATTTTCATCCCTAGCCTGTTACTGTTAGCAAAAAAACCACAACGGTTTACGCTATACAACGACAAAGTTCTCAAGTGATTGAGACGTGATGCTTGGTGTGTGGTTTCACCATCTGCAAGGCTTCAGTCAACAGAAGAGGCAAATCTTCATAAAACAATAGGTAGAATTTTCTCTCTGGCAATATTATATAATCATTATATAATTGTGTTTATATGTTTCGAGCTGCGTTGTGAATAGGATTAGCTACATTCGTGAAAAGAAAATTTCATTTATAGCTTATAGGACTGTGCTGTCTGATACACATATTTAGATCTGAAATAAGAATTATTCATTCGGTAGACATTATTATTGAATCAGAAAAGTTTAGTTAGTGTGAGGCTACAATGGCTGAAAGTACACCATCGACATCTACGTCAGCCGTTATATCAACGTTAGTTGCTAACCTTGCATTATCTGGGTCATTTTTAGCTGCCTTTTTAGTGCTAAGGTTGAAGTTCAGGCGGATTTATTCGCCCAAGTCGTCGTATGATTTGGTTACAGATGACAAAAAGCCAGAGTCTTTGCCCAAGGATCCATTCAGATGGATATACATTTTATTGAGGAAGCCTGATTCTTTCGTCATACAGCAAGCAGGAATTGATGGATTTCTTTTCTTGAGATATATCTATGTATTTGCAATGATCTTTTTGTTTGGAGTAAGCTCTTATGCTGTTCTATTGGCCGTGAATGCCACTAATGGTGCTGGAAACAAAGGGTTTGACCAGCTTTCTATTTCGAACGTCAAGCACAAAGGTAGATACTTTGCGCATGTTTTTGTTGGATGGGTTTTCTATGGATTGGTGGTATTCGTTATTTACAGGGAGTTATTTTTCTGCAATTCATTGAGAGGTGCTGCTATGTCATTACCCAAGTACGCCAAGAAGCTAAGCTCAAGAACGCTTTTAATTCAGTGTGTTCCTAACACGATGTTGGACGAGAAACAATTCTACAAGCTATTCAATGGTGTTAAAAGGATCTACGTGGCAAGAAATGCCAGAAAATTAGATTACAAGGTTAAGGCAAGAGAAGGCTTAGTTAGCAAATTAGAAGCGGCTGAGAATAAGCTCTTGAAGTCTGCCGTGAAGGCCAAGATTAAGGCAGACAAAAAGGGAACCGAAATCAAAGATGCTGACGATATTTACTCGTATGTTCCAGAAGGAAAGAGACCAAGACATAAACCTAATGGATTTTTTTCTAAGAAAGTCGATACTATTGACTATTGCAAGGAAGAAATTCCTAAAGCAGATAAAGAAGTGAGAAGGTTGCAAAAGAAATACAGAACTTATAAACCCAAGAATTCCATTTTCGTCGAGTTTGAAGATCAGTACTCTGCACAGATAGCATTCCAAACCGTCACACATCATAATCCCTTAAGAATGTGTCCATCTTACACAGGTATAGAGCCAGGTGATGTCTATTGGCACAATTTGCGTCTATTTTGGTGGGAGAGGTTTGTGAGAAGATTTATGGCTATAGTTGGAATTGTATTATTGATTTTGTTCTGGGCTATTCCAGTTGCATTCGTAGGGGTTATTTCGAACATTACATATTTGACAAACAAATTGCACTGGTTAAGATGGATTTTGAAAATGCCGGATAAATTGTTAGGTATAATCACAGGGTTGTTACCAACCGTGATGTTGAGTTTGTTGAACACATTTTTACCAATTTTCATTAGATATACGGCTAAAGTAGCGGGCGCTCCTACTGTTCAAGCAATTGAATTCTATACTCAGGACTCCTATTTTGCTTATTTAATGGTTAATGCCTTCCTTGTGACAGCCTTATCTTCTTCTGCCACCTCGGTGGCCACAAAGATTATTGACGAGCCAACCTCAGCCATGAATATTTTGGCAAATAATTTGCCAAAATCCTCCAATTTTTACATATCATATATCACTTTGCAAGGACTCACCATCTCTTCTGGTACATTGCTCCAAATTGTTGGCTTGTTCTTGTACTACATTTTAGGAGGGTTGTTAGACTCAACTGTTAGAAAGAAGTGGAATAGATTTTCTGGATTGGGATCCGTTCTTTGGGGTACGACTTTCCCCTTATATACCAATTTGGCTTGTATCACTTTAGCATACTCAATCATTTCTCCAATGATTTTAATTTTTGCATGTGTGGCATTCTTCTTGTTGTACATCGCCTATGCTCATAATTTAAGTTATGTTCTTATAGAAGGACCAGATG